>OX411311.1:12165678-12585678 GCA_948150685.1 Rhaphigaster nebulosa | reverse complement strand
ATATATATATATATATATATATATATATATATATATATATATATAGGCACTTGACCGATATTTCTGAATTTCAATACATACATATTCAATTATTTCGTCATCAATGATTACTTTTACAATGCTTCACCAAAAAAATCTCTCCTACAAGTTGCATATGTAAATATTGTAACATTCTGACTTGTATTTAGTCAATCAATATAATTAGCGAACAAAGCCATTGTTTATTTTTGTAAGATTTTATCAAATTAACAAGCCAATTGGTATTCAGGAACAACAGCGCAATCTATTAGAGGAGAGCACTACTACAGGCCACAATCAATCACCAGAGAGCTCTGGCGAGTGTTGGCGCATTAGAAGCGAACTAATGGAGTCTGGGTAATTTGTGTCCCGGCTGTCGCAGTTAATTATTCAAAGGATTTTAAAAGCTTATAAATTAGGAGGGAATTGGCAATTCCTGGCGAATTAGGCCTGGAGTATTGGGAACGTGTTTCGTCGCTGCACTTAGCCAGCCAGCTGCTTTCTTAATAACAATTTGTAATTCAATATACTTTAGTGTACTTTACAGTTCGGCTTTAATGAATTTTGCCCAAGGTAAGGAAAAGAGATGAAATTAAATGCATTTAAATCAGAGAGTTAATTAATTTAAGGATGTGAAGCAGCTCTGAAGATGCATATTCAGGAATTAAATTGGAAATTGGAATGTTTTTGACTTGATCAAATAGACCGAAACACTGATATTATCTACCCAAACTGTTATATACCGACAAAATGTATTATTACGTAATAATAGCTAGTAGAAAAATATATTATTATTAGCTCAATTATTATTTTACATCAAAACGTCCCGAGGCCAGCTTATTTTCAGAAGCTTTGGAGGAATATCAGGAAGTCAGGTTACAAATAGCGGAATTTTGTGGGTATAATTTTTTTAATAAAAGAGATTATATTTTTTCCAGGACAAATCTGCAATTTATGGGATATTGATATCTTAATATTGGTATTCTCGTGGTCACTAGAAAATATCTTTAGTGCCATAAAATCTGTATCTTGGAACAAAAAGAGACCCAAGATGTCCAGATCTTAGAAACTTGAGTGACTACTAGTAAAATCAAGATAGTATATTCATTAATTGTAAAAAGGGTTATTGTCCTCCCAAGTGACATAGGAGGATATTGTACTCCCATGGAAGAACAATTAATAATTAATGTAAATTCTACCCTAATTATAAGATTTTTACATTCGCCTTTTTGCTTCTTGGCACACAATAAAGTAAGAAAAAAAAAAGAAAATTGTCACTGTTCAGATTTCAACAGAAATACCCATTTTGACTAGTTTCGTCGTGACGTCTGTTCGTTCGTATCTCGCATAACCCAAAAATGGTTAGCAGTAGAAAGATGAAATTTTGTATTTGAGATTGTTGTAACATCTACTTGAGCTCTACCCTTATTGGTTACTACATGATCACCGAAAGTGGTACGGCTACCTGAAGGTTATAACAGATTTTCATAAAACATATTAAATACAAAAATTCTCACGTTCGATATATAAGACGTTTATGTCGATATAAACAACATACCAAATTTTCATTTGTCGTTTGCAAGATGGTATGGAAGGATTAATCTAATCAGGGATTGATAAATTATTTGAAAATTTCTATAATTCGTTTTTATTGAAAATTAGTTTCGAATGTTATACATTCATTTTCAGTTCTAAAAACACAAAAAATCAACAATTCAAAATACTTGCTTAAATGACCAAATAAATATTTCCAATAGTCCAATTTTAAATTTATTCCCATCAATAACAGAAAAAAACAATTACTCAACGGTATTGCTGGAAAACACCGACCTCTAAACCGTTTACCTATAAATACCCCAACTTTCTTCCACTGCTAGTTCAGTGCGAGTACAAACCAATACAAACTAAAAAATCTTCGAAATCTAGTAACCAAATAGTGATTCAGGATCACCTTTTGAGCCACCGATTTATAGTTTAATAGGTGTACAAGGAAGTCATGCGGTGTCCAGATCAGATTTTTTTAATAAATAATTATATATATATATATATATATATATATATATATAAATATAAATATAAATATTATAATTATAAATACATATGGTATACATAAATAAAGATTTTTTGCTCCAAGCTACAGGAATAACCTATATGATTTACATATTTTGGCTTTTATATTTTAGTGTCAAAATTAATTTGAAACAATACTCATTGAGAATTAATCAAACATACTTACAGCTCAGAAAATTTTTAAAAAATGTCATAATTATTCAATATAACTAAAATATATAAAACTCATATTTGATGGCACATAGGATTAATTCTCCTGAACATAACGATATGTTTTTATTTGTAACACAATGAGAGCTATTTCCTTATAATATAATATAATATAACTCTTTTGTCTAAAATAAATGTTAAATGAGCTGCTGTAACCACAAGCTCCTAAATATTGACCAGTGACCTCAAACTATTATGCAATTCAGTGGAATGGCCAACATTACAAACTGCATAAATTATTACATTATGTTCATCCAACCACATAATACTTAGCTTCCTGCATTGAACAGGTTCAACTTTCTACGATTTAAAGGTGACCTTATAAGATGAGTTGAAGTGGTCAGAGCTTCCTTTCATTAAAACGAATGAGTATCTTGACTTGAAAAAACCGATTTTTTCAGGAAAATTATATAAAGCAAACAATTTATTTGTATTTTATATATATATATATATATATATATATATATATATATATATATATATATATATATATATATATATGTATATATATATATTTTTTTTTATTTGTATTATATTTATCAATGTTATTTGTAAAATGGAGGGGAGGGATGATGGCGATGAATCGCTATATATACACACACACACACACACACACATATATATATATATATATATATATATATATATATATATATATATATATATATATATGTATATATATATTTTTTTTTTTTATTTGTATTATATTTATCAATGTTATTTGTAAAATGGAGGGGAGGGATGATGGCGATGAATCGCTATATATACACACACACACACACACACACACATATATATATATATATATATATATATATATATATATATATATATATACATAAAATATAATATAATATAAATCATACGATATGTATAATTTACATAAAGGTATATAATTGCGTTAAATAAATAAAGTTCATCAAATTCAGACAAAGCTACTATTTTGCTAAACTCATATAAAAAATAGTTTCATGCTGGTTACAAATTGGAAAAATTAAACAGTGTTGAATGCAACTGTAATTGTTTTATTCGGTTAATCCATATATATATATATATATATATATATATATATATATATATATATATATATATATATATATATATATATATTGTTTAAGTTGGTTTTAAAATAGAAAGAATGTTAATATACTTTCACCAATGATATAATCTATAAATTCTCGAACCGAATCCGAGAAATAATCACAAAAAATAATGTAAAATTAAATTAATTTACGATCAATATGATTAACAATATTGAATGCATTTTCTAACAAGCTTGGCACTGATTAAAAAAAAATAAATAATCTATCAGTGAAAATAACTCTTACATTTATAGAACAAATGTTCATTTTACTCATTTACCTTTCATTTGTCCACCAACGTTTCGGTGCATTCCTCTTATTCTCAGGATGCTATACTATAAGATCATATACAAACAAAAATAAAAATATTCATATAACTAAATTTCAAGGTGTGGTTGCAAGAGTTATGACTAGATGTAACAAAGAGAAAATCTCTACAAATAAAATGCAAACCATTATAAAACAACACGTAAGCAACTGTAAAAATAAGAATAAAAATATGATTGCCCTAGCATAAAACAGCACAGAAAGTAACCACTGGTTTGATTTTAAAAATCCCAAATATACTAGATTTGGAAAAATACATGAAAAACAAAAGAACAATGCACGCAATTTTATATAACAAAATATATTTAAAAAAGGCAGTCAATTTCAAGACTGGCACTAAAATTGACATATTTTGTAAATATCATTAATAAAATAAACTAAAAAAAATAAGTAAATATAATAAAAATTCATATCAATGGAAAATAAGGAATGTAGAGCAAAATAACATTGGAAGATATATGAGAGAAAGGCAAAGAATAAAAAGAAGATTAGCTGAAGGGTTAATACTAGTGCAGTTTGACACTCATAGCAAATATGTATTCCACATTCCAAGCAATAATTTTTTATTAAATATTATACAGTATTTTAGAGTACAGGAAATCATTTATGGATATGTTTAGACATTACGCGTATAGAGGAGAGATGAAGAATTAGATATTCATCAAAGTAAGAATAAAGTATAATTAAGGAGTTATTTATAGTCTATGTAATGACATATTTAGTTATATAAACATTTTTTTGTTGAATTTGTATATGCTATCTTTAGAAGAACATACCTACTGAGGATGAGTTTGGAGTATTCCAAAACGATGGTAGATAAATGAAAGGGCAATGAATACCTTAATGAAAATTTTTCTATAAATAGAAGATATTTTCACTGCCCTGCTTAGTAAGAACGCAGTATTTTACTAACCAAAAAAGTCACAAGTTACTGAATTTGTAATAAGTAAACCATTTGCTAGGAATAAATATACTGCATTATTAGACTTTAATATTAAGAAAATTATTGCATTTACTGTATTTTTAACAGTTTTAAAATTAAGAAGAATTTCTTTCTTGTTACAGTGATAGGAAAATCTCGAAAATAAACTTTTTGAAAGATACTGCGTTCTTTATAAGCAGGGTAGTATATGGTTTGAACCTTTTTAGTCGTTTTTCCCCGAAAAAAATAGGCTATTGCAGTAGGTCGAAGGTCGGCGGTGAGCGGCGGGACTGCGATTTCTATCCGTTTCATAACCCCTAGAGCACGATTATGGAAAATTTGGAGATGTCTGTTATATATTTATATAAATATTTTTTCCCGCTACATTTGAGCACCTCCAGCGGCCCCCTTTGGGTCAAATGAGCTGAAATTCGGTATGTAGGGCTTTCTTCAAGGCAGAACGACACCATTAAAGAATGGGTAAATTCCGGTCAAAATTTCGGTATGTTTACCTGAAATTTCGGCGTTTTTTAAGTTTTGCGCATTGCTACAGCTCCACCATATTAGTTTATAGCGCTGAAAATTTGTATGTGAATTGAGTTGGTGTCGGGGAAGTATCCTTTGGGGGTCTCGACTTGGTCCCCCCACCCCCCTGGGTTTTCCGATTTTTTAAAATATTTGCGCACCTTTAAAGCCCTTCCAAGTCATCATCAAAACCTGTTCCATTAGAAAAGAAATTAAATTACCTATAAAACAAAAGAAGTTTCATCGAAATCGGACGGCTATTAGCAAAGATATGGCTATTTCAACTGTTTGAATGCCTTTCTATCCGACTGCGATTTCTATCCGTTTCATAACCCTTAGAGCACGATTATGTAAAATTTGGAGATGTCATTTTCGGTAAATTATCATTTCATATGAAAATTTCGGTATGTTAGGGGACTGTCTTTTGTGGGTCTCAATTTTTTTCTTACTCCTTCGGTTTTATCTTTTTTTAACGGAAAAATACGACTTTAGTGACGGAGTTCTACTGCTCACGGATCTTTTTTTTCTTTCTAAAGAACCATTACTACATACTTGAAAATAATAATTTTTTTGTGCACTTAAGAAGTTTTTTTTTATTTTTTTAATATATGACTAATTACCTATGCATATAAATAATAACACCCATAATTCGGGTTATCCAATCGTTTATCGAGTACTGAAGTAGCCGTTTACATTTCATTATGATATGATCTTCATCAAATAGAAAAAGGGTTCTAGACTTCCGACAAGGAGGCAGCTTGTTTCTCTGAACACGATGTAATATTCTTCAGAAAGATTAGAATTTCAAGATAAAGTGTTCACGATGGCAATTAACGATAATATCAAACTTCGGAAATGAAATCCCCGGCCTGGACTGGATCCAAATGGCTCTTGGATAAATATTCTTGTGTTTTATTCACTAACCAAGATTATTTTTTTTTAGTGTGTTTTTTAAGTTATAATAGAAATAGTTACTTAGTTTTTTTCTTCTATTCATTTGTTTTGAATTGATACTTTATTAATAATAAATAAATACCAAGCGCGAGACCAACTGTGAAATCGACAATGGCAGCTTAGTTCTGCCACTTACTAATTCACGGCGGACTAAAGGCCACTCGGTGACACTTGAATTCTAAATAGGCCATTAGAAGTTCCCAGTTAGGAGAGCACTTGCTAATGAAAGCTCACTTCCGGAAAACTATTCCTTTCAGTAACAAGTAACTATGTAGTTACGAGTATCTCATCTAGAGAAACATTCAAGGCTTTTTACTTCCTTGTACGAAGTAAAGGAAGTATTGTAATCGCGAAAATTTTCGGTTTTCAGATTTCAACGGAAATATCCTATTTTGACCATTTCTGAATCCATTTTGACTAGTTTCGTCGTGGCGTCTGTACGCACATTCGAATGTCAATAACTCAAAAACGGTTAGCCGTAGAAAGTTAAAATTTTGTATATACGATTGATGTAAAATCTAGTTGTAAACCTCCTTTTTCAGTCACTTCATGATCACTGGAAGTTATCAAAAATTATATTAAAATATAATGCAAAACTTATCAAATTAAGTATTAATAAGTTAAATATTAATCTAAATAACATACTTATTAGATTATTATTACGTAGATTTTTGTCTACATTGGAAAACCGGAAGCGGTAAATTACTTGAAGATCATTAAAATATAATGTAAAACATCTCAATAGGACTTTTATATCAATATGAATGTATTTATTATTCTTTTGTTAAAATTGGTGAGCCGAAAAGGGTACATTACTTGAAGGTCATAATAAAATTGCATCAAAAATTTATTAAAATTAAATACAGAGATCATATATTCACAAACGCGATTTTTTTCCACTCCAATTAAACATTATTATTACTAGTTTTAAGTGTTAAAATTGAGTGTAAAATAATTGTTTTCCTCCTCATTAGTGAGCTGAACACTTCTGCAGCAGGAGAATAAGATATAAGTTAAGTAGATTCTTCCGCTTTAAATGTTGAAACCGTCGATTTCCAATGATTTATCTAGTGACATTGACAGTTCTAATGTTGCCACGGAACACGAAGAAATCTCTTGGGAACTTGTTACCTACTGAAAAAAAACGACATATAATAACGGAATGAGATCTCCCGAAACAAGAGCTTGTGTGTGTGTGTATGTCAATAGATGGATGTCGCGACGCCGAGTGTCGTTTATACCGATTTATAATTTAATAGGCGTACAAGGAAGTCATGCGGTGTCCGCATCAGATATTTTTTTTTATAAATAATCTCTTTGCATATTTTTCATTTTATAATGCTATATTTTCGCATAATAATTAAATACCAAACCATACGGTCCGATACGTCGCGAAGTTGCCAAGAAATCTCAAAGACTATCTCCAAGAAGTTGAAAAACTCAGGAAATTGTTAACAAGGATTGGTATATATCAAGATATTTAAAAAAGGAGAGGGATAACACAACGCCAATAACTCTCTAGGGTAGAGGCGTTAAATAAATAAAATAAAAAAATTATGCTTAAATTTTTTTTTTAGTAAAGACCCAATTATTTAATGATCTTGCCATTGTAGGATCACTATGCATATCGCATTAATTCTGATAAGTTATATTAATCATATTAATCTGTATTTTATAATATTTTTAAACTGTAAATATTTAAGATACGTAGTACTTTTTCCATTTTATTGAAAAAAGGTGGGACTAACATTATCAATTAGGATTCTGGGCAGCTAGTAGAATTTTTGAGTTCGGAATAATTTTTGAATCACAACCTGTCGGAAATAGGACGACGGAATGGAGTGATAATCAATTAAACGTATCCCAGACTTTTTTTTTATTGATTAAAATTAATTTTAATCAATAAAATAAAGGTCTGGGATACGTTTAACTGACGATCATTCTATTCCGTCGTCCTACTCTCTCTACCCTGGTGATGGCCTAAAACTTAGGCCGAAACGTTGGCACAAAATAAATAAGCCATACTTATTAGTGTGTTAGTTTTTGGCCGCATCTCCCAGACCAACTTATTCCTTATAATTATTTTTTTTTTAATGATACTTATTAGTGTGTTAGTTTTTGACCGTACCCACAGCCAACTTCTTCCTTAAAATTAATTTTAATTAATTTTTTTTTTTATGATTTCATCATAAAATTTTCGTTTGGCTTCATAATTTGGTCTATTTAAGAATGCTCTTGTTGGTTATTTGTGGTGTTTAATAATTTGTTACTTTAACCAGAAGCCTTAGTTTGTCAACAAGAACTTGATAAAACTTTAGCACTTCTAACTTAAAGGACACGCAGCTTTATTGCGGTACTTTATCACCTACTTCGGCTGATTACTGTCTTCTTTTAAGGCGGCAGGTCGAGGCGAAGTAGTTGGCATTGAACTGTACAAGCCTTCATGAACTTTATTAGCTTAAAATGGGAAAGTCCTATAAAGTATTTGTAGGGAAGTTATTCGCTTCATTAGCTCAAGGAAATATTTACTGCCTCAGACATATTATGGCTAATGAAAGTTTTTGTATCCTGTTTTATGGTTGATGTTTTCAATATAGCTTTGATTATAATCAAAGTTATATTGGAAAGTTATAATTTTTTCTTCAATAGTAAAGTGAGACTAATGAGGACAGTATTTATTCACCAACATCCTTCCTTAAATTTATAACTTTAATATGCACTTATTAATTAAAGACAACTATATAAAGACAAATTTATTCAAAATGAACAATATCATTTGAAAACAATAAATTTTAATTATAGTTTTTAATAAATCTTATCTAAATAAATATAATAGCGATTCTTTAATGATCTGAACGTAATTATTTTATAGTTTATAAAATAATTTTCGTGGTCGACACAATGGGAAATAAAAAAATACAAAAAAATTGTTTAATTTTTTTAAATCAAGGTATGAAATCTATAATTAAAAAAAAAATTAAATCCAATCGATATTTTAGTCTAGTGATTTTTTATTTCGCGATATATATATATATATATATATATATATATATATATATATAGGTATATGGCTCGTTTCAAAATTATGGATTATTTTGAGCTCAGCTTTTTTTAAGAAAAAAATCTCCGATTTTCAACGTTGTTTTTTATTATGTAGTACTACTCACCATATGGGTTCATCAGCAAATTCTTAAAGCATGCACACACTTTGGTAGATATTTTGGGAAATATAGATTTTTGAAAAATTCTCGTTTCTAGGGAGCAAATTGATCCGTTCGGTCTTTACAAGAAAATTGATGAAAAACGGACCAAGATTGACTTATTATAAAGATTTTTAGAGTAGAATAGTTACCTCTAATGTCGCCCTTCCAAGAAATTTTTTGACAATTTGACGAGAATTCGGGTGGTTTGGTGCTATCTGGAATAGAATTCATCTCGTTCAAATTTTACGATAACAATTATCAGCACATATTCGTCAATGATAAAAAATTTCTGTGATAACTGTTTTGTTCCTCAAGGATACCGCGTCAGCCGCAGTAAATATGTCATTGAACGCATAATCAGGGACGTAGAGAGGAAAACAAGGACCTCTCGTTAAATTTTACGCGGCTCGTGTCAAATATTAAATTCATCACTGAGACCAATCTCGTCCTCCATAACGAATGCAACAAAAATATTATATATAGATATTACAGAATTATTATATAATATATCTAATGTTGTGTAAAAAACAAAAGGCTAGTCGGCCGGGGGGCCCGGACCCCAGGCCAGGGCTGCAGCCCCGATTGTCCCCTCTCTCGTCGGGCTTGCGCACAATATTCTTTTTTGTTAAAATTGTTGATTTCTCAATGATGTAGTTCGTCGGTTTTCTCAGATGCTTTAAATCGTGAAATATATCATTTCCTGATTTTGAAGATAGGTTTAAAGAAATTTGTAAGGAGAGAGAAAAACTGTGTGACAAACATAAAACCTATTAAAAGTATCATAAAATGATTCCATTTTCTGTCCAGCTATTATCGTAGGGGCGAATACCCTAAAGCCAACAATAATTTTATCCTTATTGAAATTTTCATTAAGTGTAACATAAAAATTTGAGAAGTTAGCAACCTACCCCATGTGAAACATGAGTAGGTTTTGAGAACTAATGTCATAAATAATTTTTCAATATAAACCTGATCAACATTTTTCTTCAAATTGGTGGATCTATATAGCAGCCATTTGTTTTATCCCCCCCCAAAAAAAAATTTTAACTTCCTTTGACAAATAGTCTATATATATATATATATATATATATATATATATATATATATATATATATATATATATTTATATATATAGACTATTTGACGAAGGAAGTTCAAATTTTTTGGGGGGATAAAACAAATGGCTCCTATATAGACCCACCAATTTGAAGAAAAAATGTTGATCAGGTTTATAATGAAAAATTATATATATATATATATATATATATATATATATATATATATATATATATATATATATATATATAATTTTTTCTTTTGGGTAATAAAATTTAATCTAATCTATAATGTATTCACGGTGATTCAATATCGCTATCTTTTCATCATTCTGCCATACTATAAGATTTATGTCACATTATATCGTCGGTTTGGAGATAAAAGTGATCAATTGCAATTTCTATCTGTTGCTGAACCAAATTTACGATTCATTATTGACAGAATTGTGAACTTACCAATAATTAACTAATAATTACTGATAATTTCACAATTATTTCAATACTGAAGAGTAAATTTGGTTCTGGAAATACAGTCTTCGCGGAAATTGCAGTCGATCACTTATACCTCTAAACCTAGGATATGACGTCACCATCGTTTAACAGAAGCTTCTTGCTCAAAAATTCATCATATCCCGTTTCATAATAAGAAAGTTAGTGGTAACTTAGGGGTTTGAGGGATACTATTGTTGGAAATAACGTCCTAGCGTAGGACGTACGTAATCAGTACGAGCGGCATACCCTTGATATAAGTCCGAAGGTTCGATGACACTAATAGCGGAAGTGGACACTGCTAGCTGAATCACAATCCGTAAACCAAAGGATATCTATGCGTCAGTGGGAGGTACCGTAAATGGTTATCGCCGTAGCATAATGTTCCGCTCGGTGGGGCTTTAGCTAACTATTACTTAATAATATTATCTTTCCACTGACACTATTAACCCAGGCAAATGGTGTTATAAAAAATAAGTAATCGGTTTCATTATAGTTCCCTGTGTTTTTTGGGTTGCTGAATTCGAAATATGGAGTTACCCATAAAATTTTCCTACTGCGTTTTGAGAGAATAGAAACTAAAAAACAAATAATAATAAAACAATGGTAGTGTTAAAGTAATTAGGAAACTATCCGACTTCACTCTTAACAATTTCTCTCGTAGGATCATTATTTTCCCAAATATCTGCCTCAAAAGGTTGCCCGAAACTTAAAACTTTACATTGAAAAAAAATGACCAATTTATTGCATCTCGAAAACTATTGGATCTACAAAGCTGCGGTTGAACTCAAATTTAGTCTACTTTATAAGGAGATAAGAGTGATTTTTTCTCAACCATATATACTTTTGAAAAAGCAAGCAAAAAAAAAAGTGCTAAAATTTGGTTGTTTTTTTCGAATATCTCAAAATCCGAATATGAATTGGGAAATTTTGTTGGATAACTCCAGATTTGTATCAAGCAACCAAAATGCACACCGAATACTATTATTATTATTATCAGCGTATTCTTCCAACATGGAAGACGTTTAGCAGACAACTCAATCAACATTTCTTAGGGTTTTTCTTATTTCTCCAGTAGGCCTTCATTCTTTCCGTGAAGGCTCGCTTCCGCTCTTTTCCGACCACTTCGGTCTGTACTGATTTTGCTTTGGTTGCTATGACTGAACTTCCCATTTGTTTACTTTGTATCTGAAGGTGCCTTTTTTTACAGCTATTTTCGCGTTATTAATGTCCTTTCCAAGCTCTTCCATCCAAGGTGTTGAGTTCTTTAGTGAGGTTACATAATTTAGAATCCTTTTAGTCAATCGACTTTTTGGTAGTCTAGTGAGATGACCAAAGAACTTCATTCGTCTTTTTCTTAGTGTCAATTTCAATGTTTGAAAACCTGTCTGTTGTTTTGATTTATTGTAGCCTGTAGCCGTCTTGCGTATATCTTGCTTTTAGGATTTTTCTGATGATCTTCCTCTCTTCCTTTTTGATTTCTTCCAGAAGTGCCAGTGTTTCGCTTGCGTAATTATATATATATATATATATATATATATATATATATATATATATATATATATATATATATATATATATATATTCACACCCAATTAAACTATTTAAAGACTTTCGTTAAATCTATTGTAAAACTTTATATCTATTGTAAAACTTTATTTAGAAAATTTGTTTTGTTTCAGGTCTGATAACATGGGATGCGCAGGAGTGCCATGTCGACCTCGACAAGGAACTGCAAAACATTACTGCCCAAGCTCCAGAAGGAGAGGAAGCAAAGAATGGTAATTATTTATTTATTATCCTTTGTATTACATTTTTTTAAAAATATTATACAATCAAGTCACTTCAGAGGATATCACAATATTAAACTAATATAAGAAACGTTAAATCCCTCCTCATAAATCTACGTTGAACCTAAATGCAATTTAGATCCTTTTATAAAGCATTATATATCTTCCTCAGAATTTAGGATCCTCAGTTAATTCATATACATATAATGGTGGCATATGGGTTGATAAAAGCAATATTATAGTTTATTCTATACACACAAATTAATGTTGATCCGGGGCAAACTTAAGAGCTGGCAAAGGGTACGACCGCCCAAAAATTCACGCCATAGACAAATGAAATAAAGGACTAATACATTATTGACAAATTTAAAATGTTGTATTTAAAAATCACTACTTTTCAGGAGAGAAAAAAAAACTAACATTCTTCAGTGTATAAGGGCCGATTTAAATTATTTTTTTTGTAAGTGTAACTCTTTTAGTTTCATGTGTAATTATTATAATAACCATTATAATAATCCGCATATTCCTTACTTTAGCATGGAAACTTCAAACTTAAAGTCGTTTTTCGTGAACAGCAATTTCTAATGTTGTAACAGATTCGCAACTTTACTACAGGCTATATCAACCGAAATACTATCGAAAATTAAACAAAAAATCGAATTTTTCACATTCATAAGTTTAACATGGAACCGACGATGAATCTCGAATCTCCTCTCGTTCCTATCCACAGATGACCAACATAAAATAATCCATATTTCGGTGCGATATTTCTATTTTTGTTTACATTAAATTCATTTTTCGATAATGCGGAGCGACGGTAATATCCTATATAGAAAATAATTTTTCGAAAAACCGGAATATATACATATTCCTGAATGTATCTAAGCAAGTAATATAAAACCAGGAAAAATATTTATAAGAGAGAAAGAATTCAGAAATGTTTTTGAAGACCCAAATCTAAATGCAAACTTTGCGACTCCGGAATTCGCGGAGGCTATAAGTAACGATGCTGGCTTTGTTTACCAAAACTGTTCCTCGAGAGATATCTTCCAGACAGAACCGTAAAGTCCTGGACAAGCAGCGGTAAACGTCACTCTGGAGTGTAAACAATGGGTCGTTCTGCTGAGTGTTGTTACACTCAGCACTGGATGGCGACTCCACTCCACAAGTCTTCAATGCAAAGTTTTTTATAAAACAGCGTCCTTTGACCCAATTTTTCGCCTAAAAACTTTACAATATTTAACTACATAAGACCTTTAATTTGACTTCAGGACATGGTTTATAAGAATGAGTAAATAATCAATGAAGAAGTGACTTTGGATAAAAACACTTAATCAAATCCAAAGGATATAAATTGGTAGTAAAATTTCAAATAAAGGGCAAATATAATTAGGGTACTTATGAAAGATATCAAATGAATAGCCATAAATCTGGCTGACTGCAAAAGTTGAGAGGTGGTGTATATCTCCCATACCATCTTACATCTTAATTAAAAGACAATAGACCTTATATTTCTGTAACTGGTATTTAATTATTTTCTTAAAAAAAATAACGCATCTGAATTGATTTAGAAATTAATTTTTTTAAGTTTCCTATATATGTCCTTTATTTTTTTTCTCTTTTTATTATTTATATTTTATTTTCCTAATTTTTATTTTTTGAAAATCTATTTTGTTCAATTTTATTTTTAGTGACATATTAACTATTTTTGTATAGGTTTGCATTACCATTTTCAATACCTTCATACAAAATAGGTGAAATGAATAAAACTGAGCACGTGCTCATTCCACAAAAACTGAGCAGATAGTCGGTTTAAATGTGAATAAAGAGAAGTTGCACAATGGAATACTTGCTAAGGGTATGGAGCGCGTGTTCCAAATATGAGATGGTTATTGATTCGGAATACCTGCTCACCTTTCTAAGTGTATAAAACTGCGAACGTGCTCCACTGTGTAAAATGCCTAGTTTTATTCACTTAGAAAGGTGAGCAGGTACTCCACACACTTAGCAACATACACATTTAACCCAAGTATCTGCTCAGTTTTTTCATGAGGCCACCTGTTCAGTAATATTTACTTCATCTCTTGTCTATTTCCTTAATACTCATATTAATGCTCTTCCACCGTTCCAACTATACCAGCAATAGACTTTGAAACACATATGTGTTTAATAAGTGGTTAATTTTATTAGTATTATTTTTATGTTAACGAATCTCCCTATAATTTGAGATACAAACTGTATATTTATTTGTTTTTTTTATCATATTATCACCAATGAATGATATAAATTAAAATTTGTAAATATATTTGTTTTTTACCATCAAAATATTTTATACCGATCAATTTTATAGCTTTCGATAAAAAAATTTCCTGTTATTCCGACTATCGAGCAATTAAACAATTATAAATTAATTCCAAGCAATTATTTTAATTATTAAAAAACACCAACTGTACGTTTAATGAACACCCCTTGTTATTTTACGACACATCTATAAAACATAATTGAATAGAGAATGAAGTTTCGAGAAGATTCGAATTATCTTTTCTAGAATTCTTAAATGGAAACTAAAAGAAAATTTAAAGGTAATTTTCCAGCATAAAACTGATTAAAGGCAAGATGTTTTGGAATATTAGTGGTTTCTCTAGCACGCGATCTCCTGTCACGAAATTTTCTTAAACCTTATTATGAGGAAACGGTTTTGGCCGAAAAACTATTACCTGGATATCTCAATATTGTTTTCATATATTTAATTTTAATATTCGAACATTTCGACGTGTTTGCGAAATAATACTATTATGAGATATGACAAAAAGAAATACTAATTAATAACATCTTCTTTAAATATAATATATTACTTAAAAATAAATGTAATCTTATATCTTAATGTAATTCATAAAGATTTCTATAAGGGTTAATAAAGGGAAAACGTTTATTAATGAAAAAAGAATATCCAATAAAATTAAATAAAAACCGTTAAAAAATAACATCATATATTTGTATGTACTATAGATATACTCTAGATATTTCTATGTATTATACATGATTTATGATCACTCTCTAGAATGATCTCTCTCTAGAAATTTTGAAAAAAAAAAGAAATTTTTAAAACAAAAAATTAAATGCATGTTGAACATGTTCCTATCTCTTCAAGAAAATTAAGATATAAATAAGATAACTCTTAAACTTAATTCTTAACCTATCAATAATTGGGTTGACGACGACAGAGCAACATTTCATATATATATATATATATGGTCTTTTCTGTTTCCAGGCCTCCGGTTACTATTATGATATCTGTTACTCATTATGATGAAACTGTTACTGAAAGCAACAGCTGGGCAAGGTATAACCATGCCAAAAGTAACTACAATAACCAAAACAAAATATATTTTATTAAAAATAAAATGAGAATATTTATTATGTGAAATTGAAATCTGCCGCCGTGAAGTCATTGATGCTTGTTAAAATTTTGTAAAAAAATTCCTTTCCCACGTATCTCCTTCTCTACATGAGCTCGCAAAAGTAGCTATCAATGAAGGTTCTGTGCGTTCGACAATTAACCGAGGTCTAGAATCCGGGTCGACGAAATGCAAGGAATCGTTAACGGTTAAATGATTGTAATCTTCCTGCCCTAATGCATCATAAGCTCTCCATCCATTGATCCGAAATCATAGTTGTTCCTGGACGTACTTAATAACAGTCATCGCTCAGCTCATATGAACCGAATATTTTCATATAAAATAATATGTGTTTTTATGTATCATTAATAACAACTGTAATCTGAATTGGGTAATAGAAAATAAATAAAGGATTAGAGAGTCCGAAGGTTCAATGCCGATACCACCACTTACCCCCGACTAACTTCCCTCAAGTGACCGTCAAAACATAATTCATAGTTGTGTCTGACTTAACACAATCTTCCCACCAATGTACCGGCCTACCCCTCCGACATTTACCAACGGGTTCAGTGCTAATTAACGTTTAAGTGATTCGTTGTTTGCCAAGCCACACAACTTCAACCACCACAATACCATCACCTCAATTATACTCAATTGTTACGGAATTCGGCATTGTGTAGCCGTCTCAATTTTCCGGTTAACACGTCATTCTTCGTTGAAAAAATTCTATAAAAAAGATTATTTTCAAATACATTTAAGCGTTGTTCTTCCACTTTTATGAACGGTCACGTTTTTCATAGATAAACATTCTAGATCTTTCTTAGTTAGTTAAGGAAGTGAAATGTACTGTAACGATAGAATTTAAAAAAAAAAATTCCTTTAAAATTTAAAACAAAAGTTGATGTTTTAAATGCGGGAGGTTAAAATGCCAGGGGATCTCTGGCCTGTGATAATTCTGTCCCTTTGAGAAATTCTATGTAAAAGCAGCAATTATGTTAATCGGGTGGACGTCTTAATACTTTTAAGGAAATTAACCCTCGGCTTGCAAAAGCTCACGGAGGCCATTAAGGACATTAACTCTCAGCTATAGCAACTAAATAACCGTTAACAATTATAAAATTAATTCCGCTTTATTTTTTTCGTTTCTATTCCCGGACTAAAATCTGTTTAACTCGAGCGTTATCGAATCCAGCTGTGTTAATAATTACTTTATTTGAAAAAATATAATATAAAACAGAGACTATTGTGTCATTCTTATATCAAAATACATACAAAAACTATTTCTAACTTCCATTAGCATCTGCTTTATCTTTAACATACAGAAATACTGATTTTTTTTTTTTTTAATATGAACTTTCTTTTTATTTTATAAACAGTATTACAGTAATTTCTATAATAGATTCGGGATATACCTTTGTATAATACATTTTTTATATTTTTACAATTTATTAAAAACATAACATATTTTATTTATTGGTAAAAATAAACAAGAGAGAAAAATCTGTGAGCAGCAGAACTCCGTCACTAAAGAAGTATTTTCGCTAAAATAAAAATATTCTAAAAACGGTGGAGAAAGAAAAAAGTTGAGACCCACAAAATACAGAAAACTCTTCATAACGAATTTCATACAACAGAAATAGCCATATCTTTGCTAATACTGGTCCGATTTCGATGAAAATTCTTTTGTTTTATAGATAATTTAATTTGCTTTCAAATGATACAGTTGGGCGCCCTAAGTCAAGGGGTTTTAAAGGTGCGCAAATATTTTAAAAATCGAAAAACCCGGGATGGGACTGGGGGAACCAAGTTGAGATTCCCAAAAGATAGTTCCCAAACACCACATCAATTCACATACAAATTTTCAGCCCTATAAAACGGCAAAATTTCAGGTAAACATACCGAAATTTGACTGGAATTTACCTATTTTTTAATGGTATCGTTCTGCCTGGAAGAAAGTCCTACATACCGAATTTCAGTTCATTTGAGCCAAAGGGCGCCGCTGGATGTGCTCAAATGTAGCGGGAAAAATATATATCAGACATCTCCAAAACTTCCATAATCGTGCTCTAGGGGTTATGAAACGGATAAAAAACGCAGTCCCACCGTTCACTGCCGACCTTCGACCCACTGCAATAGTCTATTTTTTTCGGGGAAAATACGACTAAAAAACAACACTGATTTAACTTCCTTGTACGAAGTAAAGTAAGAATTGTAATCGCGAAAATTTTCGATTTTCAGATTTCAACGGAAATATCCATTCTGACCATCGCTGAATCTATTTTGACTAGTTTCGTCGTGACGTCTGTACGTGCGAATCTCGCATAACTCAAGAGCGTTTTGCCGTAGAAAGTTAAAATTTTATATTTGGGATTGTTGTAACGTCTAGTTGTGAATCTCCCATCACCAGAAGTGGTAGTTTACTTCGAAGTCATAATAGATTTTCATAAAAAATTATATTAAAATATAATGGAAAACTTTTCTACATAAAAAGCAACAAAATTTATTTTGTTTAAAATTGGAAAGCCGAAAGTGGTACTTCACTTAAAGGTCATAATAAACTTTCATAAAAAATTGTATTAAAGTATAAAGCAAAATATCTCAAATTTGGTATATAAGATTTTTATCTTGATATAAATAACATAATAGATTTTGCTTAAAATTAGCCTGCCGGAAGTGGTACTTTATCTGGAACTTTTTTTTTTATTCCCAGCCTTTTTTTTGAACCACCGATTTATAGTTTCATAGGGGCACAAGGAAATCATGTGGTGTCACATCAGATATTTTAAATGATATAAAATAAAGGCTATGTTATTGGTAAATTGGATAATGATTAAAGAAGAATATATTTAGTTCGCTTATGTTTAATAACAGTAATTTTATATTATATTATATCTGCGGGTGGTAGCTTTTGTAATAATTACATATTTCAGTTATAAAAGGGTTAGGGAGTGGAGGGGGAGGGCTTGAATGAAAGGAGCTATGGGTTAATTATACATATATATAAGTTTCAACGCGACTGTTCGTTAACACTAAAGATACAGGTCCTTTTTTTATCTGTATGTTGAGTGGTGAAGGTTGAACAGGATAGTGGTGCACGCCAGGGGGGAGGAGGGATTGGGGAATTTATCCCCTTCGAAATGTACGAGGGAAAAAAAAGTTTGTTTTTTACTAATATTTTGGTAATTTTTCACTATATATATGTATGTAAATGTATATATATATATATATATATATATATATATATATATATATATATATATATATATATATATTTATATATATATATTCATGCTTATCTTAAAAACTTTACTCACAATTTGGCGATTATAAATATTTTAAATGATTACTTGCCTTTTTCTCATTAAATCTCACCCCCTCCCCCCGAAAAAATTCTGTATACGTCCCTGAAAGTGGAGTACGAAACAAAGAAGCGAAAGTAGTCAGATGCAAGAATTAAATAAATAAAAGTGATTCTAGACATGGTACGTGATAAGCACAAAATATTGTTAAAAGGGGCGTAATTGGCACCTCCACAGCTGCAAGTACAAGGCCCATATTTATTGCAACTTGTTAAAAGCACGGAGTGAGTTTAAGTTCTTTAAAAGAGAAAGTACCTCCCGAAGGGGCTAGGCTAAGTTCAGCTACCCTTTGTATAAAATTATTAATAAATATTTATTTATAAACACGAAATCAACCAATAGAAAATAATTTTAGACTCGAGGTTTTTTAAAATGAGTAAAACAGGGTACTTATGTTCTATGTATAAATATTAGTCAAAAATTCAAAGTTTCATATTTTTCCATTTTTATTTTTGACTATAAACAATTGGCAGATTTCAACACACAAAACTCCAAGTCTCTAAAATACCGGGAAATACCTAGCCAGTCAACGTTTCACCAATTCAGGGATCATCAGGACATACACCAAAAATTACATCTATGAAGATCAAATACAGCACATCTCACATCAACCGTCCAAAAAGACGCATCAAACAGAGACAGCACATCACTCAAAAACGTCCAGCCACATACTCTTTAAAAAAATAAAATCAAAATTGACATGTTTTGAATAATTTGAAAGCTTATAGCTGGAAAACTATTTATCTTAGAAAGCTCAAAATAGTGGCGTTTTTTTTTTTCATAATTACAAGGGTTTTAATTTAATTTGTATCTTGACTTGACCAAACTAATCTAAAAATTATTAAAATTTCCAAAAATTTATTTTTTCAAAAACAATGTGAAAAGTTAGAATTTTCGGTTTTGTTATTTTTCCGGTTGATACAGTCTGTATTAAAGTTACGAATCCGTTACGCCATTAGAAAGTTCTGAAATCGCAGTTACATTTTTACGAAAAAAGTCTGAAAGTCTGAAGCTTCCATA
The DNA here is from genome assembly GCA_948150685.1 of Rhaphigaster nebulosa. Classification (NCBI taxonomy): domain Eukaryota; kingdom Metazoa; phylum Arthropoda; class Insecta; order Hemiptera; family Pentatomidae; genus Rhaphigaster; species Rhaphigaster nebulosa. The sequence continues at coordinate 12,565,256 of OX411311.1, read as the reverse complement.
TTGAAGTAACGAATATACTAAATAATTACACACAACATTTTATATAACCCCAATAAAAAATTTAAAAATAATCAAAATCGTCCCTTATACACAGAAGTATATAGCAGTCTTTTTTGTTTTCTTGAAAAGTAGTGATTTTTACATCGGTAAGTTTACCATGGGAACGACTATTTGTACGAAAAATCATTGATTTCTTAGACGTTCCTTACCATTTTTTGATTTGACATGGAATGACCCAGGTTTCAATTCTTTATAAATACTTATATGTTGTAAATAATAGGAATATATGTAAGGCTATAAATGCTATACAATAACTGAGAAATTCCAAATGGTCGAAGACCACCAAGAATACCACTTATTCAGGAAACCTCTACCTCAACACAAATACCACCAAGAATACCACTTATTCAGGAAACCTCTACCTCAACACAAATACCACCAAGAATACCACTTATTCAGGAAACCTCTACTTCAACACAAATACCACCAAGAATACCTCTTATTCAGTAGACCTCTACCTCAATACAAATACCACTATACTGATTCACCTTGTGAGCTCGGAAATTCCGAAGGCTTTAAGTCAGCTAATTTTCTAGGTGGGTGCTTTGGAACTTAGCGGGTTTCTCCCAAAATCCTGACATCAAGAAGGTTAAGCCTGTAGATTAATTTCTGTCGGAAAGTTGAAAAAATTTAAACGTGATACTAAATTATGTTTATTAGACAAAAATGTTTCTTCGTGAGTAATTTTAAGTCGTTGATATAGAAATAATACAGAAGAAGAATTGAGAATTTCAGCGAATGTTATATCAATACAACTCGACCATAGATTCCATAACCACTACCACCATAATGCCTATTCTTCTACTTCGTCTCAGTGCATGCCTTAGGAAGGCCTCATTCTAGAAGTATGCTATATTGCTTGCTATAACATTCTTGAGAGCTTACATCCGTTTTCAGTCCAAGCTCGGCAATATGGCTCAAGTAGGATATCATAGGTCCAGGATAATCAATTGGAAGACTTTAATAGAATCCATAGAGGTTCAGCGAAAATGCGTTTACAAACCATTTCATAGCTTTTTCCAGTTTTTAATTAGTCTTCTTATAATAGTCTTTCCATTTCCAATACCATCCATCTTTCCAGCTCCTTCATTTTAACTGCGGTTAATCTACTCAATTGTCGATCTAAAATGACTTACAAACCTGTTCGCTATTTGGAGTTTCACGTCTCTATCAATTAAAAGATGCGTCGCCAAAACTAATACAGAGAGCTGATGTGATTAATATTCAAGCTCAACTTTAAACAGGGTTACTAGACCTCAAAGTGTAACCATTGCTTTTAATGTAAGTTCATTTTTCAAATAAAAATTAGGGTAATTCTCAAATTAACTGTCGCTTTGTCTGTCCTATAAGTTCGGCATTTTTACCCCCTCAACCTATCAGTTCGTCTCAAAGCAGAATATATTTTGGGTTATTTAATGTTTAAAAGTAAAAAGTCTGTAAAAAAATTTATTTGGAAAAGTAAACGCGAGTTCCATTCTGTTCGAAGTGAATTTCGAAAATCTTTAATAAATATTTCAAATAAAAAAAGGATATTTTGATTATCGGGAGTTCATCAGCATATTCCGACGGCAATATCTCTTTGGTGTCTTTCTTTTCCAAGTCCTTATAACAAAAAAAACCTCCCTACATCCTTGATATTCTCATCTTACGTTCCTCTATTCTCTCTTTACAAGATCTCAACCCATTGATTTATATATTCCCTCCTTTACATAATCCTTCTCCGTTCGAGCTACCTCCTTCTGGAATTATTTCTCCATCTATATTCGCCAATACTCCTCCACACTTTCCTTTAAACAACACTTATTCCTTCACTTACTCCATAATAAAACCAACGCATTTATTTAAAATGTGTATATTTCTATAATAATAATTACAGCTAGTAATTCAACAAGTGTGATGTTATTGTAAGCATTAAGCCAGACAAACGCATATAAACTCTGTTCATTGTAATTATTCATAGGGGACTTTGTCCCAGAATAAAATTATTTATTCATTCTTTCGTCGCACGACAACTAGTCCTACTAGGTAATGACAAAAGAAAAAACTTGGGAAAAACAAGAATAATTTTTTGTTAATGTGTAACTCGCGTGACATAAAATGATTTTCTAATTTTTAATGTGCCTATCTAGAAAATCGAAAATTCCTAAAACTCGCATATCGAGTCAGATTTTTCACTCTTCGAAGTGGTAAATAACACACCTATATCGAGCCCAAGGGTACTTTCGTTAATTTGAGAATGACTAATTAATTCTTATAGAAAAATCCCATCTCTGCATGCTATAATAAAATATAATCCGTAACAGGATTATACTTTAATTTATATCATTGTTAACAGCAACATTTATCAAATCTAAATGAATGTTATTAATTATCAGAAACAGTTCTCAGGTGTTAATAGTGATTACCGGCTGTATCCTACCTCTCTACACCAACCTCCATTTTAGCTATGACTGAGCATCATGTTTAGTAATACATATATCTTGTTGCCTTATTGATCTGGTTATTCAGTCAGAGGTCAAGTACGCCACTCCTGGTTACCATCGCTATGATTTTCTGTAGCCATAAGCAAAATATGCACCTCCTTCATTTCCTTACCGAGCCGAGGTACACTTTTTTTTCAAATCGGCATTGACTTTCTTTCCAATTAAGTCCGTCATTTGGTCAAATCTTCCGAAAAGTCCGATTCAATTTATTATTGTTTATATTTCTTATCAATATCATATCGTAATATTTCAGGAGAAAGGCTGATTCAGTTCGCCTCCGAGAACCTGGTAACTGAGGTGCTGATCCACCCGCAGCTCAACACCTTGGTGCAATGCATGAGGAACTGCCTCAGCAGTTTCACGAGGCACCGCCACATCATACACGCTGGTTACACTTCTGCTGGTAATGGAGCCTGGGTATTGCAAGTAAGTCAGCTTTATTAATTAATAACTATAATATATACAAAAAGTAAACAGAACCTTTCATAAAAAAAGATGATGCTTATGTTATTGATTTTTATCCTACTACGGCGAAGCGACAAGGAGGATGATGTGTTTAGCCTGACCGTTAGTAGGTATATAACGATTTTTTTTATTAACGGCTAATTGTTATTAAAGAAGAGGTTCTCTGCCAAAGCCTATGTTGATGACTTGGCTGCAGTGGTGGCTTCCAACAGCAGAGCCGGTTTAAAAGAAGAAGTAGAAAGATGGGCCAACCTCGTAGGTGAATGGTGCGAAAGGAAAAATATGAGAATGGCTGCTGCCAAAACCCAGGCCATCTTCCTGAAAGGTAAGGACGCTAGGGCTCAACCTGTAATCATGAATATACAAGGCATAAGAATATGTCCAAGTGAGGTAGTAACCTACCTTGGTGTGCAAGCGGTTCAGTAGAAGGTTTAATGTTACACCTCACTTGGATTACATGCGGAATAGGGTGGCCCTAGCCCTCAATGGACTAAGTCGTATTGGAGGCGCTTTCTGGGACCTCAGGTTCCCTGCAACTATGACTACTTATAATGGAGTAGTGCTAGGAATCCTGAGGTACGAATCTCCAGTCTGGACTCGAACCCTCTCGCAACGGTTGGCGACAATACAGAGAATGGCTCTGCTGCGGGTGACCAAAGCCTATAAAACTAATGCTCATGAGGCGTCGCAGGTCTTATCGGGATGGGTACCTCTCGACCTCCTTCCTGCAAGAAGAGCAGACGAAGTACGAGTTCAAGAATGGAGGCTCAGCAGGTCTTCCGGAGGATCTCCGAAGGAGGATTGCGGAATATCCAAGGAATGTAAAAGGATAATATGGGAAGACACCATAGAGGACTGGAATTGACGGTGGGTAGCTACTCAGAAAGAAGATACCTTTAGAAAATACTTTCCCAACGTCCATTCACGATTGAAGGACAAATGGGTCCTCCCTGATTACTGGATGTTGCAATTTCTCACCGGACATGAGGGATTCCGTACCAAGCTCCATAGCTTCGGAAAGGGCATTAATCCTCTATGCCCCAGTTGTGGAGTTCAGGAAACTGCTGAGCACATCGTCTCCACCTGCACCGCGTTTGAGGCAATCAGAACCAAACTGCGGAGGAAAATCACATAGAGTGATTTTCTTCAATTAGTTAGTCAGAAAAATTATTCATACTATATATCCTTCGTATACGAATGGAAGGAAATAGTGGGACCAATCTATTTTAATATATTCAATTAAGAATGAACATCCATTAAGAATGAAGAGAACTCATCGGTAGGTAATGCTTCCGAAACCCGTAATGCCGAGAGGCAAGGTAGATTAAAAAATAAATAAAAATTGTTATTAAATATTTCGACAACTTTAGAAAATTTATTAAATTTTTTTCCTAAAGTTATTCTAATAGTGCCTAATATATATATATATATATATATATATATATATATATATATATATATATATATATATATATATATATATATATATATATATTGTGTGTATCGTTTTATATATATAAAATGTATATATATAAAATATCGTTTTATTTTAAATTTTAGTTCTTTCATTATTCCATCTAACATTTCATTTTTATTTTGAAAATAATAAACATCTCTTCTCTAAACATTCAAACCGATCATAGTTATGAGTAAAACATTTTATGTTATTTTAACTCGCCGAAATCGCTATAACGCTGGCCTGACATACATACGTGACTGTAAAATAGAACAGTGTTAGCCGATTGGATCGTGCCCGTAGGACCAGATGGGAAGGGCTCAAAAGATGCCCTTACTCTTAATAGAATGGCCGCTAGCCGAAGGGCAGTAAGTTTTTGTCCTTTAGAAATTGGAGCAGGGAGGAAGGAGGTAATAAAGGAAAGAAGAAAGGCCTTCAAAGGACGAGAATCCTCTTCGTTCCTTTTTCACCAACGCCCTAATCTCGTCCTCGTTGCCAGCGATTCACAGGGATAAACGTTAGCAGTTCTGGACGTGATATGTTCTTCAAGTACTGGAGTAAAAGAGAGAAAAAATCTTTAACACTGAAATCTACGAAGTATCTCAGGGTTTAGTACTTGTTAATAAAGTACTATTTCTCATCCAAATGAAATGAAAAGTAATCAAAATAATCTTTAAATCCGAGACCCATATCCCACTAAGATAATAAAATGTTCAAATAAAGTAACACTAATTTATTATAGATACTTCATTTAATTATAAAGTAATATAAAATAAAAAAGAATTAGAAATACCCATATAGACATTTTTACGTATATGCGTACAAATAAACAGACATATATATTTGTTCTTTAAAGACAATCAGAAGATTGTTAATTGAGAATGCGGAGAAATAAACAGAGTTTAAAATGAAATTGGAGAGGAAGCTTTACGAATGGAGATGGGATAAGGAATTCCAAAACGAGATAGCACGAATGATAAAAGATTTTTTAAAGAAACAAATTGGCAGGTTAGTCTTGTGTCTGAGGCCGTGGATGGAAAAAGTGTTATGGCGTCACCTTAGCAACCTTAAATTGGCAGGTTGGTCTTGTGTCTGAGGCCGTGGATGGAAAAAGTGTTATGGCGTCACCTTAGCAACCTTAAATTGGCAGGTTGGTCTTGTGTCTGAGGCCGTGGATGGAAAAAGTGTTATGGCGTCACCTTAGCAACCTTAAATTGGCAGGTTGGTCTTGTGTCTGAGGCCGTGGATGGAAAAAGTGTTATGGCGTCACCTTAGCAACCTTAAATTGGCAGGTTGGTCTTGTGTCTGAGGCCGTGGATGGAAAAAGTGTTATGGCGTCACCTTAGCAACCTTAAATCTGCTGCGGCACCGATTGGAATCCGGCCTGGGCGCGTTGGAATTTATTTCGTACCTTTCCACTCTGGTTAGAGTAGGATGGTAACCTCTATGAATAATTCATCCTGTTTTCCTTAATAGAAATAGGAAAGTACGTTAAACACCAATAAAAAAAAAGGTTGAGATCTTGTATATTAGAGGTGAATGGAAGATGGAAGGTGAAGTGCGTGTGAAGTTGGCATATCATTTGGTGGAAACTCACAAACTTTTGAGAGTTTCAAATAGTTCTAGTATTCCTAATAGTTTAAACAAATAGTTTCGCTCATTACAGCGAAAAAAAAAAGAAAAAAGCGCTCCCGAAAAGTGAGACGCCAGTTTTACGCAACATCTCACTTTGGAGGTTTTACTATCAAAATTAAAACTTAAGTTAATAAGGGTAATTTATAGAAATCTTAGGGATGCCAACAGAATTCTAAAGAAAAAAAAATTTTGCCAAAAATTCTGACTGAAAATATTACAAATCCGAACATTTTTCTCGGTAACAGTTTATTTTCTCGAGAGTCCTGATAGCATCCCGAGGAGTTCTATCGATAATATTTAACACGTTCATGCCTACGGAGCGAAACAAATAAATTCTAGCATATCTAATTTTCAAAATAACTTGTTTGCTATTAACATTAGAGCTTAAGCTAATTAACTTTTTTCTTGAGACTTCTGTTGGCACCCCTATGAGTTCTAAAAATTATTTTTTTTAACTTAAGCTCTAATGTTGATAGCAAAGAAGTTATAAGCCTCCTAAGTGAAACGCTGCGTAAAGCCTGGCGTCTCACTTTTTCGAAAGCGTTCTTTATTTTGCTTTAATTAGCGGAATTATTTGTTTAAACTAACAAGAACTACAGAACTATTTGAAAGGAAGTCAGAACTCTCAAAAGTTTGTGAGTTTCCACTAAATGATATGCCAACTTCACACGCACGATGGAGTGAACAGATCAATAAGAGATGTTTTTGGTTCTCAAATACTGGAATAGACCACAACAAAGATGTATTCGAATGAAAAAGATAAACAGAGGTAAATTAGGATAAAGCCACACCCTTGTGTCGGATAAAGCCACACAAGAATACCAGCAAGAACTAGGAGAGCGTATAGGAATCCTCGAATATGAATCTTATGAAACAATTCATTAATCTCTTAAGTTTTATTTCGTGCTCACTATCGGGCGTAACTAGCAATGCCTCGGGAACTCGGGAAAGTAATGGGGCCCCAAGATAGAGGGGAGGGGCGGTAAAAAAAAAAGTTTTCGTTCTGTATTTTCAGATAGTAAATACAAAAGCAGAGCGCTCTTTTTCTAAATTTAAAATAATTATAAGTTAGATGAGATCAAAGATGAGTCAAAATCGACTGTTGTTGTTTTGTTTTTTTACTCTAAGTGTTAATTTATCTGCGTTAATTTATCTAAGTGAATAATTAAAAGAAACAAAATGTTTTTAATCGGTAACTAACAGGTTTTCATGAAGATCACGCTAGTGATGTTGTGTATATGTGTGCTTGAGTTTGTGACGAATCTGAATTAATATAACATTATTGGTTATTTTAAAGAAAGAAATCTTAGGTATTACTTCAAATGATAATGCGCGAGGTATAAAAAATAGACGCGGGGCACTGTCCAAAGCTTATACAATTTATTTGTAATCACATTTTTTTTTTTTTTCAAGTTATGAAGTTCAATTATCTTTTTTTTAAATATTTACATAAAGCAATACGAGGACAATTAAAATTCTATGAAAAGATTTCCAATTTTCCAGCTGTATTCCAGAGGACACAGAGAGACGTCGATAAACAAGATGAAGAGAAGGGTGCCTGGAGAGGAAGGGAGACCTTATTTAAGTTATACGCGTCATTAGTCTTTTGTCGTTCTCCGGGTTGTCAGAAAACTTGTCCCAGATGAGGAAAAGTTTACTTCCCTTTCAGCGAACATCTGAAAATCCCATCTTCTTGCTTGATGAGCACTGTAAGAAGAACACAAGAGTTCTTTGCAGTATAACTTCAAGTAGAGACAATGACAGCCAAGAATGGTGTTCTTAAGAGGATGTTCCAGTTTACAAATTATATTAAGAATGAATGGATTAACATTTATTTCGAGGCGAACAAGGGGAATAAATCTTAACTTCTCTACTCTGTATAGAATAGGTTAGTAGCCTCAAAATAACCTGCTCTTTATAAATTATTTGAAGTACATATCACAGATGGGACTGAATGAGCATGTATCACAATTACATGAACAAGGAGTTAAAAAAGAAAATAGTTAAAAAATAACCGAATGGCATAGCGGTCAGTCCATCATGTCTAGGTTTACTTATTTAGCAGTCAAAATTGACACCTACTAATAACAGTTTAACACTTTAAAGTTTGCAATATTTAATTCTTAGTTTAAACTTGGGAAAAAAAAAGGGCAACAGTTATTGTAACAATTAACTACTGTTAAAAAAGTTGGAAAATTAGCAACCGACTCTTACCACACAATATTTGGAGAGTTATATTCAGATAGAAAGGACAGAGGCAATACAAAATGATTATGGATCGTCAAAGATTTACAAGATATTTAGAGCCACAGACGAAAAGAATCCTGAAATATCAAATCAAATATTGCATGAATCTTAAAATGATAAAACTACTTCACATTTATTATTTAATTTGCAATTCCTTTACTTAACCGTATTTTGTAGAAAATGGTCAATTCAATTAACAAAATAGCAATTTACATGGTGATCAACTGATGAATAGAAAAATTAATTGGCTAATATTAATAAAAAGAAAAATCACTATGTACAACATCATACAAATAAAACTAATAAATTTTGTTAAATTACACTATAAAATACAAAAGTGATGTTTCAGCCTTTTAATTGTTGGCAATTTTAAAGCCTTTGTATAAAATGTGAATACCATAGTCTACAAATAAATAAATATAACTCTTGGAAGTATTAATTTTATTTAATCTAAGATTAAAGCATTATCTAAAGTGAAAAAATAAACTATATAAGACTTATAGCCAATACATAATGGCTTGTAATGCTAGTTAAGCCATAGAATTATTGTTTTAATACGATATCATTTATAAAAAACTCCTCCTCTCTCACTGATCATAAATGAACCCTTTCATCTGAACCAACAGGCAGCTATTATATTATTTACTGGCAGAAACCATTTTCTTTTTTTTTGTTCCTAACTGTTTATGACCTTTAAATAATCATAGAATGGATTTGAAAATGTATATTTTAAATATTTTCTAGATTTTAACTGTGTAGCCTTATATTTGAATTGCACTTTTACAGGATGGGACCTATTCGTTCTCCGACTTTGCAGACATGTACTCAGAGCACGAGGTACAACGAGTCCTGCGGGCTTATGAAGGAACAGTAAGCGTTGATGTCCACTGTTCTGGAGAAGGTGATTGGTGGGCTCTCAAAGCAAAGGACCCATTTTCCAAGGTCAGTTTAATAATCTCAATTGCTACAAGGATATTAATATGTTACTTACATTATTAATTTTTCAAAGATGAACAAAAACTTTAAGAAAGGAATTTAAATTAAAGAAAAATATTCAATCAAAGTAAAATTTTCAATTATTTAAGCACAGGTATATTCTTATGGTGAATGACCATCAGCAAAAAATTAAGGGTGATTTCTACAAATATATAAATCAGGAAAGAGGGATACATAGAAAAATTATCACAATTCGGTACTGAAAAAAAATTTTGATTCAATCAATAACTTCATGTACTAAATCGAAGGAGAAAGAGCACATTAAAAACAAAGATTGAATATCAAAAATTCTATTTATTAGAATATATTATACTATTTTATATAAAATACTTTATTTTCTTTGTTTCAAAGTCAAACAATAACTACATAAGGAGGCCATGTATTTGTTGAGATAAATATGGATCATAAAAAAAGCATAATTCACACAAAAAATGATGAAGTAATCTTTTTTTATTGATTTTTAATAAATGAATAAAAAATAATAATGAAAATAAAAAGAATAAATTAAATAAATAAAAAACAGTAAAATAATAATTTGAAGAAGAAAAGGAATAAAAATTGTGAAATAATGCCTTTATAAAAAAAATTAAGAAGAAATACCAAAATGTTCAGTTTTTTCTTTTATCGTTCACTTGAAGGAGAGTTCTAAAATGAATTTCTCCATATTCTAATACTTTTTAAAAATGTATTTTTCAAAAAAAGGCCACTAATTTGAGCTCTATTTTGCATCGCATATTGTTCTTAATGATCCCAGAAAGCCATATGAAAAATTCGGGAATTTTCAAAGATGGTTTGCTTGCTCGAAACCCTGGCTAAGAAAATGAAGCTTTTTTTGAGAGTCACCCATATAGATCATATCTCATTTCATTTCACGAACTTTGACATGAATCAACGCTATTAATATACCATATTACATTAATATCCCAATTATAATATTGCTAGTTGATTAAAAATTAAATGTTTAATGATTTAAATTGTCGACTAGAAAATATTTTAACCTTTTCAGAGAAATAGAATGAAAAATGATTTAGCTAGAGTGGCTAAGAATTTAGCTCTAAACTTGTTCTTTTTCAAATAATGATTATAATTTATTTACAATTGTATTTTTGAAAAAATTGTAAACAACATTGTAATTTTTTTTTAATTTGTTCAATGAATATTTTTTTCTGAATACTATAATGAAATATTTTATTTTATTTAAAAAAATATGTTTCTTCACCAATCCTGATATAAAAAGAGATTGTTCAACAGCAGTAGCAGAGACTAATGGTGTGACCCTGAATTTACTACGCTCCTAACAATCCTGGTAAATGTTATACCAGTTTATTGTTACCTATATTTTTTATACAAATCGAAAGATTTGCATTGCACATAAAAATCTAGAAAATAAATTTTAAAAAACATTATTTTCACTTCTCAATAATTTTGCGATAAAATTTAGCACGAAACGTTAAACTACTTAATTTTATTGTATGTAGGAATCAATTGAAACATTGTGAGCTTCAGTTTAACACATAAATTAGAGTAAATTCACTTAACTTAGTATTAAACTAGAAACTGCTAAAACAAGAAGTTTCTGAATAACAGAATTAAAATTAATGAGAAGTGAAATCCTCAGTTTATTCCTAATTAAACAAATTGACCTTTTGCAGGTTTCTAGAGTACGACTGAACCCACCAGACAAGGCAACAACAACAACAGCAGTGCGAGACTTTCTCAACTACCTAAGCCAGTACCTGGTACCGGCAGGGCTCACCGACCTCTTAGAACCATCGGACGTTGTCGGTAATATCCGATTCTCCCATCCGACACTATATGTCTTCCCCGGCGGTCAGGGGGATGCCGCCCTCTTCGGCATTAATGGGTAAGAGTATTGATGTTTAATTTGTTTTTAAATTGCAAGCATGATCAGCAATAGTCGAAAATTGAAGATTTTTTAAAAATTTTCTTCTTATTATTATTATTATCTTAGTATTAAACACTCGTCTTTATAAAAAAATAAAGAGTGATTTACAAATGTTCATTTAACAAACAAAACATATATATATATATATATATATATATATATATATATATATATAAAACAGAAAATTTGCTTAAGAAAATAATTAATTGAAATACCAAACATTCTGCAAGTCTATCAAAAGTAAGAAACGTAGACATTGCAATAAAAGCATCTAAATTTTTCAGTTGAATGCTTCCAATTGTTTATTTACAATCAGTGGATCAATGTTAAACTTAGTACACACCTAGCGACAATGTACAGGGCATTGCCGCCACATACAAGTCCCATACTGTCACGATAAAAATGTCTAGTGTCCACACCTACTGAGTCAGTCTGTAACACGGTGATGCCATGTCACAACAAATTGCTTCATGTGCTATTAATTTGTGCTTTAATAATTTATTGATAGCCCTCCCCTCCCAAAAAAAAAATGTAATTTATATTACATATTTTTACTGTTACCATTTTATTATTAGATAATAAAATTAACTCTGGTATACCAACATTCTTTGATATACAGCAGCTGACTTTCCCCATCTTATTCCGTGACATGTATCTTGGATTCCATTTTCATCGGGGAACCTGTGACATGTTCCAAACAGTTCCATAGGAGGGAAAAATGCCCCATACAAGCTCTTTCATATAGCCATACACATCCACCATACATTTGTCGCTAGGGATGTAGGAGGCTTTAGTTCTAATGGAGCTCAACTTTATTCTTAAGTCCTCTTCAACACTGAGTGCTTTCGTCTTCACTATGGTAACCATCCTGGATTATTTTTATTAATTGTAGATAGTGTTTATTCATCTTATAATTGATATCTTCAATAATAATTTAAAAAAAATTATTATCCATCATTGAACCTGTTAAAAAGATGATTTTATCCATGACTTTTGTTTGCATACCACCTATAATGTCTTTGCATACCACCAGTGGTCTGGGAACGCTTGCTATAGACAGATGGATAAATATGTTTATTTTCTAAATATATAGTATTATATTTTATAGTTCACAAATTGTTGAAAAACATGATGCAGCAACTTATATACTGATAAACTGAACAAGAGATAAGAAAGACGATCAACGACAAATTTAATCTTTAACAAGTCAATGTTTTGTTACAGATTTAATATGTTGGTGGACGGTGGATTTTCCCGGAAAGCGTGTTTCTGGGACTTTACCCGTCACCTCGACCGACTAGATTCTGTTTTAATGACTAGGATAAACAATGGCAATCTTCAAGGTCTTGCATCCTTATTGAAGAGGAAGAAGTCCGAACAGGTCTATCCGCAAATAGGACATTTCTTCTCAAATATTCCAGTAAGTAATATGTTCTGTTTAGATTGTGAGTGTATTTTATTTTCTAAAAACTTTCATTGATTTATTAAGTTATATTGAACTCAATATTTATCTTATTTCGTAAAGTATTGTAAAAAAAACCATTGACTGAATTTTACACAAGCAATAAAACGACCGGATTACTTTAGCAATATATTGATTGCTCCCTGACACAGTGCTTAAAATAATACCCTATATTTAAAGACATAAAAGATGTGATTGCCACTTAAAATAATAATTAAACGATAAATTCTAGAAATATTGAAAAAGCATGGAAAACTCCAAATACACTGCCAGTTTTGAGGCGAACTAATGAGTAAACTTTTCACCAAATTAATAAAAGTATTTAGAACTTGTATGACAGAAGGGGACTGTTAAAAAAAGAAAAACATAATATTAAATAAAATTAGGTAATAGTTAATTAAATTACAAACAAAGTGAATTAAGTATAGATATAGAAAACTGGTAGTCATGAAAAACTAGGTAAATTGAGTAACATTAAAACCAATTCACGATACTGAAGTGAATAAATGGACTAGATTAAATTTTTAACTGTTTAAAATCAAGATATGGTAGAAAAAAGGATAAATATAAATAATCAGTTAAAAACCAATCCAAATTACATTTTGGGTATGATGAAGAACTTCGAATCTTTGCCTAAAAGAAATATTGATTTTGAACTACCTAGTTTTTCAGAATAGCCATATAAATAATTAAATAAATGTAGTTATAGAAGTATAGTATCTTTGACCACTTTAAATTGAGTATTTTATATGAAAAAATAACATAACCAGAACCTGGATTTATAAGCAATGGTAAATTTATTTTGCCAAAATAATGATATTAATTTACTGTAATATGTGATTTAAAAAAATAAATTATCATTTTTCATAACTGAAAAATTATATCCATCAAATTTAAAGAATTGATTGTGAATAATGTAATAGATAGAATAGGATCAAAAGTGTGTAGGTAGGTTTTGAAATGTTTCCACTTTTCACATAAGTATTATAAATGTTTATGTATCATAAAACATATAAATAATATGTTTTCTGAACCATAAAAAAGATTATTAATTTTTAAACACCATTGTTTCTAACAAGCAATTATACAGCATAGAAATAACAGCATTTTAAAAAATAAAACAATGTTACAGGATAGAAAGCAGGTGTTGTCTCCCGATGGTGATAAAGACAGAGACCCACTTTTAATAAACCTAATAGAACAAGGGCAAGAAATGCTGAGCGGCCTCCGGCATCTCGGCTTGAAGCCTCAGGCCTGTTACAGGGAACCTAGTGTCGAACCGATTAACCTCTACCACAAAGTAGGTCACGGAAAATTAGACATGTATGTCCTATCGCCAGCCAAGGATAGCCGAGAAGTCCGAGAATTCTTGGCCAAATGGGCAGCAGTTGATTCGAAAATATTTTGTAGTTATAGTAGAAAAGGAGAATTTAATTTTCCACTAAGTAGCAAAGCATCTATTTGTGCACTTCTTGTTTGGCAACCCGCCAACCCAGAAGATAACATCACAAGGCTTCTATTTCCTGGAAGTACTCCTCAGCAGAAAATTTTTGAAGGTTTAGACAGACTTAAGAACCTTGAGTTCATGAAGCACCCCATTTGCTCAGCTAAGTCATTATCACCTACTTCTTCGACTATAAGATTGAGCATAAAGTCAACACCAAAACCTGCAATAATCGAGAAAGTTGCAGAAATTGAGAAGAAACAGAGCGAGACTGTCAAGGCTGTGAAACAAGTAGGAGAGATGAAAAAATCGACTCCACCACCACCCAAACCTAAACTTAAAGCCGACAGACCAAAGGAAAAACCAAAGACTGATTTAGATTCTAAGCCAGAGACTGTTAAGATTGATAGAAAAACTACCGAGGCTGTGCAGAAAGTAGAAAAAGAAGTTAAAAAAGAAAAACCTAGAAGAACGATGCAAAAACCACAAGAGAAGAAAACACAGAAACCTCCGGAAAAAAAAACGGATTCAGTGAAATCGTCTCCAACAACACCTAAGAAAACTGTAGAGAATAAACTCACTGAGATGGCAGCAACGAGAACAGAAATTAAAACTAGAGCTTCCAAAGCCAAAGCTTCACCAACTTCGACACCAGCAAAAAGTGCCAAAGAAGAAAATAACAGGAAAGTTGTCGAACTCAAAAGTAGGGAATCAACTAAACTTCAAAAAGCTCCACCAACTAAGAGAGAGGAACCAAAGAAAATTGAAAAGTCTGTAGGGAAAAAAACGACAGCATCTCCGAAAGGGATGAAGTCTTTGTCACCAATAAAGGCAGCAAAACCATCAGCTAAACAACGTTTAGACGTTAAGAAAACAAGTAAAACAGAAAAAGAGATAATTACCGATTCTTCTGCAGTTTCAACACCATCAACAGTTGATGCAGAACTAACCAAAGCAAAAGAGGAGGCAGAAAAAACAAAGGAAATCAGTGAAAGCAAGCCAGAAGATGCAAGTCGAAAAGCATCTGAGGACATTGGA
Organism: Rhaphigaster nebulosa; assembly: GCA_948150685.1. Lineage (NCBI taxonomy): Eukaryota > Metazoa > Arthropoda > Insecta > Hemiptera > Pentatomidae > Rhaphigaster > Rhaphigaster nebulosa. The sequence continues at coordinate 12,550,064 of OX411311.1, read as the reverse complement.
AAATCAATATCAAAAGAAGATGATGACGAAATATTAATTATTGAAAAAGTGGAAATCAGTGATGAAATTACAGGAAAAGCTGATGTTGAAAAAATAGCTCTTCATCTGCAAAAACTAGATGAAGAAAAAAAAAAGATACCAAAAGAGCAGCAAGCCAGTGCGATTGAAGAGAAAGAAACTGCAGATACTATCAGTCAGGAAAAGACTCTTGGGGATACCTTGCCTTCACCAGAGACAAAGCAAGTTGCTCAAGAAGAAGTACAAGATATAATTGAAACAGCTACAGAAATAGTTACAAAACGGTTAGATATTCAGAAGACTGACTCACAAGAAATATCGGGAAAAGACTTGGGATCAACAGACAAAATTGTCACACCCAAAGAAAAAGATATGAAATCAGTGGACGTGGAACAAAAAATTGATGAAAGCCAACCTGATGAAAGATTTTCGACAACAGTCGAATCAGGAGCGACAACAACAGCACCGACACTTCCTGAGGATGAAAGGATTCCTCTTGATGAAATAAAAGAAGGAATAGAAGAAAAACATGTAAAAGAAGAAACAAAGGAGAAAGAAATCATTGCAACCCCAAGACCAGAGCAGCCAACAAGTTTACCTCAGGTTCCAGTGATAGCTGGAACAGTTTTCGATCAAAGAGCACAACTTCTTAAAGACATAGTGAAAACACCAGATGAAGTAGCTGATTTACCAGTTCATGAGGAAGTTGATGTGGGGATATATGAAGGAGCAGGAAAGGATGAATTACTCTCTCTTCCTGCACCAAAGAAAGAGAAAAAGGATGATACCACAGAAGAGTTGAAGTTATTTAAAGACAATTTAGAAAAAGAAGATAAAAGTAAAGACTTGAAAGAAGATATGATTGAAAGTGTTGATGTTTTGTCTCATACAACAACAGATTTAGATATGATAAGCAGTAGCCAAAAATCGGGTAAACCTTTAGAATCTGATGAAAAAGAAGAGGTACGGGAGGATGAAAAATTAGAATATGAAAAAGAAGATGGTCTAGAAAAGAAAACTGAAAAGATTCCAGGACTTGATGAGATTGAAAAGCAGAAAAAAGAAGTCAAAATATCGGAAGTAGATGAGCAGTTATTGGATAAACCTGAGGAATCAAAAGAAATTACAGAAAAAGAAACAATAGAATCAAAAGAAAAAGAAGAAATAAAAGCTCCACCAGTAGGTAAATTACAATTACAGGAAATAGCTAGACCATCTTCAACTGAAGAAATAGAAACTGAAAAGGATGAAGGTGTCTGCCTTGATGAGACCACTCCACAATTTGAATCAAAAGGATCTATCGTTGCTGAAGAAAAAGTAGAAGAAATAGCTAAGGAGGTTAAAGAAGATATCAGGCAGGAAGAAGAACATAAGGAAGAATTTTTGTTGGAAATCGAGTCTAAAGTATCTGACAAGAAAACTGAAATAAAGGAAGTTGATAAACTATTAAGTGAAAAAGAAGTAGAGAAAGTAGGTTCTGAAACTGTTCAAGAAGCACAAAAAGAAAAAGCAAAAAAACTAGAAACGGAATTGATGACTGAAAAACTTTCAGAAGAAAAAATAGAATCTGAAGTAGATATTGACTCAAAATTAGAAAAGAAAGATACAACACGAGAAGAAATAGAAAAGGAAGAAAAAGTTTCAACTGATAAGGAAACCATGCCCTTAGAACTAGAAAAGAGTCAAGAAGAGGAAGCAAAAAAAACTTTGTTAGACACATTAAAGAAGGAAGAAATAACATCATTAGAAGAACAGAAAAAAGAATTACAAGAACCGAAACAAGTCCTAACAGAAGACACATGTGCTGTTAAACAAGAAGAAGGTGAAGACATTTTTGAAGAAGTACACAAGAAAACACTGATTCCAGAACAGAAAACTCTAGCTTCAGAAATAGCAGAGTCAGAAAAAATTAGAGAAATGGAACATGAGGAAGATCTCAAAAAAGAAATAAGTGACAAAGCACAACTTGATGGCATAGAAAAGCCGTTACAAATACCCATGGCAGAAAAAGAAATCGAAGAAATAATTCCTAAAGAACTCAAAAAAACAATAACAGATCAAAAAGAAGTAATAAGTCAGGAAGAAACAAAAAAGACAGATGAACAAGAACCTCAGGATCTTCAAAAAATTGAAAGTGAGCCCGCTATTTCAACCAAAGATGAAATCAAACCATCAAAAGAAATTGAAAAAACAGAAGATAAAAAAGAAATCCAACTCATCGATAAAGGTAATACTTTTAGATATAATATTGAAAATAATTTTATTTAAATATAATAATGAAAATCTATAGTATTTGGAATCATGCATGCTAATGCATACTATAAAGTAACCATAAAATATAATTAATGTAACCAAAATAGAAGTGTGGTACCCACAATTCACTATAAATCCTATAATCCCCACGGTAATTTAAAAATAACTCCTAAAATAGTAGTTATGCTCAAAGCATCGACAGGACTTGGATATAGCAGGCTCCGTACTTCAATTATTGTGCTAGTGACTATAAATTATGTATCTTGGATTCAAATTTCCAGATTATTTTTAGAATCAATTACACAAAAAATGTCTTTTGGAAAATGTTAAACATAATACGATCCCCCTGATAATATAAAATGTTATCGTTGCTTGCTCTACACAACTCAATAAGCAATTTATTGTCGGTACCAACAAAGTGGTATTTGCTTTGTAGACGATTCAATCAGTCATGATTCATTCAAAGTACCTAATAAAAATAGAAGTCAATAACAATATAGAGAAGTCACTATGAAGAATATAAGAACTTTTAAAAAATCTACAAATTTATTTTAAAATATTTTGTGCAATATTATTAAAGTTTTTTTTGTTAAATAAAAAGCAAATTAGTTGAATATAACATAATTAATTATCATCATTATTTACCATGTAAGTTGCACTTACATGGTTATTGATTTTCATAAACCCATATTCAAATAAACTGAATTCAGGGTATGTTTGTAAGGACCAGATTCCTTTGGCAAAAGAAACAATTCACAATTGATCTTATATAGCGTTCAATTATAAAATTGACAATTTTTATCTACAGAATAACAAATGTTTGTCTTCCTGTATAAATTTAAATATATCGAGAGTATACCTACAAAACCCCATAAGCGCGACTGAAATAATAGGTATGCTGTTGATATGTTGCTACCTATTTTGTTGTGAAATTATTTATTTTTTACTGGTTCTAAAACCTTGTTGTTACATTTGGGTTACCTGTGAATTTCAGTGTGGCAATCACGCCACTCAGTTCTACAGATAAACGGGAGTTGTCTGTATTTGTGTTGGGATATGTAGGCCATAATATATTTTTTTTTTAAACTGCAAGCCACCACAACCATCGTCAACAAGCATACTCTGAATTTATTATAAACAGACAATTATAATATAAAAAAAAATAAACTGAAGACAAATAATTAATTGACAGATATAATCTTCATTAAAAAATATTATTTTCTGAATAAAAAATTAAATCAAATTAATATAAGGTAGAAGTATACTTAAAAAATATTACGAATTCATGAGCAACCAAATTTAAATATCTATATCTGTTGATTTCATAAGCATTAACCACCTTAAATTTATACTTTAATCAGAAACAATCGCTGTTGCAGACAAGACTGTGGCAGAGATAGAAGCAAAAGGGGAAGAAATAGAGGCTGATGTATCAGGAAAAATCAAATCCGAAATTGAAGAAAGCATAAAAACTGAAATGCAAGAAACAGTTGAAGATATACATGTTCAAAAAGTAATAGCAGAAGAAATAGCTTCAGAAGTAAAAGAAGATGCAAAACTATTAGCAGAAGTAGAAAAGATAGAGACAAAAACTGAATCAACAGAAACTATTACGAAAGCTAAAATAGATACTTTAGCAGATCAGAAACATTTAACAGAGACTAAAGTGAGTGAAGATTTAGAAAAAATTCGTTTGGAAGCATCAGTTTTAGTGAATGGTTTAATAAAAGAAGAAATGGTTTTAAGTGATAATGTTAGTGATAGTTTAACATCTGATTATGAAATTGACCATATAACTGAAGACACCATTATTAAAAAGCCAACGGGAGAAGAACTGGTGAGTGTAACAACGGAATTAACAGTTATTGGTTTTGAAACTGATGATACTGGAGCTGATCAGACAAAAAAAATGGCTAGTTCAAGCATTATTGATAAAGACATAAAGGCAGAAATAAAGGCAATTGATTTGACAGCAGAAACAAAACTATCTGATGAAATGTTAAAACATGATGAAAAACCAACTCCAAAGGATATAAAAGATGAAATAAAGCCAGTAGAACAAAAAGTTACAGATGAGCTAAAAACCACTGAAGAAAAGAAAGAACCTGAAATAAAACCATCCGAAGAACCGAAGGAATCTGAAATAAAACCAGTTCAGGAAAAGAAAGAAGCTGAAATAAAACCATCCGAAGAACCGAAAGAAGCTGAAATAAAGCCAGTTGAGGAAAAGAAAGGAGTTGAAATAAAACCAGTTGAGGAAAAGACAGAAGCTGAAATAAAACCAGTTGAGGAAAAGAAAGATGCTGAAATAAAACCAATTGAGGAAAAGAAAGAAGCGGAGATAAAACCAGTTAAGGAAAAGATAGAAACTGAAATAAAACCAGTTGAGGAAAAGAAAGAAGCTGAAATAAAACCAGTTGAAGAAAAGAAAGAAGCTGAAATAAAACCAGTTGAAGAAAAGAAAGAAGCTGAAATAAAACCAGTTGAGGAAAAGAAGGAAGTTGAAATGAAACCATCCGAAGAACAGGAATCTGAAATAAAAACAATTGAAGAACAAAAGGAAGCTGAAGTAAAACCAACTGAAGAAAAGAAAGAAGGTGAAATAAAACCAGATGAGGAAAAGAAAGAAGCTGAAATAAAACCAGCTGAGGAAAAGAAAGTAGCTGAAATAAAACCAGCTGAGGAAAAGAAAGAAGCTGAAATAAAACCAGCTGAGGAAAAGAAAGAAGCTGAAATAAAACCAGCCGAAGAACAGAAGGAATCTGAAATAAAAACAATTGAAGAACAAAAGGAAGCTGAAGTAAAACCAACTGAAGAAAAGAAAGAAGGTGAAATAAAACCAGATGAGGAAAAGAAAGAAGCTGAAATAAAACCAGCTGAGGAAAAGAAAGTAGCTGAAATAAAACCAGCTGAGGAAAAGAAAGAAGCTGAAATAAAACCAGCTGAGGAAAAGAAAGAAGCTGAAATAAAACCAGCCGAAGAACAGAAGGAATCTGAAACAAAACAATTTGAAGATAAAAAAGAACCTGAAATAAAACCAGCCGAAGAACAGAAAGAAGCTGAAATAAAACCAGATGAGGAAAAGAAAGAAGCTGAAATAAAACCAGTTGAGGAAAAGAAAGAAGCTGAAATAAAACAAGATGAGGAAAGGAAAGAAGCTGAAATAAAACCAGTTGAGGAAAAGAAAGTAGCTGAAATAAAACCAGCTGAGGAAAAGAAAGAAGCTGAAATAAAACCAGATGAGGAAAGGAAAGAAGCTGAAATAAAACCAGTTGAGGAAAAGAAAGAAGCTGAAATAAAACCAGCTGAGGAAAAGAAAGAAGCTGAAATAAAACCAGCCGAAGAACTGAAGGAATCTGAAATAAAAACTACTGAAGAACAGAAATTAGCTGAAATAAAACCAGTTGAGGAAAAGAAAGAAGCTGAAATAAAACCAGATGAGGAAAAGAAAGAAGCTGAAATAAAACCAGTTGAGGAAAAGAAAGAAGCTGAAATAAAACCAGATGAGGAAAAGAAAGAAGCTGAAATAAAACCAGTTGAGGAAAAGAAAGAAGCTGAAATAAAACCAGATGAGGAAAAGAAAGAAACTGAAATAAAACCAGTTGAGGAAAAGAAAGAAGCTGAGATAAAAGCTGTTCAGGAAAAGAAAGAAGCTGTAATAAAACCATCCGAAGAACAGAAGGAATCTGAAACAAAGCAATTTGAAGAAAAAAAAGAACCTGAAATAAAACCAACCGAAGAACAGAAATTAGCTGAAATAAAACCAGTTGAGGAAAAGAAAGAAGCTGAAATAAAACCAGATGAGGAAAAGAAAGAAGCTGACATAGGGCCAGTTGAGGAAAAGAAAGAAGCTGAGATAAAACCAGTTGAGGAAAAGAAAGAAGCTGAAATAAAACCAGTTGCGGAAAAGAAAGAAGATGAAATAAAACCAGATGAGGAAAAGAAAGAACCTGAGATAAAACCAGTTGAGGAAAAGAAAGAAGCTGAGATAAAACCAACCGAAGAACAGAAATTAGCTGAAATAATACCAGTTGAGGAAAAGAAAGAAGCTGAAATAAAACCAGATGAGGAAAAGAAAGATGCTGACATAGGGCCAGTTGAGGAAAAGAAAGAAGCTGAGATAAAACCAGTTGAGGAAAAGAAAGAAGCTGAGATAAGACCAGTTGAGGAAAAGAAAGAAGCTGAAATAAAACCAGTTGCGGAAAAGAAAGAAGATGAAATAAAACCAGATGAGGAAAAGAAAGAACCTGAGATAAAACCAGTTGAGGAAAAGAAAGAAGCTGAGATAAGACCAGTTGAGGAAAAGAAAGAAGCTGAGATAAAACTATCCGAAGAACAAAAGGAATCTGAAATAAAAGCTATTGAAGAACAGAAAGTAGCTGCAGTAAAAACAACTGAAGAGCAGAAAGAAGCTGAAGTAAAACCAACAGATGGAGAGAAAGGATTAGAAATAAAATCATCTGAAGAAAAGGAGGATGCTGAAATAAAAACAATTGAAGAACAGAAAGAATTTGAAGTAAAATTAACTGAAGAGAAGAAAGATAAAGATGCTGAATTAAAACTATCTGAAGGAATGAAAGATGTTGAAATAAAGCCATCTGAAGAAATGAAAGAAGCTGAAATAAAACCAACCGAAGAAAAGAAAGAAACTGAAATAAAAACAACTGCAGAGAAGAAAGAAGGTGAAATTAAAACAATTGAAGAATTGAAAGGGTCTGAAATAAAACTAACTGATGAAAAAAAAGATTTTGAAATAAAACAAACAGATGTAAAAATAAAAGATGAAATAAAACCAGATGGTGAGAGGAAAGATGATTTAATCATAGCAACTGAAGAAAAGGTAGACGAATTGATAATTGCACCAGAAAGAGAAACAGTGGCTGATATCAAAACAGCAGAAGAGAAGAGAGTAGATGAAATGAAACAAGATGTAAAGATGAAAGATGTTGAAATTAAGCCGACTGAAGAAAAGAAAGGAGTGGAAATAGAGGAAGCCAAATTACTAGTGGATGAAAAATCGAAGGAACATGAAATAAAGCAATTAGAAGAAACTAAAGAAGGCAAACTGTTAACAGCTGAGGAAAGTAAAGTTGACATACCAAAAGATGAGAGCAAGGAAGAAGCTGAAACAAAATTAACCGAACAAACTATAAAAGATGCTGAAGATAAAAAAGGAGAGGAAACAAAACAGCCAGAAGAAGACGATGAAGCTAGTCCAAAACCTCAGATTTCCTCAGAGCATGAAAAGGAAGAACTGAAAATACCATCTGATGAAAAGAAATTAGAAGAAATTAAAATACTTGAAAGTAAGGAGGAAGACAAAGTAAAACAAACAGAAAAAAAAGAAATTTTAAAGCTTGATGAAAAAGTTATAGAAAGAGATATTATACCAACAGAGAAAGAAGAGGAAACAAAACAGCATGCTGAGATAAAACCTGACAAAGAAAAGAAGGGAACCGAATTAAAAATAGCCGAAGAAAAAGTAGGTATCGATATAAAACCTTCTGAACAAGTTAAGGAAGATGAATTGAAATCAGAAAAAGAAATAGAACTTAAAACAGATGCAAGCAAAAAAGATGATGTGATAAAACTAACAGATGAAAAGGAAGGTGCTGAAATAAAACCCGAAGAAAAGAAAGAAGTTGAATTAACATTAATAAAAGAGAAAGAAGATGTCAAATCAACAGATGTGGAAGAAATGAAAGAAGTGGAAATTAAAACAGATTCTGTACAAAAAGATGATAAAATACCACTACCTGATGAAAAAAAGGATATTGAACTAAAATCAGCTGATGATAAAAAAGAAATTGAGTTAAAATCAGCAGAAGAAAAGAAAGAAACTCAAATAAAATCAGCAGAAGATAAGAAAGAAATAGAATTAAAATCGGCAGATAAAAAAAAAGATATTGAATTAAAATCAGCAGATGAAAAGAAAGAAATTGAATTGAAATCAGCAGAAGATAAGAAAGGAATTGAATTAAGATCAGCAGAAGAAAAGGAAGATGCTGAATTAAAAATAGCAGAAGGGATGAAAGAAGTAGAAATTAAAACTGATTCGATGATAAAAGAAGATGAAATAAAACTATTAGGAGAAAAGAAAGAAACAGGTGAAAAGAAAGGAATTGAATTAAAATTAGCTGAAGATAAGAAAGAGACTGAATTAAAACCAGTAGATGAAACAAAAGAAATTGCATTAAAATCTGCAGATAGGGAAGATACTCAATTGAAAACAGAAGAGGAAAAGAAAGGATTGGAAACAGACACATGTATAAAAGGCGATGAAATAAAACCAACTGGTGAAAAGAAAGAAATTGAAATTAAATCAGCGGATGATAAGAAAGAAATTGAATTGAAATCAGCAGAAGAAAAAAAAGAAATTGAATTAAAATCAGCAGATGAAAAGAAAGAAATTGAATTAAAATCAGCAGATGATAAAGAAGAAATTGTATTGAAATCAGCAGATGACAAGAAAGAAATTGAATTAAAATCGGCAGATAAAAAGAAAGAAATTGAATTAAAATCGGCAGCTGAAAAGAAAGATATTGAACTTAAATCAGTAGAAGAAAACGAAGAGCTGTTAAAAATGTCAAGTGAAAAGAAAGAACTAGAAATCAAAACAGGTGCTGGCCTAAATGAGGAAGAAATTAAGTTGGATGAAAAAAAGAAAGAACCTGAAGCGAAACCAGGACAAGAAAAAATTAAACTGGAGGAAGATGTTAAAGAAACTGAAACAAAGGCAGTTGAAGATAAAAAAGAAGAAGAAATTACTCTTGATCAAGTAAAGGGAGGAACAGAAATAGAATCACTTGAAGAGAAAGATGTGGAGATAGCACTAGAAAAGAAGGAAACAGATATCAAACAAGATACAGGCAAAGAAGAAATAGGAGCCAAACCAATTGATGAAATAAAAGAATTTCAAGTAATACCAGATGAAGAAAAGAAAGAAGTGGAGTCCAAACTTCCTCATGTAGGCAAGGACGAAACTAAAGTAAAACTAACAGATGATAATATACTAAGAACTGATTTAAAATCAACTGATGAAAAAGAAGAAACAGACTTAATAACAGCAGAAGTAAAGGAAGAGGGTGAGAAAATACCATCACAGGAAATTAAACTAGCAGAAGCCAAACTGGATGCAAGCAAAGATGACATTAAAATAAAACTAGCTGATGATGATAAAATATTAGATCAAACAAAATCAATTGATGAAAAGAAAGGAGCTGAAATAAAATCAGATGAAGAACAGAAAGAATCATTACTTAAAGAAGAATCTGACAAGAAACAAATCGATGATAAAAAAGTAGGGGAAATAAAAATAACAGATCAAAAGACAGAAAAAGAAATTAAACCTGCTGAAGAAAAGCAAGAAGTTGAAATAAAATCAGGTGAAAAAACAGAAGGAGCAGCAACAAAACAAGATTTAGAAAAAGAAAAGATTGAACAAAAAGTAACAGAAGAAATAAAAATGAGTGAAATAAAACTAGCAGATGAAAAACAGCCCATAGATGAAATGAAAGATCATATAGAAAAAAAAGATGTTGAAGTAGGTAAAGAAAAAGTTGAATTATTATTAGGTGAAAAAACAAAGGATACTCCAGTTAAATCTACTGATGACGATAAGATGACGGAGGTACAGTCAATGACTGGAAAAGATTTGCTAGGAGATGGAGCTGTAGGAGATTCTGAAGACATAATAGATGGTAAGATAGCACTTGGATGGAAGGAAGGTATATCATCTATATCAACCATCGATAGTACTGATGGACTCCAGAAAGTTGATGAAATATCAATTACAAAGGAAGAACTGGCAGAAGACATGATGTTGCATAAAACACTAGGAGAGAAACATACAGAGTCAATATATGAGCTAGAAAAAATTGATGTTCTTTCAGAAGTGAAAATGGCACAAGAATTGAAAACCACAAATCTGAAGGCTGAAGGTATTGATGAAAGATTGAAGTTAGAAAAAGAATCACACGAAGAAAAGAAAGCAATTGAAACAAAACCAGTTGAAGAGAAAATGGAAGGTGACTCCACTCTACTTAAAGAAAAGACTGTAACTATAGCAGATAGTTCCGTAAGTGAAATCAAATCTACTGAAAAGGAGGAAGATAAAATATTACACCTCTTACAACAGCCTGGAGCCATAGCAGATGAAGAAAAAAGAGAATTTGCAGGTTTATTGCAAGCTGGAACTTCACTAGGCGACGGAATTGTGGTTAATGGTCAAAAAGAAATTGAAAGTAAGCAAATAGAAGTGATGGAAGAATCAAAGATTATAAAAAAAGAAGTTATGGAAACTATTTCTGTCAAAGGCCAAACTGAGTTGGAAACAAAATTGCCTGAAGAAACAGGAGTTGATGCACTGATACAACAAAAGGAAGAATTAAAATTGATATCAAGTGAAGAAAAGGAAAAGCCCGAATCAGAATCACTTGAAAAAATAAAGGAACTTGACATCAAATCAACAGAAGAGGTAAAATCTATAGAACTAACAAAATTAACAGAAACTAAAACAACTGAAGATATTGAATCAAAACTAAAACAAGAAAAGTTGGAACTTGATTTAAAATCAACTGAAGAAAAGGAGAAAGCTGAAGTTAAATCAGTTCCAGAGAGTAAAGATGTAATTGAAAAACAAGAATATAGTAAAGATCTTGAAGTAAAACCGGCCGACAGTAAGACAGATGTAGAAGCCAAACTACCTGAAGAAAGTAGAGATACTGAAATAAAATCAATTGATAAAGAAAAGTCAATAATTGAATCGACACAAGAGAAGGAGAAACCTAAAGCTGGACTATCAGAGGATAAAGAAGTATCAGAAAAAAAAATAGAAGATGAAAAGAAAGACATTAAAGAGATACAAATTACAGATAAAGAAACTGAATTAGTACAGAAAGTAATCGGAACTGAAAAATCAACAAAAATTAAGGAGGATTTTGAATTCTTAGAAGAATCAATAGATAAACATGCAGGTCAGAAGAAAGGTTTATTCGAGTCAGAAGATGTTTTAAGAGAGACATCAAAAACATTGAAAACAGTAACAGATTCTGGATCTAGTGAAGTCTTTATAATGGAAACCTCTGAGGTCAAAATATCTGAGAAGACAGAATCTGGTACCTCTGAGACCACGGAACAACTGGCCAAAGAGGTTGGTTTATCAAAAACAGTCACGATAGGAAAAGATAAAACAAGTTCTGAAGATCTAATAGGACAAATAGCCTCGAGTAAATTACCAGAGGAAAATGGTTATCATCATGAGGATGTTTTAGAAGAATTTGAAGAATCACAAAAATCTAAAACAGTGGTGAAATCAGAAAGTAGCACAGACACAAAAACAGAAGATAAGGTATTGTCTAGTGAAATTTCTGAAGTAGTGTTCACAGACCTAGAGAAAAAAATTAGTGGAACTACATTTGAAATCCATTCTGAAGAAACTATTACTCAAAGTAAGACTACAGAAGATAAAATAGAAGTATTAAGCATTGAGTCGAAAGACACAGTTTCAAAAACTGAAAAACTAGATGGAAAGAGTACTGATTTGACAGCAAAAACTGGAATTATCACTTCAACTGAGAAAACAGATATCACAGAAGAATCAAGCTCTTCAAGTAGCGCAATGATAACAGAGAAGATTACGTTTGGCAAACCAAAGCCTGCTGACCTTCCAAAAGCTGAAAAAGGAGCCTTGGACTGCTCAATCAAAGAAGAAAAAACTGATAAAATCAAAGATGAAACTTTATTAACAAAGCTACCAGATGATATTAAAGAATCAACATCTCAAAAAGAAGAGTTTTCCACAGCAAGTTTCACAACAGAGATGGAAACTACCACCACCTCTAAAGAACACTTATCAATTGTTGATCAAAAAATAAAAGAGAGTCTTGATACTAAAGTCAATGGATTCACCGACTCAAAAGTAACTTCAGAATATGAAGGTGCTACATCAACTTGCAAAACAGAAGGAAGTAGCGAAACAACTTCCAAAGAATATACTGAAATAAGTGGAATCAGCTCAGTGCAAAAAGAAATTATAGTCCAAGAAATAACCGATTTACCATCATCTGTCAAGGTTGAAAAAGATACGGCTAATGCAGATTTAAAGAGCAAAATGAAGGATGAAAAGCAAATGGATGCAGCAGACATATCAGTAGATCCTGTTTGTCTTATTCCAGGTAAGGAATCAAGTACAGAAAAACAAACTGGAGAAACAACAGAAGTATGTTCCCTTAAGTACACAAATGGTGAAAAAGTCAAAAGTGAACAACACTCTACAGAAAGTTCAGAAACATCACAATTAAGTCAAAAGCATGATGAAACTCATTTAGAGCAAACAACAACAGCTTTAGAAAAAACAATACTCACTAATGGTAAAGCTGAAATGCCAAAAGATGAGACTAAAACTACCACAGAAGTAGAAACCAAATATTCTGAAAGTAGTAGCGGTATTGGAGGTATCACTACCATTACAACTGTCACAACAACTATCACAACTACAACAACAGTACCAGAAGAGCCGAAGGACACAGATATTTCGAAAAATGGTGCCCAGAAAAAAGAAGAAGAAATTGTAACAACTGATAAAAAATATTCTGTTGAAACCGATAAATCAGTAGGCATCCCACAAAAAGAGGTTTCAAGTACTTCATTAATAGAAGAAACGACAGAAAAATCAGAACAAGTTTGTAAAGTAGAAAAAATTGTTACTGAAAAACACGAAATAGAAAGTGTCAAAGATGTTTCAGTTATAAAAGCCAAATTGATTTCTGAAGTAACACCAGCACTCAATGGTTCTACAGTATACGATGGCGATAGCAAGACCAGTATATCTAAAACCGAAACAATATTAAATGGTTCCTTTAGTGAACCCAAAAAGACTCTTGAGCAGTCTACAACGGAAGGAAAAAGTATATCTTCTGAAATACAAGACAGAATAAAATTGGCTAGTTCAACACTTGAAACAAAGCTTTCAGAAACAATTAAGACTGAAAAATCTAAAATTAGTCTCGAATTAGAAAAAAGTTTAGAAACAGCACATCAAGATAAAACAACTGAGTCTGTAAAAGAACTTGTAAAAGAAACATCAGAAGCTTCATCTAGTCACGCATCAACTGAATCTAAACAAGACACTTTAAAGGATATTAGCATGATCAAAGACATGACGGCTAGTTTCATAAGCACCGAAAGGTGGACAGATCGGCGGACGGATACTCCAGAAGGCCGAGCTACACCATCCAGCGAGGCGACCTGGAGAGAGTCTGATGACGACTTGCCTCCTTCACCTCTGTCGACTACATCTCACCTTCACTCACCCCCACCAGCCATGTACTCATCAATGTATGTTCAAGACGATGACAGTGACATCAGTTTTGGAAAACCTGACATTGATTTTGAGACAGCATCAAGAGAACATGTACAGGTAATCAGTTTATTTAGTAATATATCAATACCTATGTGCTAAACATAATAAAAATAGTGTAATTTAAAATTCAGTCAAATCTCGATACTTCAAATGGAATGACAAATCACTTCCAGTTACAGATTGTTTCAGTAAGAGAAGTTAGCTTATGGATACTTCCAATTACGGGGGTAATATTTTTATTTGAGACAGATACAAAGTAAAATACAAAAATATTCTATAATTTATCATCCAGAAACATAATTTTTACATTAGATATCATAAGCAAGTATATGATTAATAAATAATCTTACCATAAGCAAGCCTACGATAACCGAATACATAATTTAAACTGACAGATGGATGACTCAAAAGTGAAGTTGCCATTTGATTTGGTATCTTAAATTGAACAAGGATATAGGTGGGAATTCTAGTAGTAGTAGTAACCTTCGACCAATAAATATAATGTTTTTAATAATCATAAAAATTTTCTATTTGTATAAATAGGTTTTTCTTCTAACTTGAAGTGCAATTTTCTCTTAAATTATTTTTGAGTTATCCTCTTTTTTTGTTTTCTCAATGGGTTAGAAAAAAGCTTGTATCATTATAGAATCCCAGTATTTGGGATTAAAGTTATTGAGAACTGACTATATATATATATATATATATATATATATATATATATATATATATATATATATATATATATTTTTTTTTTTTTTTTTTTTTGGCCAATGGGAAAAGTTCTTATATCCTTTTTATATATGATTTTCAAAACATCTGAAAAATTTAGGACCAAAAATATAAAAAATAAATAATTTATCTTTTTTTAGACAAGGGGTGAAACTCTTCCAAAGGATCCAATAGAAAAATGGGGAAAGCCATTAGGTCTTCCTCCACCACCTTCTGGAAAAGACTATTGGAGTCCGTTTAAAGAGTGGGGAAGACCTCTTCACCTTCCTTCACCAGCCCCAGCACCCGCAGAGAACGACACTGAGGATACATCAGGCAGTGCGAAGACTACACCAAAGAAAGTGGCCAAAATGAATGAAGAAAATAACAGATATGCTTCGAATATTGTGATAGGTGAGGTTATCAACTTTATTTTAAATAACACCAATGAATTCTACTAAAAAAAAGTTTCATATGATCTATACATACATCTATACATTTTAGTAAAAAAATTATAATTTAATTTTAATTTTTTTTTTAAACTCTTTTAAATGTTCTATCATTTGTAAACATTGAAATGATTTATCCTAGGTACAATATTTCTTTTTACGATTTTATTATGGGAAATAAAACAAACAACTTTATGCTATTAGTGAATAGATTTCTTAAAAATACAAATTTTAACTAACTTAAATTTTATTCCATTCTACAGGTAAAGAAGCTAATAATAAAAATAGGCGTTCGGATTCCCCTGTGAAGCGGAATATAAAAGACAGTAAAAAAGCTGGAATGGGCCACATCTACCTAGATCTCAGTTATGTACCACACCATGGCAACTCGCACTATGCCAATGTCGAATTTTTCAAGCGAGTACGAGCAAGGTATGTACGCAAAATATTGTACCACAATTTATATTAAATTATTTGATTACGTAAATAAATATAAATTTTACAGTTTCTGCATACAATTGATTAAATTTCCTAGATTCCGATAAATTATAAAACTAATAAAAGAAATAATACACATGGCAACAGCTAATCTGGTTACTTTTATAGGTTTAACTTTTCTTTTTTTTAGTTGTGGGTATTTTAGAACAGAACTTTCATAAATATATCATTTATAAATAATCACTACTGGATACCTATAGAAATTTTTTAATAATCTATTAATTTAAATTCTTAAATAACTTATTTTTCAGGTATTATGTGTTCAGTGGAACAGAACCTAGTAAAGATGTCTTCAATGCACTTCTGGAGGCAAAGCAGCAATGGGAGGATAAAGATCTTGGTGCGTAATGTGCAATATATTATGATTAATTGTTGGAACTATTATGAATACTGGTTCTCATTAAAATAAGACAATATTTTCATTTTAAAAATATTTTTGATCAATAATATCAATAATTATTTGAAGTGATTTTATTCAATACAACAAAATTAAATATCATGCCTATTCAAAACAGTTAGAGAATATGAACTAAAAATAATTTCACACTAATTAAAATATAAATATAAAAATATAAATCCCGACTACAGAAATAACTTTTAAATCTAACTAACCCTATTTTTCCTAAGGAACGGAATGTACCCGCTTACTTACTTCACACATAGATGGGTCGTTAGTGAAGTTAACATATATGAATATTAAAACTTGCTGCCTCTCACACACAAGCCAAAATCAAGACTCTTCTTTACTCTATACATTAATTTTCTTTTTGTATTTGTACATGCACAGATGCATGGGATGGAAAGTATTTGTAAGGACTATACCCGAAAATTCATTAAATCATGGCTTAAAATTCATGGATGTCAACATCACTAATAACCAACCAATGTATTTTAGTAGATATATAGGTACATTCCGTACCTTAGCACAAATAGGTTCATTAGGTATAAAAGTTATTTCAATAATTGGGATATATATTTTTTATTAAATTAAATTTGATTTTAATCTTTTTAGTTTTTCAACTATTGGCTATTTATAATTTATTACTATATGATCATTACCTTACAAATGATATAATAAGAAACATCAACGAAAATACTTAAAATATAATGAATTTTTTTTTCAGTATTTTGAGCTCACAAAACATTCATGGGAATTCACTGAGTAATTTAAGTCATCAAACTTTAAAATTGGTTGTATAGTTTGCTCAAAAAATACTGAAACAGATAGATTAAACACATTTAATACAACATTTCTTTAATATTTTGAGCTCAAAATGTTTCAAAACATTCACGGGATCACAACAAATAATTTGAGCCATAACAATTTGAAAATCGGTTGAGCCGTCTGCTCAAAAAATCATTACATACCTACAAACGGTCAAGCTAAACACATTACCCTCCATAAGGCTTCGCAATAGTCAGGTATAAAAAAAAAGTTATTTAACACAATTGTTAGGCAAATTGGAAGAGAAAATACTATTACCCCACATAGACACATGTTTAATAGTTACCAACTTTATAAGGGTAGATTTCATCCAAAATGAAATCAATTGCTTGATATCAAATGCCGATAATGTAATATTCCAGTTTTTTAAATATTTTTTATACTAACAAATATATTTAGTTTATATTTATTGTCACAAGTGTTACCATAAAACAGTAGTTACTTGTGGCAATTGTTTAAATTTAATCATTTTTAATTTACAATCCAAAAAATGTCAGAATCAGTAGCTACTATTTAAAATGTTCCCCTACAGATGTTCTTAAACATAAAATGTCCCTACAGTATTTTTTCATTTCCTTAAACTCAAAACAACCTGATAAACGAATTTATATTAACTCTGGGATATGTAAATTAACAGTTTTGATGAAATCCATCCATAAATAGAAGGGCTAAAACAATTTAAAAAATGTTGAATACTCATGAGTTTGTTCTTAGTCTTAACCTTCAGGTTAAAATACTAATTTTTGCCATTATCGTTATTTATTTACTAATTTTTTTTATGTTAACTTCATTTTATTAATAAAATTTAAAATATATTATTTTCATTAATCAAATACAATTTTATTGTTCTAGAAGTAACAATCATTCCAACATACGATACTGACACTCTTGGCTACTGGATAGCAGAAAATGAAGAGACACTATCAAAATATAAGATAGACCTCTCACCTTCAGCAAGTCGCTGCACGATCAACCTACAAGACCACGACACGTCATGCTCTGCTTACAGGCTCGAATTTTAATAACGATATTGAATTATAACACAAATGTAATTTTTTTAAAAAAAATGCATTATTGCAAGGTTAAGTCAAACCTCATTGGCCATCCCAAAAATAAATTTAAAAAGTCATTGTCCTCCCTGCACAATGCAGTCCATTCCTTTCCCTCCATTTTATCGGGATTAGAACACACTTCACTTTTGCTAATAATAAGAATATTTTGAGTATTTTAAAGCCAGAAAAAAATTTAATAGATATTGTACGATAGTACAACTATCACGTCCATCGCAAGACTACTTTTTAGAAATTAAATCATGTTAAGTTAAGAAGTCAAAGTAAAATAAATAAAAAATAAAAAAAATAACGTACAAACCAAAGAACATTAAAAAATGATAAAAATTTTTATACATTATTATTTTCTATTCATTAGCATATTAATCACCTGATCCAATACTTCCTATAACATATCTCTCAATATTGTATACACTGAGGTAGGCGATTTAATCTTTGTGATTCCTATACTCTTCATTTCAAACTCTTTTTTAGCGAATAAAAACAAATTTAACTATAGTTGTTTCGTATTAGGTGTTCCTCCCAGCGTTTTGACGGACTTTTATTCCATAATTCATGTAATTGACCAACAATTAGCGATTTAAAAGAAATGAAATTTTTAATCTTTAATTTTTGGGTAGTGATCGTTTTTGCATCTAATCGAAAAATGGGAAGCATTTGTTTATTAATATAGAAAAAAAATTAGATATTCATATCTAAGAAAAAAAAAGAAGTTAAAAAAAAATATTCCTAATTAGATTTAAGGATGTCATGTTTTCAAAAGGAAAATAGTCATAGGAAGAGATGATGGCACGCTCTTTAGGACAGGGTAAAACATAAATCATATTTTGTTGGATTAAATAGCTCTATATGATTGTGTATATATGTGAATAAGTATGGCATTAAATATTTGAATAATTTTACTTAAAAGTTTTAATGCATGATGAACCAACTATACGCAATAGCAATCAGATGCAATGTTATTTAATTTTATTGAAACAAACACGAATCGTTTTAATTTGTTTTTATATGACGCTGATAGTTCTAGGCTTATTTTATTTTATTAAATGGAGCATCGCAATGCCACATTAATACCTGCCTCATCCATCCAGTTTTACTATATTCATATGCTTAAAATTACAATTAATGCTTAAAATTAAAAAAAAAAAAAAAAAAAAATCAATCTTAAAAGCAATACTATCTCCTTTTGAAATAGCACTTACAAACTTCCATGAATTATATACATATTGACTGATCCTGAATTTATTATAATCTGAATTTAAAGACATCTCCAGGTCGATACTTTCTTTTAATATTTTTAACATAATAATCAACCGTTAACAATTTTGTCATCTACAATTATTCACAACTTTCGGTAAGAATTTTAATAGGGCTCATAAAGTTTTTATTTATTTATTTTTTTAATTCTCTTGCACTAGGCTCATTTATGAGCATTCTCTTTTTTTGATATAAATACTGACAAAGCCTTTACCTTATGAGGGTAATCTAATATTATGAGAAGTTTCTCATTTTGTGTGATTATATACTGTGTTCTGTCATATATTCATAAAAGTACTGCTGAAACTTTCATGAAAATGTATATATATATTTATTATGGGACATTCCTTGTCACTAAAAATTTTGTGATACCCATATTATGCTAAAAAAAGAAGAGAAAAGAAAATGAGGAAAGCTTTTAAAAACATTACTTTGCTGAGGCAAATTAATTTTTTTTAAATCATTATTATTTTATTTTCTATCATTCATATTTAATCAATTGAAAAAAAAAATAAAAAATAAAAAAAATAAAAATATTATAGCATTAATATAGGCTAAAAAGCTTTTGTTGTTAGAATCATCTATTTATCAATTAAGTGTCAAACATTGACGTTATAGACGATTTGAGAAAATTAAAGTATTCCTAAGTACTTAGTCATAAAAATTTTCAATTTAGGATATACTCTAATAGACTATTTATATGTGAGTTATGTATGGCCTGAATGTTTTCGATATTTCATTGTTCGTGGGGTGTACTCTTGGTAAATTCTGAATGTGCTTGTTACCCGTAAATCATTGAACTAATCATTGTGTTCTATCGTTAATGTATTCTCATTCTGTTCCATGCTTTGAGACCTTTCCCCTCCCTGTTTCCCCTCTGTCCTCTCGTAACCGAGGGAACGAAACCAATAATGCACAAATCACTGCTACTCTCTTTATATAAATCCACTGACATGAAAATTCATTTAAGGCCTAATGGTGGAATGGTTAAAGTATATAATTAAATAAATTAAATATTGAAACAATAAATAATGAAAACGGTGGGATTTTGCAGGTTTGACTTGTCAGAAAGTGTGATAGGGTTTATATGCAAATTTTTATATTAATTTTTTTATCTAATAGGCAACCGTTGCAAATTGTACTTAGATCGCGGAGATCATCAAATGAATTAAAATTTAAAAAGATAACATTTTTTTTTAGTTTTATTTTAAATTATACTTGAAAATATTTATTTGTATAAGAGATTGGCGTTATAGTTATATGTTTGCTATTTTTTATATGTAAAATAAAGATGATTTTTTAAAGATTATTTAAAAGCGAATAGACATCAGTTTTAATAAAGTTACTACTGTTTTGTGATTGAGACAACTGTAAAAGTCATTTATTACTAGGCAAATACACTGTAACAATTTGAAAATTATTGGCTTGTATAGCCATAAATTAGCAAGGTTAATAAACTAATCAATGATAGATTAATGCTAATACATAAATTAATAGATGGACCATTAATTTAATGATGGACATTCACCTATATATATATCCTTTACAGTGTATTTGACCAGGCATATGAGTAATGCTTACTTTTTCACATATTGTCTCATTTACAAACATATAGTTATATATATAATTTATAAAAACTATTATTAGTGACGATTATATTATATTATGTTAATTATTAGAAAATAAGATATTTATTTATTGAAATGAATGTGATTTTAAAATAGTGGAGTTTGATCGCTACAAAATGTTTGTCATCGATGGTGCTATGTTCAACTTGGAACGCCTTCTCTTTAAATTGTTGCGGTGGTTATCTCCGGTGAATTTTGTATAGTTTAGAGGGAGAATATTATATGAAATAGAGATTCTTAACTTATTTAAAAACTGTTTCTCATATATTTCGGGTAGTTTAACAAAAGTTAAAATGATAAATGACAGTTTATGATAGAAGATCATATTGCGGAGACAGCTACGACCTATTTGCTTCTAATGTTGGTAATGAAGGAAAAAAAATCGAATAAAGTGTCACCAGGAAAGTTCCTTCAAAAAAATATGTAATAATTCTTTAAGTTGTTATTAATAGTGTAAATTATAGAATATTGTTATAGAAAAGTCGCTCTATATAAATGATATTGATGAAAACTAGAATTGCCAAAATCTTTTCTGAATTATGTAGAAAAGATGGAAGCGTAAATGACTGTCTATTCATAACAAAATGTTATGTTTAGTTTGTATATTATTAATTAAAAATTATTTTATATTTAATTTATAAGTAACATACATATTCATGTTTGTATATTTCGAAGAAAAAAAAAAATCTTCATGCTCAGTGTCCAATAATGTGATTAAAAAAACTTAATGTTCATAATTCACCTTGATAGTGTGCCATTTCTGATTTCAATCCCTCAGGTATTTTCAAAGTGGAACCATGCCATGTTTAGAGCTAAAAGGAAGAAAAGAAAAAAAAACTAATTTTAACTTTTTATACAAAAAAAAAAAGAATTTAAAAATATGTACATCATATGGTAAATGGATATTTTATAAAAATAGATGTATTTTTTATAGGAAAATTGAAGTTCTCCTGGGTGACATTTTATTCACAATGGTGCAGGTGCACTGTTTGTGATGCCACCCGTTAACCATCCCATTCTTTGGCTTATATTTTACTCCATTTAATGCAATTATATTTCCATTTTAAAAATAAATTTAATGATGTTTACGCTGTGCTATGTTTTAAATGATGGTGAAGGTGGTAGTAGATTCCATTTGTAACAAAGTATCCATAAAAAATCAGAAAAATATACAAATTTAAACAAAGTTGTTATTTCTTTTTATTTATAGTACACATACATATATTTTTCAAGGAAAATACTTATTATTATGGCAGATTAATGTTGAACATAGAAATCTTAGTGTTCATCAGCTGCTATAATGGCCAAGGTATGACAGAAATTTACACTGGAGAAAAAAAACAGCCACACAGTACTATATATTCTGGAGTCCAATCAACTAATATTAAACATCTCACAGGTTATAAGAAGTAAAGAAGGAATATAATTGAGGGCCTTAATATAAGAATCAGGTAAGTCCGAATTTTCTTTTTAATACATTTTTGCCTGTGGGCAATATAGCTATTTTGATATAGCTAATCCTAATTTCAAGAACTGGGCACAAATGTAACATCAGTCCATTCCTGTGTGATAAATAGTGTGGAAAAGACTACATCATCAGCCAATAGAAACTCAGTTATCCGTTGGTGCAAAAACCAGGTATGTGCGGACTTAACATGTTTTTGACACCAATGTTAATGAATACTACATTTCTCCTTTGAAAGTTCAATTTGAATAAGTTTGCTGATTTATTCAAGGCCTAAGGTGGAATTACCTGGAGTCTAAATTAATTTAATTTGGCTCTGACCAAAAATTTGTGTTTCTGGATTTATCTGGTTCTTGCATCAAGGCTCTCAATTTAAAAAAAAAAAAAAAAGGCATATTTAAAAGAAAAGAAATTGTTTTTGTTCATTGATTCCACAAAGTCTTAATGATTACTAGATGTGGTCTCCGTTAGCATTTATTACTGTTTCAAAGTGTTATGTACCTAATAAGATTTTGAATCAATTCCTGAAAGATATTTTAATATTCTTCTTTGATTTAGGAAGCAATATTAGTGAAGTTTTTGGGTGTGTTTAAATGTTTCGACAAATGATAATAAATGCTAGGTATACTGGTCTACATAAATACTAATCAGGAAAGAGTGGCCATTTTTTTTTTTTGTTCCACAGTGAATAATAATTCTAAGGTAACTGCTGAAACCTTGAAAAAAAAATTCAGAATTTTAGATTTTCAGACATCTAAAATATATAATATGGCATCATTGATAGAACAATTAGCCATCTTCGATAATCTCACCAATATAATTTTATCAATAATGATTATAATTAAAGAATCAACCAACTAAATATAAATCCTAAATTATTAAAAGCCAATTATTTAATGTATTTGTCTCAGCTAATGAATACATACAATAGCTCCCCTTTTGAGGAGGAAAACTTATATGCAAATAGCTATGAACATATTAAGCTCTAATGTACAAACAAATTCCGTTTAAATATATAATTGTATTGAAAACTATTTGTATGTGTGTACTATATAATTGTGTTTTACTGTAGAAAAAAATCATGTAAATTAATATAAAATCAGAAATTAAAAAATTACTCTAATGCTGCTTCTTAAAGTACTGACTAACAATAATTATAATGGTTTGATCTCGAAGTAACAGGTATCAACAAGTAATGACTTTGCAAAACCATTCGACAGTAGTTTGATTTGATTATATGTGTAAATAATTCTACGTTTCATTAACATATCTTCACTTAAGAAGCAGCATGACATACCTCAATTATTAATAAAACTGAAATATGCATACCATTTTATTCAAAATTTCCTCCTACATTTAAAGATAATACTAGTTAAAATAAATTTAAATTAATTTAACAAATAAAAATAAAGTATATATACATATTTTAAACAGAAATATATAAATATTTATGTATGTTTTTTTACTCTACTGAAAAGCTGACAAAATTGAGATACCTCATGTTTCTTCTACAGTAGGATGTTTCAGAATTGGAGATACAATTTCTTTTCTAACCAAGGTAAAATAATTTTCTACATTTTGTTTCTTAAATTTCAACTCATTTGTTAGATTCCTGTTCATTATTCCGATGAATTTATTATTCGTAAAATTACATTTATTCTTATTATAATAACTTAAAAGAGTTGAAAAGACATGCAGGATATATTATAAATAAAAACGAAGCATTAACATTGAAACATTTAAAAGGCTTAAAGTATGAACTATAAATAGAAATCTGAATATTAAAATATATAGTTCTTAATATACTATCAGTTTTACCTCAAAAATTTCTTTCTTAGTCAATTCAAACTTTGATTGGATAACATTAATGCGTTCTACTCAAAACATTTGAATATCCTACACCCAAAGTATTGAATAATCATTTCAAAATTTAGACAGTGCTAATTAACTGCTTATGTATATATGTTTCAGAACATGAAAAGTTAAGTATAGGAATAAAATTAAATAATTTTACTTCAATAACCTTTTGCAGAAACAGTATTAAGTATAAGAGTCAATCAAATTGATTTTTAAGGTTAAAACTCATATAGCATCATTTCTTACTGCCCTTAAGCAAGACATATTTTAATACTTACCAATTTCATTATATGACCATACTAAAGATGGTGAAGTATATTAATTAAGAATTTACTGCCGGATTTCGATTTTCGCGAGTAAGATACTACTTTAAAGTCAGTGATTTTATGATGGTCACAAATTAGTTATTCTGTAAAGCTAATTGAGAATTCGCGGTCGGAATTTCGTTCACGATTGCGCGTTGCCATTTTTAGTGCCACTGCATATGTCATCAATGCTTGTATCATACATTAAAATTTCTATTATAAAAAATAAGATTTTCTATCAAATGTAAAGTAAGTATTTTACGTTTAAGATAAATAAAGATCGACATACCCAGAGATACATACATAGTGAGGAAAATAAATTTGGAAGGTCAATTTTTTTTGTAATCGGTGCCTATTATTAATTTACTAATTTGAAAAAATATATATTTATTAATTTACAACAAAATTTATTTGTATTATTTCGAAATAATTTGTGTACTGTAAACAAAAAAAAAAAAAAAAATTAATTCAAGAAACTAATGCACTCTAATACTTTTTCCCTCCACATACATATATCGATATTTTTCATTACTATTTCAGTCAGCTTTATTTGAGTGACGCATTTAGTCCTGTGTCTTTCAACTCAGTTGTATTTAAATATTATTTATTGTTTTAGAATGTTCTTTCTAAAGTCATAGTGTTTTTAGTTTTCTCCTCGTAAATCCCGTTTTTTATATTAAGATATTGAAGAAAGAAGAACCCACCATAAATGAAATTCAATTACAAGTTAGCTAACATAATTTTCAAACTAATAGTATGTAAAATGGTCATTTCGTTTGAGGCTTGAATTTGCTAAAATGTATTTTAGAACTTACAAATTGCTGGGAAAAGTTTATCTTCTCTGTTGTGTGTAAATATAATATTTAATATGGCTATAGCCACAAATTTTAATCATTAGAGCTACATACCATTCATTAACATCATATTTTGCAAATTCAATCCTTTCTTTTAAATATTTTTTCATTAAATCCTGATGATTTTGAATATGTATGAGTGAATAATGTATTTATTGATGTCATATTGTTATATTTGTTTTTCTTATTATTTAGCCCTGGGCCGGATCTTAAATTAACTAGAATTTTTCCAGGGAGGGCAAGCTTAATTTTGCCGCCCTTGTTTCATCCCCTCCTCCCCCTCAATAAAAGTCAACAATTTTATAACAGTATTTTAGGTAATATATTTCGATAAAATCTGGTGCAATGCACGCATCACACAACTTTCCCTTACCATCCTATAATAATTATCTTTTTAATATAATTTTAAAGATTTCACATGAACAGTACATGAAATAAACTCAGCAGCATTCCCTTCTTCATATATTCTTCCACGTAAGTACAATAAAAAAGTTTTTTAAACAATTTTAGTACCATTTTCTACACCAGATATATATTTTAACTTTGTCAAGTTGAAAATATATTTTAAAAGTTTCGGTTTAGTTTTCATGGAATCATTTTGTTTCCATTAAATAATATAAAAGTAGAAATTATTAAGTTAATTTCTACTTTTGTATTCTTACATTAAATTATTACAGAGCGTATTTTTAACAATTGGCGGATTGACGATCGAACCTCCTCCGATCGTATCCGTCTCTGTTAAATATTTTTTTTAACCCTAAAAAAAAATTCGCCTGAAATTCGCCGCTTCTCTCTTAGACTGAATATTCTAATTTAATTTATTAATATTATTATTCATTATTTATGCTTGATAAATGAATGAAAATAGATTGATGAAACTGATATTAAGCATTTACAACTATGCCTTTTTTTTTTTTTTTTTTACAATATATTTTATTTACTAGGGAGTAATAATGAAGTCTGCCAATGTTTTTTGTAGTCCTGTATGTACAGTGGACAAAAAAAGTTTTCCTGGTAAAAATATGGTTTAATAATTTATGGAACATAAATTGACTGATGGATATGATAAAAAACAACATTCAGCATTAATTTTTACAGATAAAGGAAATTAGAAACTCGTACAACCTAATTAACAACAAAAATTGAACAATTAATTTTTTCAGGTAGAACTTAATCGTTTCGATTTACAACCCGTTTAACCCCCCTAATTAACAACAAAAATTGAAAATTTATCATGCAAAAATGTATTCATACAGCAGTTGTGAAAATAACAATTCATCTTTTCAGGTAGAACTTAATAATTATCGATCAATTCGGATCATTTGGGTTTGTATTTGAATAAGAGATTATGTATTAATTGTAAGTGAAAAAATCAGCTGAGAACAAACAAACAAGTTATTTTCATAACTGTTAACCTTATGAATACTTTTTTGCATGATAAATGTTCAATTTTTGTTATTAATTAGGTTAAACTCATTCCTCCAAAATGGGTCGTGAATCGAAATTATTAAGTTCTGTCTGAAAAAATAATTGTTTTGTGGTTAATTACGGTTTCTCATTTCCTTCGCCGGTAAAAATTAATACGGAATGCTGTTTTTTATCATATCCATCAGTCAATTTATGTTCAATCAATTGTTAAACATATTTTGACCAGAAAAACTAAGTGTACGAATACTTTTTTGTCCGCTTTATGTACCTTAGATATATCAATGCCCTATTTCATAATAAAGTGCAAGTGTAAGTAGACCTATGATATAATTTACTACGCATATGATACACTGTGAAATATCATTTACCGTGTTTCAACATTTCACAGCTTGTCATATCCGTACTAAATCATAGGTCTACTTGCACCTGTACTTCTGTACTTTGTTATGAAGTATGGCCCAGGTGTGTTGTGGTTCTTTATCCTTTGGTCTGATGTGGTTATCCCTGTAATTTATTTATTTTATTTTTATGTAATTAAACCTTAAGTTCTGTTTTGTTAAAATTAATTTTTTTAAAATTTTAAATCAATATGTCTTATTATTGTTTTTGTGTACGAAGTAAATGAAGTATTGTAATCGCGAAAATTTTCGGTTTTCTTATTTCAACGGAAATATCCATTTTGTCGTCGTGGCGTCTGTACGTACGTACGTTCGTATCTCGTATAACTCAAAAACGTTTAGCCGTAGAAAGTTGAAATTTTGTATTTAGGATTGTTGTAAAATCTAATTGTGAACCTCCCTTTTTGGTCCCTGCTTGATCACCGGAAGTGGTACTTTACTTGAAGGTCATAATTGATTTCCATCAAAAGTTACATTAAAATACTATGTATGACTTCTCAAATTTAGTATTTATAACTTATATATTGATTTAAATAATATACTAGAGTTTGGTTTAAATTGGAAAACCGGAAGCGGTACTTCACTTCAAGGTCATATTAGACTTTCATCAAAAATTATATTAAAATATAATGTAAAACATCTCAAATTTGGTAAATAGGGCTTTTATATCGATATGAATGTATTTACTATATTTTGGTTAAAATTTGTGAGCCGAAAAGATTACTTTACTTGAAGGTCATAATAAGCTCAAGAACATCAAAAATTATATTTAAATTTAATACATAAATCATGTTTCGGTAATAAAGGTTACAAACGCAATTTGGTTTACAATCTAATTAAACATTTGTATTACTTGTTTTAAGTGTTAAAATTGAGTGTAAAATACTGGTTTTCCTCCCCATTTGTGTGTGTATGTCAGTAGATGGATGTCGCTACGCCGAGTTTCGTTTTTAAGATACTGCAATCTTCTGAAACTAGTAACCAAATTCAGGATCACTTTTTGAGCCACCGATTTATATTTTAATAGGCTTACAAGGAAGTCATGTGTTGTCCACATCATATATTTTAAATGCTTATTATCTGAACTAATATGTAGTGATATTATTATTATTTTTAATATGTATGAATTTTATTTATTGGCTGTGAAATGGTTAATAACGAACCATGTTAAAAAGTAATCAGTAAATTCTTGTGAAAATTATTAAGAATTCTTTCGTCAGAAATTAGTTAAGTTGAATTGTTTTAAGATAAATTGATTATAATTATATAATTATGCTTTTTATTATGTATTATCATTTATTTATATTACTTTCACTGTATGTATATATATATATATATATATATATATATATATATATATATACATATACACATATACACATACACTAAAGTAAAGGTAATTATTGCGATCGTGAAAAATTTTGAATCCGACTTTTCAACGGATATACACGTTTTAAGGTATCCTAAGTCCAAATAACCAAGTCTCGCGAAATGTTCTGTGTACGTGTGTGTATGTGGTAAATCTTGCTCAAACAAGATACTGAAATTACGTATTTAAGGTTGGTACATGCTGAGATTATTTTCTCGAAAAGGCTCCAACGATTTAATAATAATTAATAAATAAGAATAAATAAATAATAAATAATAATAAAAGAATTAATAAAAGTTATATCGCTGATCAATTAAGTGATCTTTAATATTAGCAAGGCTAATCCTCATTGAAATATTATGGCAGAGCTTAATTGCCGAATTTTCAAAATAGCCTATTTTAAAGTGCCTTTAATTTTGTTTATTTGAAATAATTAGCCATATCCCATTGTTAGTAGTAATAAATATAAACTATGAAAGGACTTGATAATTAACCAAAGGAGAAAAAAAAGATATATATTTTTTCAGATTGAAAATAAATTTTCGGATAGGTGTTAGTGTTTATTAGGTAAATCTAGGTCAAAAAAGAAAAGTTGTACGAACATGAAAGTAGTTATTTAAGGTAAAGCTGGAATATGCCTCAGATTTGTTCGCAATTTACAGTTACAGCAATTTGTTCGCTAATTTCGACTAACCGGAAATGCCACTTTATATCATGGATTTTACTCATTTTTAAAATTGTCTTGAAAAAATCTCTAACGATTTTGATAAAAAAAAAAGAAAGTATTGGAAGAATGACGAAAATTATTGTAGATAATTTCTACTTTTATATTATTTAGAGGAGACTGGATGGAATTTCCAAGGAAACTTTTAAAATTTATTTTCAGCTCGACAAACCAAAAATATGTATTGCGCAGAATTGTCGTACTGTTTTAATAACTATTGTTTCATTGTATTTTTATGAGAGAAAACATGAAGAAATACAGGTTGCTGAAAATATTTCAATGTGTGTTTATTCGTATTATTTAAAATTATTTTAAAAATTGGATAAATATTACAGAGGTTTAAGTGAAATTTGTGGGATGCGCGCCCCGCACCAGACTTTTAAAAATCTACTTTCTGGCTTAAGCACCATTCTTCAAAAACGTCATAGTACTTAAATATTGAAGTGATCATTTAGCGGCCTTACTCAGGATGGCACAGTAAATTGAATTTAATTTGAAAATTTAAGGTCGGGCTTAAAGTGTTATTAGTATTACAAAAAACATTGTTTGTTATCCAGAAATAGTAAATTTGAGATTATAATAAATTAATAATATGGAAGTTTAAAGTAATTAATATTTTATGATGAGAACTGAGAAGAGAAATGTATTGACTTTGTTTACATTGTTTTAGACTTAATATGTTATTGGAAAATTATTTCCTAGAAAGAAAAACATTTCTTCGCATTCAAGACTGGCCTCTAAAGAGCGTTTTCCATATCGTGAATGCAGATAAAGCTAGAATTATCCTCTGTACAGGGGGCCCGTGATGACCGGAAATATTTTAAGTAATGGCAGTAGATTTTTATTTGTCAATGTTTATTTTATTTTTATTTTCAGGGATAGTTTCATCTCATATTTAATTACAAAATTATTTTGATTAATTTGCAGATATTTTTTTTGCTGTAGTTTGTTTTATTTCACAAAGAACCTTTTTATTCTGCATTTCCATGTTATTGTATTGACTAGAAACAATTTGAATTTAATAATAAATAATGAATTATAAATTTCATTCTCAAAACACTTCTTTTTCGGCGAACCGTGATTCCTCACCACATTTTCCAGCAAATCAGGAGCCAATTCTAGACAAATTCGAAAAACAAACCTCGACTTCATTTTCACGAAATTAAAGCTTAATAAAAAAAGAAGTTTTCCTGAAAGTGGGGTATCCGTGGTCCAGTAGTATGCTGAGAAAAATATCCATAAATAAAGTGTGATTTATTAAAAAAAAAAAACTCTTCGCTAATGGTCTCCACAAAAGGGCTTACAATGGATTTAGTCTAATCAAAATATATTTTTTAAAGGGAATTTTGTCTACTTTACAATGATGCAATTGGATTAAAACTTAATTACTTGCAATAGTTTTTGCGAAATTATTGAGCTTTAATTTCGTAAAAATCAAGTTGAAGTTTCTTTTGGGATTTTTCTAGAATTGGCTCCTGATTTGCTTGAAAATGTGGTGAGGAATTATAGTTCGCTGAAAAAGAAGTGTTGTGAATTATGGAATTTATTAAATTCAAATTGTTTCTAGTCAATAAAATAACATAGAAATACATAATAAAAAGATTCTTTGTGTAATAAAACAAACCATTGCTAAAAAAAAATCTGTAAACTAATCAAAATAATTTTGAAATTAAATATGAGATGAAACTGTCCCTGAAAATAAACATTGACAAATTAAAATTATCATTACTTAAAATATTTTCGGTTATTTCTGGGACACCCTGTATACAGGATAATTCTAACTTCACTTACTAAAAAAAAACTTCAATTTTCGGTTTTTCTGTGTTGAATCCGATCCTTTTTGTTAATCTTGAGGCCTGCTATCGCCTCTTTAAATATGCCTGGTGTTTTACGAGACACCCTATATAAAAGTGTCCCTTATATAGAGATTTCCTCAATCATATTTTTCACTTTGATCATTTAAAATAACTATAATCCTTAACGCATCCCCGAGTGCAGTCCCGAAACCCCGAGCCGCCGCAAGGATACCCCTCCAGATCCTGGGGTTTGCTGGTGGGGGTTCTTCCTATCTCCAGTTAGTCTTCGGCAGTACAGTGAGTGGTGTAGTCTGTGTCTCTCTCCTTCTGCTCTGATTAAACGACGTAATCTCTACTGCCTTTATAAGGTAAATGTCTCAAGTATCTTTCTCATTAGTTTATCATATTATCGATTCCTTAAAATATAGAATATTTATTGATATTAAATTATTATTTTCGAAAAGGGCTATGTTCATTTTGCAATACAATCCAGAGAAAAACATTGACGACCCCTTCATCAAATCCTGATTCTACAGATAAATATAATAAAATATTATAGGTATTTAACAATTTAATATAATCAGATTTATTCAAATATTTTAATATTTTTTATTTCTTTTAATATTTTAGTCAGGAAAAATCTAAAAATATTCAAAAGTAAATATATATATATATATATATATATATATATATATATATATATATATATATATATATATATATATATATATACACATATAATATATCCTGAAATAGACTTAGGTACGATCAATTTTGTTTTAAATACTATTGGTTCATATTTATCCGCTTTGAGTTAACAAGATTTATCAAGTATTTTAAACCTCCATACTTTAATTTTTTTTTAAATTTTGTTGTAGTATTTTATAAACCCACAAATGCCCTGAATAGATAACCGGCTACTTTTACGAATTCAATTAATTTTAACAGATCAACATACAAAACTTGTATCAAATTTTATATTTTAATAAAAAAAAAATTATGGTAAATCAAATTTCAGTTCATTTTGCCTTTAAGAAAGTCTATCTGAACCACTCGATTCTTATACACTTTCAATATAAATAATTTTTAATTTTTTCACCTATTGTAATTGCTAAACATAAATCGATGTGAATTTTCGGCAAAAGTCTATTTACAAAGTTATTTTTTTGGCCCTCCCTTTTTTGTTTTTTTAAATTTACTTTATTGAAAAATATTTTAATTTGCCATTACTTTAAGTGGGCAGAAATACTTATTGGTGTCAATTGATGCTGTCACCTCTAGTATTTCATGTTTTATGATTATTATAATTGTAATAAACAAAGTAATATTGATTAATTAAAAAAACTTTGGTATTACTCTCTAAACTAATAAAATTATTGTATCTTGGACTGATTGTATCATTTGAATACCTTAATTATAAGTCTATACATTTGATGATAAAATTATTTTGGAAGATTTCTGTTATTTAGTGACAATAAGCAATTACTGATTGTCAATCGTTTTTGGCATTAATATTAAGAATATCAAAATTAATTGGTAAAAATTGTTGTCAATCGTTTTTGGCATTGATATTAAGAATATCAAAATTAATTGGTAAAAATTGTCAATTTTGAAAAAAAAAAATGTAGGGATAGAAAAATTTAAACATGGATAAATAAGTATATATAGGGTGGGAAGGAACACATAAATACAG
This sequence comes from Rhaphigaster nebulosa, assembly GCA_948150685.1. Lineage (NCBI taxonomy): Eukaryota > Metazoa > Arthropoda > Insecta > Hemiptera > Pentatomidae > Rhaphigaster > Rhaphigaster nebulosa. The sequence continues at coordinate 12,517,707 of OX411311.1, read as the reverse complement.
AGTTTTTCCTTTTTTTAAATTTGCTTGATTGTTCATTTTATATTACTAATTTAGATTTATTTATTAATCATGGTTTGCATGTTACACTTTTTCTTTTTAAAAAATCATTTATATTGTAGTATGCATATATATTCTGATAAATTTCTTTATGTTGAAAATGATATTTGTTAATGCAAGAATTGATTTAGTTTTTTCGGAGTTGGCAATTCGAATTGTAATTCAATTCCAAAATAATTAGCGGTTTTGTATTTATTTATGTAAGTAATAAGCAAATCCTCAAAAACTGGTAGATTTTTGAAATTAGGAGGGTGATTTAATTTTTTTTTTTGTAAGAAATATATCGATGCCTAAGATGCCTTGATGCCTTTTATCTGCAAAAGGACAAAAAACTGATCTAAAGTTCGTTCAATTTTTTGTGTATTTTTCATCTATATCAAAATATAATAAAATTTTCAGTGTAATATTATAAAACAATAAATAATCTAGTTAGGATTTTTTACGGGAAGATATATTTTAGTAAATATACATTTACGAGGTAATACTTCTTTCTTAGCCATGGATATATTACTCTTACTTTCAGGCGCAGCATATCTGCAATCCTGCAACTCTCACACGTATATTTGCATATTGTGTATCTTTATTTAAACCTCTTGTGATGAACTTTATTTTAATGGATAATATATTTGATCTTGACCTTAAGATATATTTAGGTCAAGATAAAATTATAACCCTAACTTTATTTATTATTTCTTATCTTTATTTAATGGCCTTGTTATTAAAAGAAAAAGTCTGTGTTCATTACTGCTAAAAAAACAATCAACGAAAGTTTTTGGGAATAAAACTATTAGTATTTAAATCCTCCGTTAATATAAAGAAAAATTAAGTATTTAAGTAATGAGTTCCATTTCTTTCAGTTCTATCTAACTCCAAACCCGATAATATATAGTATATACAGTTTACATATATATATATATATATATATATATATATATATATATATATATATATATATATATATATATATTTATATATATAATATAAGGTTCCCACCAAACTCAGCTTGAAATAGATTAAAACGTTAATACAGTTAAAATCGGAAAATTGTAAATAACTTTAAAAATACTTGTTTTTTCCCCGCATTTCCAAACTTTGAAGGTGAAGATTCCGATTTTGTCATTAGCCCTTACTTATTTTTTTAAACTGATATAAAAGATAAGTGAAACTTATCTTTTTAAGTTGTTTTATTCTACTTTGCTTTTCACTGATTGCGTGCTTTCCGCCGCTATCAACTTAACAGAGCTTAGCCGCCGAAAGTAATCAACAGATAAATGACTAAGTGAAATAATATATCATAGAAAAGATAAGTAAAACTTTTACTTTATTGGTTATCATGTTTCACAATATCTCCGCAAAATTAATGAATCATATTTTAGAAGAGGAAGAGATTTTGGGCTCTGAACAGCCTAAAAACATGTTTTGAGGTTCTACAATTAAAAAAAAAATCAGAATGCATATTTTATATTTTAAGGACACCCCGGATGTTAGTACGCGAAGGAGGACTCGAAGAGATTTTAATTTGTTCTCCCATCGCCCTACCTCCACCTCCAAAAAAAAATTAGAAGCACGCTATGCTTACGGTTATAGGCTTAATTTTATCTTGAACTTTGCTTGTCGCGATGAGTTATATTCTTTGTAAGGATAATTCGTCTTCACATGCCCAAGTAGGCATCGATATTGAACAATGAATAAATTATTAACAAATGCACACGATGATAAAAAATTATGTTTGCTTAAACCAGAATATTATTTAGTCCATGTTTATGAATCTATCAAAAAGTGAAATATTATAAAAAGTTACGTCACTATGTTGAGGACTTATTCACAGGAACTGTTCTCTTCCTTAACAGGTTACATAGCCTAAAAGCACATATATTTATATACATATATATACATATATAAATATATATATATATATATATATATATATATATATATATATATATATATATATATATATAACACGGACAACTTCAGGAACTTCCATATAAAATTACTAATAGAATTTTAATTTTCGACCTTTGTTCGGTTCGACCCTTGGCAGCGAAATTACACCTGCTTCCTCCAATGGGTGTTGGTCTTTTATTGGGGCATTGTTGCGGATAACCAATGAGAAGAGAGGATGGTTGAGAAGGGTCAGTTGCGGAACGTTATGGTCTGCCAGTCGCGTTAAATCGATACACCAACCGTTGCGGTATATGCCTTATGTTATATCTTTTTTAGAATAATAATATGGAAAATAATGTCCAATAATTTGTATCAATTCAATACAATAAAAAATATGTATATACAGTGGCGTAACTAAGGATGACTGTATCCCAATAAAATCACCGTAGGTACAACTTTCGCAACATTTTTCAAACTATCTCATTATCTAAACACAGGATAATTATTCAGAGAAATTGTTTTAATTTAGTATTTTTAAATTGTATATTTGTTTATAAAAGAATGCATAGAATATTTTTAAACATATTTTATTTTATACAATAGAAATGTTTTTCAGTATGTCTTTTGTTTGGAATCGGATAAATTTAAAGAGGAAGGAAAAATTATTAAAATTATCTACTTTCTATCCTAAGAAGGTTTATTGATGAACATTTTTTTTTTCTAAATCTTACATCTATCGTTTTATTTATTGTTACCACTCACTTCTTTTTGTTTAATTCCATTTTCTTAATCTCTTTTGTTTATTATTTGCAAATTTATTATTTTATTTTATTTATTTAATTTTTTCTTCATACCCTAAATCAGCTTTTTTTTGTATTGGAAAAAAAAATAATAAAAGCCGTTGATGACCAATAGAATTTTACACCTTAATCTCCAAATAACTAGCTGTTTTCAAACGGGAATGCTTGGCTGGCCCAAACACAAGCCATGCTCATTTATTTAAATAAATTGCCACGGGGCATTATCAATGTGGTAATTAGAAGAAAAAAAGTAGAAACAAATTGTATTTGTTCTAGATAAAATCAGCACGTAGCAACATGGTGAAAAATCCATCAATGTGTCGAAAAGTGTTTTTTTTTTTTTCACATTTAAGATGTGAAAAAAATTAGTTTAAGAAAAATAAAAAAATATCACATAATAACGTTTAAAAATATGGGGAAAAATTAGTTTTAAACAATTAGCTGTTGACCAACTTTAATTGTTCAAAACTATTTTTTTTCCAAATTTTTAAACGTTATTACGTCCTATTTTTCATTTTTTTGACATCTTTGATGTGAAAAACCACTTTTCGGCACATTTATGAATTTTTTTTACCATATTGCTACATACCGACTTTATCTAAAACATACAATTTGTTTCCATTACTTTTCTCTTAATTATCACGTTGAGAATGTCCAGTGGCAATTTATTTAAAAATATAATCCATCGCGCCTGGACTGATGAGAACAAAAATGATCATATGTTTTTTCTTATTACCTCAATTTTTAATTAAAAAAAATTCCTCTAGACAATCATGCTATTTTTTAGAATTCAGTGACCAACAATAATTTGTTTTGTTGTATTTAAGACACTTAGACCTACAAGTTTTGAATAATAAAGAGAGAAAATGTTGGCTAGGGCACCCTTGCAATTTAATATCGATGTGCTGCTAGATAGGTCGTAATAGCCAAATGACTAATTTGGTAACTAACTTAATTAGGTTTACCTAGGGTCTACCTAGGTTTTATAATTACCTATAAAATAAGGAATTAACATTTTTTTTTTGTTTAAATAATAGCTCAGAACTTTGGATTATAAAAGTAAAATTAAAATGAGAATTTCAGCAAAACAGATAGTTTGGATTTAAAATATAAAATAAATTTATATTTTTTTTTTAATTTAAAATTTCACGAAATTATTGAATGACCATTTTTCTCACTCTTCCCCTTTGTCTGTGCGCAAAAATACTTCGTTGGGTATCCCATAGGAAGAATCCTTCAAAAAAGTTGTGTACCAGAGGGAGGTAGGCTATAAGTTCCAGAAGGTTTCTTTTTTTTTTCATACCTATACAGTTTGCGTGGTGTATTAAATGTCTGTTACTTGTGAAATCCAGTTCTTCAAAGGGTATGGTGGATAAGGCTATGGTGGCATCTATGAAGGGTCAGATACCCAGTATTGGTAAAAAAAAAAATAAATACTGGATGGTCGGAGTGATATTTCGCAGTTCTTCGGTTGAGACCCTAAGTGTTAAGCAATGCTGCTTAGGCCACAGTTTCATTTCATTTCGACTAAAAACAAAATTATTTGTATATACTAAGTGCTTTTATCTACCGAAATATTTGTAAATTAGGTTTGCAAAGGCATCGAACACTAAGAGTGCACTTAAAAAAATTTGCACCGAAAAAAAAATCAATATTGGAGTTTTCAATATTTTCTGGGATAGACCTCTTTTGCTTTCCTAGCCTCATTTTTAAGTATCTTTTTGGAAATATCTGTGTTCTCATTACAGTTCTGGCGGGATAGTTTATCTTTTGAAATAAATTGCCACGGGACTTTCATAACGTGATCATTAGGAGAAAAAAAGTATAAACAAATTGTATATGTTTTTGATAAAATCGGCAACATAGTGGAAAAAATCATAAACGCCGAAAAGTGTTTTTTTTTTGTTTAAGATATGAAAAAAAAATTTAATTAAGAAAAATGAAAAATAGTACGCATTAAAGTTTTACATATGAAAAATAAGTTTTAAACAATTTAAGTCGGTCAACAACATTGCGCAAAAATAAAATTAAAAACCGCGAAATATGGCCATTTTTTACGCGTTTTTTTAAAAATATTTAAACCTCATACATTCCATGAAAATAGGATAGTATTGAAACTCCTCGGGAATAAATAGCGCTTTGAAAAATGGCTCTAGGACTATTTTGGCCCTTGTTAATATATTTTTTTTTCGAAATCACCTGTTTTTACATTTTTTTCCAATTTCCGCGAGAAGTTATTCCTATTTTGTATAAAATTTGTATTTTAGATAGGCACTAACGAAAGTCACAATTTAACCCCAATAGAAGTTCCTGTGTTAATTGAAAGTCCTGTAATAAAATGCCCAAAAATGACCATATTTCGCGGTTTTTAATTTTTTTTTTTTTGTGTTGTTATAGCTCGACTTCAATTGTTTAAAACTCATTTTTTCCTATTTTTAAAAGCTATTACATACTATTTTATATTTTTACTAAACAAATTTTTTTCACATCTTAAAAGCGAAAAAAACAACACTTTTTGGCAGCTTTATGATTTTTTTTTTTCATCATGATGCTACATACCAATTTTATCTAAAACGTATACAATCTGTTTATACTATTATTTTTTTTCTCAATTATCAGGTTGAGAAAGTCCCGTAGCTGGATTAGTAGAGTCGAAATATAGCTCCCTGAAAACTAAATAATTCTAAGGAACCGGTAAAATAAATATCGTGTGGTCGAGTCGGTTTTCGAGCATGTACCAATCACTCCTCCTTCTGCATCATCCTTGCCTATTAGCCATCTTCTAATTGGTCTAGAAAATTGGACCAGAAAATAAAAATTATCATCAGGACAGCAAACGAGTTCACTCCATTTTATTCGCAATTCACTTTAGAAATTCCTCTCCAGAAGACCCTTAAGACAAACAGCTCCAGTTGGTTTAGAAAGCACCGATGACGAAGGACTCTTTTTCATTGCGCTTGTGGACAAGGCAACCTCATTGGATTATTTGGCACCGGAGCCGGTGAAAGTGCGAAATGATTTGATTGGGTAGGTCCATTTTGATGATAGGAGGTGTGCTACAGAGTCGGTTGTTGTGGTTTAGGGTATATTATGTTGAAGAGGTTTGCGAATGAGCGGTGGTTTGTCGTATAGTTTATCAGAGAAGTGTGATGATGATAGCCTGTAGAGAGATGATAGACCATAAGAATTAAAGGAATTTGTTTCTTCTATTACCGAAAAAAAATTTCTTCCATTAAAATCTCGTTTACCCGCATAAGATTTTTAGACATTTATTAAATTAATTTTACATAACATAATATTTTTAACTATGATAGCATGAATGGCATTATACATAAATACGCCAAATATTCGCTTTCATTCAAACGCCCAGGTGTTTAAAAACAAGAAACAGTGCATTAATTCTTTGCTAAGAAATGATACGAAAAGTTATTTTTGTATTTTTTAATGTCTTATAAACAATACGTGTATTATATTATATAATTCTGTTAAAAAACATAGCTTTTTAACACCATAAACTGTAAGTGTACTTATTTTTAGGATTTTGTTTTGGCGGATTATCCGGATTGAATTGGGTTGCAGTCAGTCCGGATGAACGAGGTCCTGTATTTTGAAATATGAAAATGGAAACTTATATTTATTCGATATTTTTTAAAAATAATTACAATTTAAAATAAGATGGAGAATATTATTATTATTTTTTATCTCTTGTTTTTCTGTCTTTTGTTGTGTTTTGTTTTTACTGTCATTCTTATCTTGCTGTTGATAAAGTTCTATTTCTCCTCATTGCAATAATGAAATTGAGCGTTAACTAAATTTATAAATAAATTAAATTACTTTATACAATTAGGCGATTAGTTTCAAAACTGACTCAATATACATTTTCCACAGGATGTTTTTATTTTATTATTCACGAGTTCTCAATGCACTAAATTACTTAGGAACACTGTATTGGCCAAAAGGATCTAAATCCAGTATTGGTATGGGTTCAAACTCATGAGGTAACCTGAGTCAATTAGGGCGCAATCTTTTTGGTGTCTCTTGTAAAATTTTTGAAAAGGGATTGGGCCGGTTTTGTAATTATTTTTGCTAGCGCTGAGGGACCGAGGGATATAAATTTTTTAATGAATATTCGAATTTCATTTACCGATACCTCGCAGAACCTCTTCTGCAAGAGCCCTTTCATCGATGGTACATATGAGATTACGTCTGTAGCTATCTATTTTTAGCATAAGGTTATATCCTTAAATTATGGATTGACTCTGGGTTCAGGAGTCCTTCCTGGGGCTCACCCAAGCTCTATTAAGTGAGTATCCTTAATTGGAGTGGAGGATAAACCTGGTCGAGCGTGAATGCTGACCACATCAACTCTTGGTATAGCCATTCGTCAAGAAACAGAACGTCCTTACCAATAGAATTCCAGACCCTTCATCCGTTATAGTGGTCCAAGTATTTTTTATGTAAACTCTTTTCATTATATTGAATCATTATCAAGTATCAATCGTATACCGAGTATAACTAAAGAAAACAACTGTATAACATATTTTTTCTTATTTAGATACATGTCGCATTTGAATTTGTAAGATTGCAATTTTGTTGACTATTTAACTAACTAAATCTATGTATCGAACTTTATAGAGACATTTGTTGATTGTCAATGTCCAGATAGATAAGCTGCGGATTCCTGATCGTCTTGCACAAGGATCCTGCATAAATTATAGATGTACGTTGTTGAGGGTTTCGCAAGAATAGCTGCTGAGCAGGTAGAAAGGATGCATGCCTTTACCATTGCAACGTGAGGAGGTCCAATTATTCGTGCAACAGCAGTAAGAGGAGAGTGAAAGTGGTTCCATGGATCTGATACCTTGTGCCGGATCATTACCTCCCTTGGTTCAGGTGTGTCTTACCTGTGCTCTCCGTGTAGTAGAGATATACAGGGCATACTTTTCTGACGAAGGTACCACATGCCTTTTTGGGACCATCTATACTATTACATAAAGCTGAAGAAATTGCATTTTTGAACGCGCTAGTTTAGGATTGGTAGGGATTTGAAAAATTAATTTTTCAATTGATAGACCGTGCATTGAGGAAGCCTTGAAGGGAGGCTTGATAACATCACGATACAGCCCATAGGAACGGAGCTGTAAGCATAAATAAATTAGTTGACATCCGCATGATGGTGTAGAAGGATCAATCTAATTAGGGATTGATAAATTATTTGCCACTTCTATAATTTTTTTTTAAACCTATTTTCGAATGTTGTACATTCAACTTCAGTTCTTAAAACACAGAAAAATTTAAAAATAAACAATTCAAAATACCAAAATAATACCAAACTGTATTTTGAATTGCTCATTTTTGAATTTTTCTGTGTTTTTAGAACTGAAGATGAATGTATAATATTCGAAACTAGTTTTAAAAAAAAACAAAATTATAAAAGTGGCAAATAATTTTTCAATCCATAAATAAATTGCTGAGAAAAAAAGTTCCCAAATTGAGTACGTTTCGTTGTCATGAAAACTTGATACTCGTAAAACCAAGCTAACTACACAAACTTAATTTTGGTGTTTTGGCCAAGTTGACCCTAAATGTAAATTAAGGAGGAGAAGTTGGTGCCCGTAATATATCTGTATATATATTTTTACTTATATATCTATGCTATGTTTTATACTAAAGTATTTTCATACTTTAATGGTTCTTATCCTGTTTTTATTTTATTTAGCCCTGATAAAGACCTAAAGCATGGGCCGAAACGTTAGAACTCAATGAAATAATTATTATTATGTTTTCTTCATTGACCGCACTTCTTTTCTCCTCTCCCCTCCCCACCCGACCAGCTTCTTAAATTAAACTTTTTAATAAGTATGAAATTTTTGTGTGAAAATGTGAATTTTTTTTTAATGAACTTTGATTGCCTTTTATATAAATGTATTAATGTTTTGATCCAGATCCTTGAAAATGTCTGCAACATATGAGGCTGAACAGTATATTATAGGTTATTATTTAAAAGGTAATTTTGTATTTTAAGAGTCAATCCAAATTTAACGCGAGTGAAACCGCGGGGCACAATTAGTTGCTGATATTTTGATTATCTATGGCAACTTCTCGATTCTATTTTAATTTATTTTCAAAAACTTAATTATCGATTTGGGAGGCAAGGTGTGACTGAGAATAATATAAAATTGTAATAGAAATGCCAGCTAGAAAAGTGAAGAGAGGTTTGTGGAACTTATTTTTGTAACTTTACTGGAAAACATTCACAAATAATTCAATTATTGGTTGATAGCCATGTTCAAGTTTCCAAACGAAATTCTCGGAAACCTAGTTGGATTAAAGTGTAGTATTTTATTTAAGATGCTTTAATTAGCCAAACCTTTTATTTAGATTTTCTACAGAATTCGTCCTTTAATTAAATTATTTTTTTACTTATTTCGAGACTAAAAGGCCAAACTTTTGGAAATAAGTGTGATATCAGCAATGGCATCGATGGTCTAAGTGACGATTATCGATGCCATCGATAATTAACAAAAATTAACGATTATCGATGCCATCGATAGTTCTAGAGAACTATCATCAATCCTAGAAAAGACACTTTTAACTGAGAAGAATTATGGATTTATTTCTTTGAATATTTAATGGCTTTGTATACCTTTAGGGAGCGGGGTAGCTCAGTGGGTTAGGCACTGCGCTACTAATCTCAAGGTCCCGGGTTCTCGAGACCGGCTGAGGCAGATAATTATTTATTCTGTATTCAGTCGCGGATCGACCCTGTGGGATCGAGGGACCCTCCTGGGGCTCACCCAGCCTCTATAAAGTGGGTACCCTTAATTGGGGGAAAAACCTGGCGGTTGAGCGTGATCTCGGCCATATCACCTCCTTACACAACCGTTGGCTTAGAAACAGTACGGTCCTTATCCAAGTACTGAGCCCAAGACCCTTCACGGGTTGTAGTGGTACAGGTTTTTTTTTTTGTATACCTTTAAAATCTTAGAAACTGTTTTCTATGCTATTTTACTTCATGTTGTGCTATTTTTTTCTAATTCGCTGCATGTAAGTTTCCTAATCTATCTGTCCATCCGTTGAATTTTAGTTACACATGTTGTCTTTGGTCAGCTAGTATGATATTCATGATTGCGGAAAGATATTCTGTTGGGCAGCCTGCTCATCTTAACACCAAATCGTGAGATGAGGAGGTTAAAGAAATATTTCCTTATGTAATTAATAATTAATTTTTCACTCTGGTCGATATTTTTAACGCATCGTTCCAAGTCACTCCAGTTATCATGACTTCTTTTATTATCAATGAAATGATAAATTATTAATTTGGTGTTGGATGAGGATATTTTTAACTTGTAATTAAGTTTACGTTTATTAAAACCGTCGATTCTGTCGTGATAGACCTCTCCTTACGAAATAAATGAAAATAGGAAGTGACTTGAATGAAGCATTGAAGTCTATTCATAAAGAACATTATTCTTGATTTTTTTTTTTTTTTTAAGTCTTTATTACCCTTTTCTGCCGGCAATAATAATAATCAAAATAATTGAATCAAATATAACTGATATTTCAGGAACGAAGTTAGCATCGTTATGCACTCATAAATTAAAATTTACTATTACATATTTTCCCAAGAATACCCCTTAGCAATTCCGTTCTTACATTTTAAAGTGAAATGAAATAGCCTTGATTTATGCAATTTAAGGTTCTCATGTACAAAATAATTAAATAATATACATGTAAATAAACGGTGAGGTTACTAAAGATTATAATAAAACTAAAGTTACTATGCACAAAATAATGTAAAGAATATACAAGTAAATAAGTGATAGGGTTTCTAAAGATTACAATCAGATAAGGTTGCTATGCGCAGGGTGTCCAGCAGCCTTGAAGATCTATAATTCTGCTTGAATTTTTCGCATCAGGAAAAAATCAGGAATTATGCTTGATAAACAGCCAGTCATCGGGAATTTTTAGTCTTATGATTTCATTTTTCCATTAGTACTAAGCAGCAAGTGTATAACATATTGAAAAGATGGTTGATTTAGTTGTTGCCTTTACCATCTCTAATTCTATGAAAGCTAGAAGAAGCCTCCTTCCACTATCTTTAAGTTTACTTAATTTTAAGTCCTATCTGACCTTACCGTATCGCTCAACCTGTCGCTAAGTGAACTAGGTACGTTATGGAACGGTTAAATAATGTATCAGCTCCAAACAGTTCCGAGTTTCAATTTCAACTGATTTACACTCATATTCTTATAACATTTTCGCCGGTTCGGAGTGACAAGGATAAGGGATTACCAGGATTATTCCAATAATTATGATTATATTATTTTTTATGTGAAAAATGTTTATGAATAAAATTGCAATTAATTTTATTCCAATACGTGAATTTTATTTATTTACTCTTGAAATTGTTTTTGCAGTTGTTTTTATTTTTGGCTATGCGTTGAGGTCTCAATGTAAAAAATTAAGTAGCAATTTTTCATTATCAAATAGAAAAACAACCTTTTTAATTATTCAAGTTCATTCTCAAGCCCGAATCGTACATTTCATCATAAGCCGACCAAATCAAATTTTGTTTCAAATTTAATCCAATAAATTAACGAAAAGTGCCTTGAATTTTACAGTTTACAGCCTTGAAATTCTTGAATTACACTAGAATTTTTTCATGGTATATCGCTGGACATCCTTTATGTAAAAAACAATCAAAGAATATGCATGTAAATAAATGATAAGTTTACCAAAAATTACACTAAAAATAAGGTTACAATAGACAAAATAATAAAAAGAGTATACTTATAAATAATTAATTAAAATTATATTTAAAGGTTTTTATTAGGATTCAGAGAGAGTAGACAATTTTTTATTTTCTAGGTATTATGTGATTTGAGGGAGATATGTACGCTGTTCCAACAGAGAGAGAATCTACTCGGCATGGATATGGGCCAGAGGGTTTCTCCTCACTTACCCCCCCGCCGATAGAATTTTTATCAGACCTTTGTTCATTGTCAGGAGAGGAGAAAAAGTAGGCGAAATCTGACAAAAAGTAGACAGAGCACGCTCTCTAGCCTCCAGGATTCTAGACCTCTCTCACAAAGTAAATATTGCCTCTGTTGATATTGTGAATTGGTTCTATAACCGTAGTATAATGATATGAGATTATTTACATTATAATTTATTAGTTTGGTCGATGTTTTGATTTAAAAAAAAATACATGTTTGGTTTTAAGGCGATTTTTTATTTAACATAAATACAATAATTATATTATGAAGCGCTTAAGTCTCGTTTGCATGGTGATAGATTTCTGTCGTGGTAGTATTTCTCGACAATGAGACAGTGTGGCAGTACGATATTATCCTTGTCTACACACTGACAGCCTGTTGGCAGTCAGTTGGAAAAATTATGGATGTAAACAGCTGACTGAACACTACACTAAAAGAACAGCTGATCTCGCGATTATTGTAACAAAAGCAGCTCATTCATAAATAAAAAATGAATTTAGGTATTTAATTGAAATTACTAATTTAATGTAAACAAAATTAATAAAAATTAATCTAATAACAGAATTAGAGCAATTTAAGATAAATGTTAAAAAAAAAATCAAGACGCTAAATTTCAGGTATTTTACCTTCCAAACTTATTTTCCTTCTTTATTGATTACATTAACGACGTTTTGGACCGAACTAGTCCATTTTCAAGTCTACAAAGATAATATACACAATACTTTATCAACAATACTGTATAATAAAAACCCTAATAAATATTATATTATAAATAAATTTTCTATATTTATTCAAAAATTACTATTTAAAAAGATAAAAAATCACTATCTTCACTAAGAAATACATCTCATGTCACCACCATTCGTACGGCAACTGTCATGCAGTTAACAAGATAGTAGTGACTACAACTGTCGCCGTGTTTTACAGTCACCTGATTACTATGCCCTTCGAGTTATTTAGAAAGAGACAAGTGCAGTTTAACATCATTTCTTGCAAATTTCGATTTTATAAACCCCACGACTATTTTTTTAATCAATAGACTCGTCACTTAAACTCCGTTCCAGACGGAATTTATTTTTTTTTTTTCAACTTTTTTTTATTTTGCATTTGTTATTTCAAAACATGGATATGTTCCTCAGCAATAACCGAAGAAATTTAGTAATAAACACCTAATTATAAAAAAATAAATAAAATTTATTTATTTAACGAAGAGGGATTAGAAAAAAAAAAGAAAAAAATATGTATGACCTGAAATTAAAAAAAATAAATAATAATTTCCTTAATCACTGTTGCTATACTAATCAGCTGATAGAGCATCTAATCAGCTGCTGCCAATAATACAAATTTAGTAATTTTTTATATTTTCTTATTGAGTAATCCATTTTATAGCAACTTTTATAGTAACGGTTAATTCGGTCCAAAATTATGGTTTAAAGCACATTTATTTGTTTAGAGATGTTTCAAGCATTGAAGATATTCACTCCTTAATTTCAAAGCTACGAATGTTTACAAAAATTGTCACATACATGTGCAAATTACAGATGTATTTATATTAAAAATCACCACTGCTATTTCTACGTTTTTAAAAATATAGTTTAGTATAAATTGTTGTAGTTTCTAAAAAAATTACGAGATTCGTTAATTCTTTGGGGGTTTAAAATATAACAGCTTTGCAACAAAAAATTAATCACAAAAATCAAGATAATTTTTAATCTGTTTCTTTTATTCAAACGTTTAGAGGTGACCCTCTACCTTCCCGTTGAACAGCTGATTTGATTAGCAATATTGATTTAAAAATATGAATTTTAAATATATCGAATTATTCATTTCATATTTTCATAAAAAATATTTGAGGTGTTGCTCCTAATATTACTAATGCCATAATAAAGATACTCCGAATTTTCAACAATGGAAGACCCCGTTGCATGTTTGAGCTATCAAAAAGGCCGTGACTGGAGTGGGTATATTATTGCGAATCCACTGCCTGATAGATAGCGGTCGACGCGAGTGTACTCTTATTGCGTAACTGTAAATTGTGATTGAGCGGAGACTTAATAGACATCTGGTCCTATTATTGCCAGTTGTAAAACAATATTGTATCCAATCCATTGTCATCATCTCCACGGCTCAATACAGTTATTTTCTATTTATCCTTTTTATTGCTTTCTAAAATGTCTCTTTCGAACATCACTTGTGGTCTTAGCAATTACATTCTCATTGCGGTTTCGATATTATCAAGGGGGTCTTGATGGTCGATCGTCGCTAGTTCCCGATGCGTGTCTGAAAATACATCTGGTGGTGTTACTACTTACAAGGAGAGTGCACGATGTGTCCGTCTTCAATTTTGATAAAAAAATTTTAGGTGATTCTAGATTAAAAAAAAAAATCGACACATATCAAGTATCGTCCAATGGTCTCTAGGAGCTGAGGAAAAAAAAAAGAAAACATTGAAATTGTTTTATTGTATATCTCGATATAATATTTTGATTCAGCCCCCAAAAAAACCTTGATGTTGAAAAAAATCAACGAAAAATTTTTTTCCTCCAGTTCCGAGGATGCATTGCATTAGGTTTCGGTTTGAAGCTGTCTAACTCGTCTTTAATGTATGTGTATATAGAAACAGGGAAGTTTTTTCTTTCCATATATATAATCAATTATTGTATTATCTTAGAAGGTCTGTGTAAAAAAATATTATTACCAAGTAAAAACTAAATCGATTTTTTTGCAGATAACGTTGGTTTTAAAACGCGTAGGTGGTGATCTAAGTAAATCCCATTGTTAAAGAACCATTTATGAGCGATTTTATAAACCTTAAAAAAAAAAATTAATTTAAAATAAACTCTGTAGGTATTGGACAATTTTTTTTATTTTTGATACATCTAAAAATCTTAATGAAGCTTTATTTAAACGTCTAAAACGAAATTTGACGCAAGATTTTTGACTAAAAATTTTGTCCAGAAATTTAAAAATAATATCGCTCATAAATCAAGAACATTTTGAATGATTCGAACCAATTTGGATGCATCGGTAAAGGTTCTTAAACTACGCGATTTACTTTAACCGTGGTGTTCCTATTGTTTTTGAACCAACGTTATCCGTAAAAAATCTCAAATTTGGTTTTATTTGGTAATCATATTTTTTCACATAGACCTACAAATATATTTCAATAGCGATAGAGCTTCAAATGGAAAATTAATTTTGTGGCTTTAAAAGTTTTGAGCACCGAATCTGAAAAAGAAATTATTTTTGTTTTCATTGATTTTTTCAACATTAAGGTTTTTTGGTGTGCTGAATCCAAATCTGCCATCATTTTTGCTGTGAAAAAATCTATAAGGCTAGTTTACTTAATAATTTTTACACTTTTTTTTTTTAATTTATATGACCAAAAATCAATTATTTTTAAATGCTTATATTTGTCCTTTAATATACTCTGAAATACAAATGTTTCAGATTTCATACTTGATATATAAAATAAAGCGCTTTCAGTGTGTTTTAGTTTTTTTTTTTCTCAGCTCATTGGACGAAACAGTTGAATATGTGTATATTGAATATGTAGAATCATCCAAAAAATGTTGATCAAAATCGGCAAGGGACACATCGTGCACTCCCCTTGTTAGCCTCAAAAGGTCATTTATAAAAATAATAAAGTGGTCTATTTTATTTGCTCTATTTAATTAATGTCTATAGTTTATTATTTTAAAAAGATCAAAGGATTAACTAAAGGAAAATTTTTCTACTTTCATTGCTTAACGTTCGAATTGACTCCACTGAAGATCTAAGTGTAAGTATACAACAACTTTTTGTGTCTAAATTCCTCCTCTAATAATAAATCCTCTAATAAAAATTAAAATTAATTGTGTATATTTAACTATTACAATAATAAATACAATATTATATATATAATATTAAATACAAAACTTTAATTAATAGTCGCTTGAAATGGCGGTGAAGATAATCTAAAGAAAATGTTATAAACGAGTATTTCAGAGTTGATATTATATATATGCATATAATGGTGCTGAATTGCACCAGTTTATACATTTTTGTCGCTATTTCAGAAAATCTCTAAAAACTTTCATTTGTGGCGATGAATTCCCAGATCAGCCAAGTCCATTTTCTATTTATTTTTTATTTTTTTAAAGTTTATTTACTAGATTATTATTTTCTATTAGATATTTTATGAAAGAATTTCTTCCAAAAACAGGCTCTGTCGAAACAGACGCAGTTGCGTGAGGTTATTCAGTACTTAATTTTATCCCATTAATTTTTAATGTTTACCATACGGTTTACCATGTTACCAAGCTAAAATATTGTATTTACTTACCATACAATCTAATTTATAAGTTATTTTGTAAAAGCAATGTGATAATTAAAACAGTTTTATCCGAAGTTTTGAACGAAAAAAAAAATGGTTAACATTTGATTTCTTTATATATTTTGATACCTATATTCCTTGAAATATAATAAAAAAATTAATTACGAAAATTACATAAATTCTTGTTTAATGGTCTTCTAGCCAACTCCAAAAAGTTTTTAGCTGCCAGATGCATATACTTTTTTTTCTTGTAATTTTTTTATTTAGTATGGACAGGTATTATAGTAGCAGTGACAAAAAAAAACAAAAACAAGATAACGTCAGCTGTGCATTAATAACACCGATCCATGACCTTGAATGAATACAGTTTTTTTGTTTGTTCTAAATTCACTATTAGGCTTTGAAAAGAAACGAAACATATTAATTTTTTTAATATCGTTGTTGGTAATAATTATTTAGCATATTTTAATGAAACTGTCCAACTTTTTTTTAAATATTTCTACGCGCTATTTTCCAATAACTTTCATAAAGTGAAGAAAAGCCACTCCAGAACAGCTGGAAGATGAACTGACAGATCTGGAAGAGTGGTGATGCTCCAGTTGGTCCACATTGTACTACTACGGTACTCGGTACCGTTCCGTAGTTTCGCTCCCCTAATTCTACAATACCGATGGAAAATCTGAGGAAAAGTTCATGTGAAAAGCGAAACTATATACGTACTTTATATATACTATCTATGTATATATGTTCTAGATACTGCTCGATTTGGTTTCCTGAAAACAGATGCTAAAAATAGCCGATAGACCGGTCACAAGCCTGTGGTGTTGCGCAGTGCAGCGCTTTAAGCCCGCACGAAGTTGGCATTTCTCGTGGTTCATCCTTTCTCCTCTTTGTTACGACATTTAACCGCCGCTTTTCGAACCCCTTTGTCCGCTGAAACCGCAGTCCACAGTCGCTGTCACTTTCAGTTGTAAGAGGTCCTTTTACGGTATGGAAGGACCATTCAGGTGAAAATTGTGGTCACTGTTTGTTCCTGCCTTTGTGGGTCAGTAATAACCAATAATAAACCTTATTCAGTCTAAGATGGGGCTACATAAGTGAGTAGAAGATGTTTGATACTACATGGCTTGAGAAAGATAATGGAACTATCGTCAGGATTATAGTGAACTCTCTCTAAGCCGATCCGTTCCGTAAAGAAAAAATAAAAATAATAAAATTAAATAATTGTGACGATTTGGTGTCGGTTAAAATTGGTGAGCCGAAAAGAGTACTTTACTTGAAGGTTACATCAAAGCTTACATCAAAAATTATATTAAAATTAAATACAAAAATCATATAGTTCGGTAATAAAGGTTACAAACGAGATTTTGTTTCCACTCGATTAAACATTTTTAATATTTGTTTTAAGTGTTAAAATTGGGTGTAAAATTGAGGTTATCCCCATTTGTGAGATGAACAAGTCTGCAGCAGGAGAATAAGATATAAGTTAAGTGGGTTCTTCCGCTTAAAATGTCGAAACTGTTGATTTTCAATGCCTTATCTAGTGATATTGACAGTTCTAATGTTGTCAAGGAACAAGAAGAAACTCTTAGGAACTTGTTAATAAATGTAAGAAAACAACATATAATAACGGAATGAGACCTCCAGAAACAAGAATATGTGTGTGTGTGTCAATAGATGGATGTCGAGACGCCGAATGTTGTTTTTGAGATACTGCAATCTTCGGAAACTAGTAACCAAATTCAGAACAACATTTTGAGCCTGATTTATAGTTTAATAGGTGTACGAGGAAGTCATGTATTGTCCACATCAGATATTTTTGTCTCACAACAGGGTCCTGATAATATTACTTATTAACAAGGTTAATTTCCCAACATTCATATTCGATAGAAGCTGAGAATATGAGTGGCGCTTATATCGACGCTTTTATCACCGTTCACTAGTCGTGGCTAAAAGCATTGTTCCAGTATAAACACGACAGGAAGTATAGAAAACAGGAAGATTTTCTTCGCTTCGCTAGTATCGCCGCTTTTATCACTTATCGCAGCTACAACATAAACCCACCCTTAAGCTCTGTTCCTCGAATGCTATGCCACCCGAGAATCGTACCATTGCTAACCGCGAACATGAGCGAACCTATGACGAGCTTTATCGACGGAGTATGTCAAGGGTAGCTGGTCACCTGCTGCGATCATTGACCGTAGTGCCTTCCGCCCCGAACTCTGCCGCCCGCCCGCTCTTTATGCCCCAAACGCTAAAATATATCACTATATTCAACAATATTATTATTACCTATATATTTTTTTTTTTGGCATATTATTTTTCTTTATTAAGGACACATGTTAGCGCCTAAGAATAGTATAAATAAATTTATTGTAATAAATTGGAAGACTAATATAGTTAAATAACACACATACAATCATTATTTATTATGATATCGTAGAAAGATTATTACACTAAGCCTTAAGCCCCTCAAATAGCAGTAAATAAATTTGCAGTCAATGTTTCGCCAATTCAGGCATCTTCAAGACTGGGAAATATAAGATCACATATGCATATCACAGATATAGTATAAAAATGCTGCAAACTATTACACAATGGTTTATTATTTCCAAATAGATGGATGTTGCGAAAAAAAATATTTTATTGTTTTGTTCCTAGGCTTTTTTAGTATAATGATTCTAAAACACGTTATATTTTTTCTCTATCTTCATAAACGACCAAGATATTGGCGTATGAAACTTCTAATCGGCCGCCATTTATAAACTAAGTGGCGGATGGTAACGTCGAATTTATACTGCGATGATCCTTGACTTCAGTGCCGAATATGAAAAAAATCGGCCCAGTTGTCTCGGAGAAAAGCAGCGGACGGATTTTTTTTTTCGATTTTTAAATTCTACGTATCGTGAAATGTAAACCTCAAATTTTGAGAGATTAAGGTACCTAATTTTTTTTTTTAGACTGTTGATGTGAGATGTACTACCTCTCGTTTTGGTGAAACGTTGGCTGCTTGGTTATTTACTCGTTTTTGTCTGCCTTGTATGAAAATCTTCTAATGGTATATTGATAATAGTTATTGCCTCTTTCTTTGATTTTTTGCTCTAATTAATTTATAAGTATTTGCATTCGAGGACGTGGTGGCCTAAGCTTGGTAATCTCGCGACTGTTTCGGCGCGGGCTCGAATTCGGTCTGGACGGGTTGAAGTTTATTTCGTGGCGGCCCCACTCAATGAATCTCGACCTTCCCACTCTGATTAGAATACGTTGGTAATCTGTAGGATAGCCTGTCCTGTTTGCCTTATTAGGATAGGAAAAACATTTAACGCAAATAAAAAAAAAAGTGTAATTAGGGATTGATAAATTATTTGCCCTTCTATAATTTTCTTTTATTGAAAAATAGTTTCGTATGTTATGCATTCATCTTCAGTTTAAGGTTTACATGGATTATATCAAACAGAAAAGTTTTTACTTGTTTCTTCCCGCACTGAGCTTCAAGCAAGAAGAAACTAGGACAAACTTTTCTCTTTGATATAATCAATTTAAACCTTGAGCTGAAGATGAATATAATATAATTAGATTGATTCTTCTATGTCAACTAAAAAAAAAATGTATTTGCATTCAAATAACTGGTTGAAGATTCACGAGGTGAAAGGAAAAATCATATTTGAAGGACACTAGATTGTAGTCTTTACGGATAGAAATGGGTAAGAAATTCCTAAAGGTCGTTGCTCGAAATATAAATGTTTTGCTAAAGGAAGCAGTTCCGTGAAAATATTATGCAGGATGGCTATTTGAGCTTAGAAATTAATGGACGAAAGGAAGTTAAGATCAAGGATACAGGGAGATTACAGAGGGGAACCTATGAAGTAATCCTATCGTTGAGGATACAACTACTTACTCCTTATATCTACATTTTATCGCGTATGAAGTTCTTTACGTAGTCTCTGATAAACTTGACAACCGTCGTCATATTTGAGAAAAATTAGTGAAGACTGAAGTAGGAGCTCTCGGGAGCTAAGATGCAAGAAGTAATAGCGGATTCATGCTGAGGCAGATTAGGCACGTGCCTGAGGTAGCAATTTCGGAGAGCGGCGAAACTTGGGTGAAATTATATTTTTATAATTAAATGTATTTTTAAATATAAAAACCAGCTCACTTAAACACACTTAAAAATTATTTGCACTCTAAAGGAATAATTGTTTTGGAGATAGGAGCGGACGGTGAGTATGGAGTTATCTGTCATGCCGTTTAGCGAGAGTACAATAAATCCACCCTCTTAGGAAAAGATTGAGCTAGTTTTCTGGACATAATAGATTTTTTGTTTTAAACTAAAAGATAATGCTTTAATTCTTCTTAGACCGAGAGCACGTGCAAAAAAAAAATGTGATTATCTAAATAAAACTAATTATCTAAATAACAATTTTTTGAATCCTTATACTATTGGCATTAAAAAAAAAAAAAAAATGATGATCGTACCGTGGAAAATGTATGTAGGGGAATCTTGGTTGGGGGTGCGGTCAATAAATAAACACACAAATAAGAAAACTTATTATAATGCGTGCCGACATTTCGGCCTAAGGTTTAGGTCATCATCAGGGCTAAGAAAAAACAAGATAACAATAGCTGTAACAACAGTGTCAGTACCAGTCATAATAAGAAAATTAACAAAACAGTAAGATGAAAAAATATAAAGTATAATATGCGGACCATAAGGATTAAAAAAAAAAAATAAAAAAGTTTACCAATCGGATTATCATTAAAGGACGTAAAAAAAAAAAAAAAACTCGAAATTTCAGGTTGTTTTTGGTTTTTCGCCTGTAATTCCTGAACGGTGCATTCTATCGAAAACGCTATGCTATATTAAATTCAAAAATATCAAATTCTGCGTCTAATGATCACAGCATCTGTTACCCTAATTATGTTGTGACTTTGTCTGTTACTCAGACGCTATAATATTTCACGTCTTTTTCGATAGAATACACTGTTTAGAAATTATAGGTGAAAAACAAAAAAAAAAAAGATCTAAAATCCGCAGTTTTTTTGGCTGCCATTTTTTCAGGTAGCATGATCCGAAGACTCTTATTTTTTTAATGTTAACACTATAAGAATTTAAAAAGATTGCTATCGAAGTTTTCTTCAGAATGACAACGTTTTTTGCACGGGCTCTTGGTCTCTCTGATACGAAGTATTCTCAAAGGATTAGAGGCTGAGAAGATGGGAAACTTGATGAAGAGAAGCAGTAATAGTGCTGTACATCTTTGCTCGGCTTCAGTTGCGGTTTTTCCAGCCTTTGGAAGGTGTCCAGTCAGGTCATCACCCGAATATGACAACCTTTGTCGGGCTTCACTGTTTGTTCTTAGAAAATCTGCTAGTAATTCCTAACTATCAACTTTAGTAAACTTACATGTATTAGCGCTTTGAAAAGTCTGTTCTTTTTTAACCCAAACTCAAGTATAAACTCACTATAATTTTTTTAATTTTTTTTTATTTCATCACAATCCTGCAGATTATATTATAAAAAGAAGCAAGCTGGCCTAATGAGAAGACTTTCAGTGCTAAAGGGCCAATATTACAGTGTGGTTCCGTAGATGCTTTCTGAGTCCACTTAGTCCTGAAATGAATATTTGACATTATTCAGAGCGCTAATTCAGATGTTTGGAGTAATATTAAGGGTGTCGGTTATTGTGAAAAAAAAAATGGTTATCGATTATTCCAGTTATTTTAACTTCATCCAATGCAAATAACTGGTTTTTGAAAAAAAACTGGGAAAAACGGCTATTTTAAATGAAATAACTTCACATCAAAACATTTTTTATGACTTCAGAAATAACAGCTGCAGGAGTTGTTACAAATAACTGACCATTGGTAAGACCTTTAATAAATTAGACATTGATCTTCGAAAAATAACCTAAGAAACCTTTAATCAAGTAAACAATTAATTTAAACCCTGGAAATAACTGATTATGGTACAACTTTACAATGCAGCCGCCTTATCAGTAGGGGTTACCGCACTAGCGCCATTTGTGCTAACTAATTGCTTTGTATTCAATTGTAAAATTCGTATTCATTGGAATTATTAAATTTATTACTGCTTTAATTAGATATTATTAAAAATTATTAGTGCTGTCGAATTATCGTGTTGTCTGGGGAAGGAAGTCGACAGCACTAATAATTTTAATAATTCCAATAAATACGAATTTTATAATTGAATACAAAGCACTTATTTAGCACAAATGACGTTAGAGAGTGCGGGGACCGTCTCTGATAAGGCGGCTGTATTGTATTGTTTAGCCTATTTTGTTAAGAAACCTCCACATTGAGACATGTTGAATTTAAAGAAACTAACAGACTGATCGACTTCAGAAATAATTGAAAATGAGACGGAGAAATAAAACGATTAATAATAAACTAAAAAGAAATCTGTAAACTTCAAAACCGCAACTGCGTTACTGGTGAGCGTGAAATAAACAATGGAAGTTAAGTTGTAGTGCTTGTAACGGTTTGACTTTACCAAGGAGGTTTAAACAGTAGGAGCTAAGCGGGTAGAAAATAGGACGTTTATTTCGTATTTTTTGCTCCATCGGTTTTTTAAATTTTATTATTTATGAAATTTATTTTCAAATGTTTTTTCTCCAGTTTTGGATAAAAAAAAAACAACCGTTATAACCGATAGTGTAAAATTGCAGATAAAAACCGTTTATTCTATACCAAAAAACGGTTATCGGTTATAACCGACCGGTTTTTGGCATCACTACTGACTACTCTGTCTCCTAAGAGTAATGTTAATTTGAATAGCATTCACCTTTTTCTGTACTTGCTCCTTAAGCCTCTCATTGGCTGTAGTGTTACTGATTTATGATTTAGATAGCATTGTTTTGAACATTATTGAGGATACCATACCGTGTTTTGTTAAAGGTACTGACTTCCACCCGAACATGAAATTATCCGAAATATCATTTGGTCGGAAAAATTATCTCCTTCATTATTTTTCTCATTTCCTCCTTTCGTTAATTCTTTCTCTTGTTTCAACACGTCCGTACAGCCTTGTAGTTCGTTTCCCAACTTTTGAGAGAAAAAAATGAGAGGAATTTCGAGGACATGATTATTAGTCGATTTATTATTATATGCATTCACAATTTCATATTTCAACTACATACAAAATGTCTCAAATTGATGAACTCAACGTCAGATTCCAAGAAATGTTCAGCATTTTGATTTAATTTGTTTTAGAATTTAGGATTTGTAAATAACAGTTTCTTTAAAAAAAAACAAAAAAAAACTCATTAATTAGGGATTGATCCTTCTATACCATCATGCGGACGTCAACTGAATATCATTTATGATTTTTGGAGGTTCGAGAAAATGCCCGAAGCATGGTCTGTCCCTAATATGTCCAATATACAAAAAGACAATCGAACCGGGTGTAATGATCACAGGAGAATATCTTAGCTAAATTCGGTGTACAAGATTTTGTCGATTGCAATTAGGAGAAGACTGACAAGGTGGGCATAAATCGTTTTGGGTGCTTACTGGTTTGGTAATGTTTCGATAACCTTTTATTTTCATTATTTTTTTTATTGGAGAAGTTATCTTTTTATATATATATATATATATATATATATAACTATATATTTTAGAAGTAGTTCTATATAATTACTATACAAAATTACTGTGTTAAAATTGATAAATTTTGCTCATTTAATCTTCGTTTGCATGAAATAATCAAAAGCTGTAATATAATCGCAATCTTATATATATATATATATATATATATATATATATATATATATATATATATATATATATATATATATATATATATATGTAGTATATATATACATATATAGCATTATACATTTTAATTTTACTAAGCTAAAATCACTGATTAAAATTATCATTGATTATTTAAATGTTGATTTATCCAAAGCAGAATAATGTTATCTTCAACTAAGTGAAATCATGTTTATCATTTGCTGTCAAGGTATTATCTTCTGATATCTTCTGTATTGGATTTTTTTGATATAACTGGTTCTCATTTTTTTTTTAAATAAATAAACATAAATCCTTTAATTTTATACCATTTATTCCTGTCGAACAGATCCGCTACCTAGATCTCCATCTTGATAAGCGTCTGACATGGAATCCTGATGCAAGACTGAAATGACAAGAAACTGCTCGTGGATTCCGATTACTAAACACTTACTTGACAGACGCTCCAAATTACCAATTTTCTATAAAAAGCTCATTTGCATTGCCATTATCAGATCTATTTGGACATACGAAATAGAACTTTGGGGTACCACTAAACCGTCAAATTCCTCCCGCATCCAATCCTTTCAATCAAAAATCCTTCGAAAAATCCTTAATGCTTCTTATTTCGTCACAAATAAAATTATCCATAAAGACCTCAATATCCCATTTGTTGCAGATTTAATCCGAAATAGATATACATCCTTTAATTCCAAACTCTATACCCACACCAACCCTCTTGTTCGTAGCCTTTCGTACCTATGTATTCCTGATAATCCTCTGAGGCGTCTGAAAAGAAGATGGCCACGGGACCTTCTAACTTAAACTAGCCATTGAAGTGCTACCAATGGGTGGTTCCTTCACAAGTTATTATCATGTCTTATATTCTAACTTCACATTTACTTATTGTATGATTGTAATACAGTTAAGAATTTCAATAAATAAATTTAAAAAAGTTTTTTAAAAAAATTAAAAATAGAAGTAAACTATGATAGATGTCAGTTGACGTCCGCATGATGGTATAGAAGGATCAATCCCTAATTATGATGGATGTCTTAGGTGTAGATCTAAGATGGTTTGCTATTGGTCACAACCTTAATTTTTGTTCTGATGAATTGGTCGATACTTTAACACACACTCAATATAACAAAAAGTTATTTTATTAATTTACAAATTAAATGTTCAAACGTTATAGTCATTATCAGCCTCGTAACTTAAGAAATGTCCCAACTCACAATCATGAAGAAACAGACCAAGGACGATTCCCATATCCTTTTGACTCGTCTCATCGGCGTTTCCAGGAGTATCCTATGTCGCCAAGGAGATATGATATCCGATATGAAAGGTAATAAGGCACTAATGACATCGGAATGGCTGATTCAAAGATCATATTGCTATCTTAAGGTTATTGTGATCGCTTGTTTTATACTGCACTTGTGGACTAGTTCATGTTGATGTTTATCAAACTTTATAGGAAACCCATGAAACGATTTTCCCCTAAATAAAAATATATATTTTTTTAAATTCTATTCTTTATTGTATACAGTAAGACTTTATTAAGGTGGCAAAAGGCTTTATAATTATAATATATATTTTTAAGGATTCTAGCACTGGATAACACCAGAGTGACGACTGAGAGTCGTAAGTATTTGGTGCTCCATCAATAGTCGATTTTTAGACCATTTCCAATTTTTGTTTTTTCTATTGACCGTAAGCGGGAATCGATAGAGCTGGTATTTACGTCTCATAATAAATTGAAACTTAAATTTCGATTTTTTGGCGCTTAAGTATTTTTCAAAAAACGACGTCGGTATGATGGCCTTGTTAAAGCAGTATATTAGTAAAATTTGAAAACTCAATTATTTTGAAAAACAAATAATTGGAAAATTTGAGAACCTACTTTAAACTGATTGGATTGTAGGAGAATATTTTATTCGAAGAGTTACTAAAATTTAAAATATGACTTTGGATTTTTTTTCGAAGTAATATTGTTAGTCCCATGTTCAACCTCTAATCTGTAGGACTGGGTTATTTTAATCCAGGGTTTCCGAAAAACAAAAATTAAAAAATAATTAATTCAAAATACAGTTTGGTATTATTATACACATTAAATTAAATGTAATATAAATTAGCATTATAAAATATTTATTAATTATGAATTTACAAGAAGACAAGAATCAAATACATGTTGGTACTCACCAAAGTTTAAGTAGATTATATCAAACAGAAAAGTTTGTATTGGTTTGTTCTCGCACTGAACTAGCAATGGAAGAAAGGTGGGTTGTTTATAAGTAAACGGGGGGTTTTTCCAGTAATTTCGGTGAGTAATTGTTTTTCCTGTTATAGATAGGAATAAATTTAAGATTGAGCTATTGGAGATATTTGTTTGGTCATTTAAGCAAGAAAAAACCGATTACTCACCGAAATTACTGGAAAAACCTCGACCCTTAAACCGTTTACTTATAAACATCCTATCTTCTTTCATATTTCAGTGCGAGAAGAAACAAGTACTAACTTTTATGTTTGATATAATCCATTTAAACCTTGGTGAGTACCAACATGTATTTGATTTCTTGCCTTAATGCTTTATAATACTGATTTATATTAATCTAATTTAATATGTATAATAATACCAAACTATATTTTGAATTGCTTATTTTTGAATTTTTTCGTGTTTTTAGAACTGAGAATGAATGTATAACATTCGAAATCAGTTTTCAACAAAACAAATTTATAGAAGTAGAAATTTATCAATCCCTAATTAGATTAATCCTTCTATACCATCATGCGGATGTCAAATAATTAAAGATTACTTTGATTGTCATACAAAATTAATTAAAAACAATAATTTAATTAATTATGTCTTCTTATTATATGCACGTATATGTTCCTTTAATCTCTGATTTAGCGATCTTCCAGTTTTTCCCATGTATTTTTTATGTTTTAGAACTGAGGATGAATGTTATACATTCATTCGAAATTAGTTTTCAATAAAACAAATTTATAGAAGTGGCAAATAATTTATCAATCCCTAATATCATAACTATCGATAACACTGAATAATCAGATAACATTGGATTAGAGAAGGGTTGAACAAAGTTGAGCGAAAATCATCTGAAATTTTTATATGATCTTTATTATAAACTTCTATTCAAAACACTCCTAACTAACAAAGTTTTGGAGATCTCTTTTCCTTTACAAGTTTCATGAATCCAATTCATAATTCATAAATGTTTTATAATACTAATTTATATTGCATTTAATTTAATGTATATAATAATACCAAACTGTATTTTGAATTGCTTATTTTTGAATTTTTGTGTGTTTTTGAACTGAATATTAATATATAACATTCGAAACTAGTTTTCAATAAAACCAAATTATAAAAGTGGCAAATAATTTATCAATCCCTAATTAAACTTAAACAATGTGAAAATTATCGTGGAATCTCACTTCTTGATATCACATATAAAATATTTTAATAAAAAAGTTAAATGTTTTTGCTGAAAACATAATAAGTGATTATCAGTAAGGTTTCCCGGGAGGAAGGGGCTCTGCAGATCAAATATTCGTAATGAGACAGCTTCTTGAAAAGTACAAAATTTACCTCCATCTCCTCTTTATTGACTACTGACAAGCATTCGATACTGTCAACAGAACAAAACTATTCCAAGCTCTGCAAGAATTTCGAATCCTCATAAATTAATGAGATTGATTAACATGACGCTGATTAATAGTGAGGGTAAGGTTATTGTTGGCGTTCACCTGAGTTCGTAATTTTCTTCCTTGATTGGCGTAAGGCAAGGTGATGACCTGTCTGCCACTCTCTTCAATCTGGCCTTGCATAGTATAGTTAAAAGATTACTCGTAAATATCTCAGGAAATCACACTATTATATCAAAGGACAAAATTAATTTTCCTGGATTCCTCAATCGATCTATTCGCATGTAATCTTTTAAAGTATTAAAAAATATCGTTTCTTTTTTTTTTGTATTTTATTTCTCTATCTTCACTACTGTATTAATTCATAAAAAGAAGAAGGAAGTAAAATTCTACAATAATTATTTCTTTTGTTGTTTTCAAAATGTTCACGTAATGCATAAAAATTATGTAAATATTTATATGTATTATTATATACGTATCTGTTTTCATTATTATTTGTCATTACCCTTATTATTAAATTAAACCATACCTGAACTACGAATTTAAATTCAACCCTCAGATTAAATAATTGTATAGAGTTCCTCAATCGATCTATTCGCAGGTATTTATTTTATTTGTTTAATCTTCTCTACTGCATTTATTCATAAAAAGAAAGAAAAAAAAGGAAAATTCTAATGATTTCATTTGTTGTTTTCAAAATGTTTACATAATGCATAAAAAATGATATACATATTTTTTTTTTAAATTATCCAGGTAACACAAACTAACATTAGAATACTGTTGTTATTGAACTAAGAAGGAAATGAAGACTAGATAGTTGTTGTGGTGGGTGGGCTATAGGAGGCCATGGAACGGACTGACCGAGTTCTGGAGTCAATGGTGGCAATTACCCGCCCCCGCGCTGGAGAAAGTGGCGGGAAGGATCAGCTGGGAAAGTCTCCAAGGTCAGTGCATCGTCCTCTGTCCGCCGGAGATGGTTCAGCTACCAACCTTTTTAGTAAAGCCATTGTGTTGTCTTCATTCACTATAATTACATAGTTTCTAAACAGTTGTATAGGGTTGAAGAAAGAAGGAATAATGATATAAACAATATATTTTATCTTATCAGATAATCTGGCTTTTTCTCGTTGGGGTATGTTATCTTATTTCTGATATTTCTTTTCCAAGTTTGAGGGTACTTCGCCTGAGACAGTCAATTTGTACAGTATAATCTCGACGATCTGGCCTTTCGCTATTCCGGCACGTCCTGTAATCCGGTACAGATATTCACATGTCTGTAAGAGTGAGAGACAGCGCTTTACTGCACTATACACAACTAGTGTGTTCCCTGTTGTCGGTGAATGTACTACGTCATATTTCACCTGTCACGGGTGAATGTTCTGTGCAGTAGACGGATAGTACAATTGTAGTGCGGTGTCACAAAAATGTGATACATTGACGTCATAATAGTGATTTTTATTATTGTTTATATTACAGATTACTATCATTCATTTCAATAAAATATTGTAAATAACTTTCGTAGATGAGGGTACGTTAATTTGTTTTGTTTTTAAAATATACCTCTCACTAATCCGGCATTTTCAGTAATCTGGCCCAACCAATCCCGATATATGACCGGATTAGTGAGATCCCACTGAATTTGTACATACCTCCTCTTAGATTTTACGGAACCCTTTTGATGAATCTGGATACGTACATTGTTTTCAATCTTTAATAATAGATATTTCAGTTTACGGAAGCATCTAACATACCAATGGAATCAAAAATGTTTTTTTAACTTATTATGCCTGAATCGCTTCCTATGTTTCCCTGTGCTCTCAGCTGAAATAAAATTTAACGTGGAAAAATATTTAATTCATAAATAATATAATACTATTATTGCTTGTATATTTTTTTTTAAATTATGAAAAACATATTTTTCCATATTTTACTTGAAAAGTAGTTTGAAGAATGAATTGAAGCGAAACCTATTTCTTGAGATTTATCTTCGAATATCCATAAATATCGTGGAAATGGTTCCTATCTTCAAAATTATTATTAAAAGAAGAAAGAAATACTATTTTATCATACAATATATCGTTCGTTTGGAAGAAGAGTGTCACAATACGAAAAAGTGGAATGTTATAAGACAATTGTGTTTGACGTTTGTCTATTTAGATTTATCGCTGTCCCTCAACACAATGATAAAACATTTAATCGGACATTTTCATTTTCATTACTACTTAACTTATTTATTTAAAAATAAAAGTAATCTTCTTTTTTTGGTAATTTAATTATGAATCAAATTGTGGCAGTTTCTCATAAAAAAAAAAAATACAATCTCATTTAGAGCTTATAAATAAAAGACACATTTTCGAAAGAACAAAAAATATAAATTAAACAATAAATTGAATTTGAAAATAAATATCAACTCAAAATATTTTATTAAATGTATTAAAGTCACCTAAATATTATTCTTATTATATATATAATTTAGTTGCTCGAGACAGATGTTTAAATTAAATATAGTCAATGATCGAAACGTTTTATTTTCTCCACTATGTCAACATTTCTGCCATCAGGCTATTCTCAAGGCAATCTTAAACATAAATTAAATAAAATTCCTTAAATGCATGAAGGTTAAACTGCCCGTCATCTAAAATTTATTAAAACTGTTGCACAATTAACTAAAAAAACTAATAAACATTTTTCTATTGCCCTTTTAACAATTAATTAATTTATTTAGATGTATTCTATTTATTTAGACGATTTATTAATTAAATTCGTTCGATTATTAAAAGGATAATAGTAAAATGTTTATTAGTTTTATTTAGTTAATTGTGCAATTGTTATATAATTATATAAATTTTAGAATACTTAGCCAGTTTAGCCTGCATGTATTTCAAGAATTTTATTTAATTTATATCTAAGATTGCTTTGAGAATGGCCTGATGGTCGAAACGTTGGCGTAGTGGAGAAAATAAAAAGTTCAGACAATTTGGATCATTGACTACTTTATTCTAATATTATTATATCATTAAATATATTTTATTATTGTATTTATCAAGGGGGTCTTTATAAAATTATTATTTTATTCAGTTTGAAGGAAGACATTATGTTCGATTATTAAACTTATAATTGCTGAACTCACAATTATTTTTCCAAGCAAAAATATCTGATGTGGACAACACATGACTTCCTTGTACGCCAATTAAACTATAAATCGGTGGCTCAAAAAGTGATCCTGAATTTGGTTACTACTTTCCGAAGATTGCAGTATCTCAAAAACGACACTCGGCGTCGCGACATCCATCTATTGACACAAACACACACACACACACACACACACACACACACACACACACACACACACACACACACAAATGGGGAGGAAAACCAGTATTTTAAACTTAATTTTAACACTGAAAACAAGTAATAAAAATGTTTAATTGGATTGGAAACTAAATTGCATTTGTAACCTTTATTGCCGAAACATATGATTTATGTATTTAATTTAAATATAATTTTTGATTTAAGCTTATTATGACCTTCAAGTAAAGTACTCTTTTCGGCTCACCAATTTTAACCAAAATATAGTAAATACATTCATATCGATATAAAAGTCCTCTTTACCAAATTTGAGATGTTTTACATTATATTTTAATATAATTTTTTATAAAAGTCTAATATGACCTTCAAGTAAAGTACCGCTTCCGATTTTCCAATTTAGACCAAAATCTAGTATGTTATTTAAATCAATTTATAAGTTATAAATACTAAATTTGAGAAGTTTTTCATAGTATTTTAGTATAATTTTTTATGTTAATCAATTATGCCTTCAAGTAAAGATACCACTTCCGGTATCAAGCAGTGACTAAAAAGGGAAGTTCACAAATAGATTTTACAACAATCCTAAATACAAAATTTCAACTTTCTAGGGCTAACCGTTTTTGAGTTATGCAAGATACGAACGTACGTACGTACATAAGCCACGATGAAACTAGTCAAAATGGATTCAGAGATGGTCAAAGTGGATATTTCCGTTGAAATCTGAAAACCGAAAATTTTCGCGATTACTTTACTTCGTACAAGGAAGTAAAAAGTAATAACAAAATTTTGTATATTGTGGTACTGTTCTTCCAAATCAACTTATATATGTATAATAATGTTATTGGTATCAATGATAGTAGATACTAACCAGTAATTGAGTAAACACTTACGTAACTCAAAATATCGTTTTTTGTTTCTTTCCTGGTGTAGGTCACACATCCTCATGCGTTTTACGAACACGCATTGAATCTGGATTCAGCTGCTAATCCTGATTTATGTTTGTGTTGAGGAAGGAGTAAGCTCGTTAGTGAGGCAGTACAATTACTCTTGTTGACATATTGACATCGGTAAGAGTTAAAGTTCTTGGAGTTGAAGGCTAAAGGTGAGAGGCAGGCTTGGGCACTAGCCTCACTCGCTATAGGTCAGTGCGTAACCTCTTGCCTCTATATACAGCTTATATCTCTGGCTGTAACCTCACTGTGTATAAGTGAAGTATACTATGTCCAAAGTTCAACGTGTATACTTAAAATATACATGGAGATAGATAAACTCTTACTTTTAATATGTTTCAAACTTTCTCGTAAATTATGCTGTAATCATGTGAAACTGTGCCTGAAAACTTTTATAAATGTAGCATTTTAAAGACTCGTGAAGAAAATTAACATATAATTAAGAAATGATGGAAGAAAATAATTTATGTACCATTTTTAAAAAAATTGAACTTAAAATAAAACTTTGAACTCATTATATTAAATATCTGGTGTGTCCACTCCCGCGACGCTCTTTACTGCTTCGCGCTTCACATAACAACACTTTTTCGGCTATTGCGCAGCTGCTGTTACGCAAAGGATGCCCGCTTTGGTACAAAGGCATCGGAGGTTAAAACCCTATAAAAAAAAGAAGATGTTTGTGACACAAATAAGTAGTTATAATTTTATTTTTTAAAGAAAATGTTCTTGTACAGATGTTTCATAATATATAAAATACATATACCTTTTGTGAGTCGCTTATCTTATTAGAGCTTTACTGCATAAGTAAATTACTATACTTTTTTTTAAATGCATACTACATAAAATATGTACCCACTTTGACTATGGCTGTGTGGTATACGTAGAACTCTTAAATGTGCTCGATGACGGACCGAAATGGATCATGAACTGTTTTAAGATTTGTCTTCGGTACCTCGAGACGGGCTCATGTGTCCCACGTTTACTGCGAGTTAAAGTGGCTCTTTCCCTCCAACCGTAGACAGTATTTCCTCGGATCTTTCCTATGCCAAACTATCACCACCCAGCACCCTTCCCACATCTACAGCCTCCTACAATTTAAATCCTCGGTCCACGCACAGGAAACAAGATCGTGCCTCTATACTCCCTCCCACTGAAGCAAATATTCGAACGTTCCTTTCTCGCCCGCTCCTCTATCCCCTGGAATTCCTTTCCATCTGATATACGCCATGCTTCTTGTCTATCCTCATTCAAATCCCTCCTTTTCCAACACCTTTCTTTCCAAATAGATGTTCGCTAATTATATTTTAGATGTTCCCTAAAATTTCAATTTAAGATTAACATTTAGATCAGAAGTGAATAATAGTTTTACAAGTCGAATTGAAGTGAATTAATTAGCAAGCTTCAACTTTGCTAATCAACTCATTATTCTTTTATTTTCCATTTTCTCTCTTTTTCTCTTCTGTTTTCGTTTTTTTTTTTTTTTTTTTTTTTTTTTTTTTTTTTTTTTTTTTTTTTTTTTTTTTTGTTCGCATAAATTATATTTTTTCGAGACTAGAATTTATATTGGTTGCCTTTTTATTTTATTGAAAACATTGTAAACATTAATTGATTTTTATTTTGAAGTCTTATGGCCAGATATTGTTTCTGGTTTATTTGTTTAATTATGTTATTCTTGAGGGACCTAGTCCCAGAATAAAGTTCTATTTTATTCTATTCTTTATATTATTACATTATAATAAATCTGTCATTTAATATATCATTTAACTACAAGTCCCAAAATAATCATCAATATATATATATATATATATATATATATATATATATATATATATATATATATATATATATATATATATATATATATATATATATATATATATATATAAACATACAACAGTAAATAAATATGTATACTGCTAAAAGTGCAAATAACCAATCAATTGGTAGGAGTTGTTAGTTCTGTATATTACCAATCATACTCTTAGTTATTTTTTATGGATTATTTATTTCTGTTATTCCTGTATCACTTCGGGAACTGTGTATATCTTTGCTACTGATAATAAAAATAAATAAATATTATTCATTTTCTCGATACTATCTTCATTTAAGGTGTTCTCTATATTAATATAAGTAGGCGAATCAGTTAGATATTGGATGTGGCACAAATATAAACACACCAAAATCGAAAATTCGTTTTTTTTTATTTTATTTTATTCAGAGGCTTCTGAAACTCACAGATCTGTTGTAAACTAACTAAATAGCCCTACCAGCCCTTGTTGGGCTCATGTTGAATTGGCAGCCATTCCTGTCTATCCTCCGCCATCCTCTCTCAACCAACCGCCTCAGATCATCCTCCATGTTATCCAATCATCCCAGCCTTTATCTTCCACTCTTCAGTCTCTTTCCGCCTTTCATCATCTTCTTTGGTAGCCTCTGATCCGGCATCCTTTGCACGTAGCCTAGCCACCGAAGTCTTCCTTCTTTGATAATGGCCAAACTTCCTTCTTTCCCAAACCTTGAGGATCATCTCGCTCTCCTCAGTCAAAGCCTAGCACTTGCTCCCATTCGTTACCACCGGTCTTATTATGCTCTAGTAAATGGTGATTTTTACAGATCTGGACAGATCTCGAAATCTGCTTATCAAAATTTTGTCCCGATTACTATAGTTATCTAATAAATAATAAAGTGATAAATAATAAAAAAAAATGTAGTATGTAATCATGTCATGAAGAATAAAAGTGTGGACATTTTCTCCCCTGAAAATAAAATAATTGAAGTATTTTATGTACCCATTTTAGAAAAAATTAATGAGAGAAAACTTTGAACTTATCTCATCATTGTAAAAATAAAAAAAAAAATTGGAATTACCATGACACTTCAGAATAAATGACAACCTTGGTGACTTATTTCTGTCCTATAATGATATGCCCTTTAAAAATATGCTATGCTAGACCTTACATGGACTCCTAAAAATAATATTAATGTATGAAGATGTAGGTAAAAGGCACATTCTACGATCAGGTACATTGCGTTGCCTTCCTTAATAACATTCAGCTCGAAACCTTCCAAGGATGTTCACCATTCGTATCACGAAGTCTAGCCTACGGTAGAAAGAGCGGCAAAGATAAAAAAACGTTTTTTGTGTCTCAGAGCTGAGGACGGAACACGCTAAGAGTGTCGATTAAGTCATTATACTCTATTCAGGTATACAGGTAACAAAGGAACGCCGGATTTTCTGATTTATTTTTAACATAATCCAGCTTTTAACTTTTTCATAAGTTTATTAATAAAGTTACACATTTCGATAACAACTATTGAATTGTTGGCTGGAACAATGTTGGATGAGACTTTTTTCGCAATTACTTTTTTTAGTGGAATGACGTTTGCTATCACTCTGTATGGCAGACGTGAACGCAGAATTTTTTTCCGGGGATTTAAATTTTTTTTTTTGAGGAAGGATTTTATAAAAAAGTAAGTGATCCTTAAGTGTCTGTAATCACCAGATAGGGCCATAAGTTTTAAGGATGAGATGAAAATTCGGTCAACAATTATTACTCAAAATACCAAACTTAATGAAAATCATATTTTTCAAAAATTTCGGGGGCGGTCGGAGAGATATATCCTCCTGATCGCTTCCCCTGCGTACGTCCGTAATCTGAGTACGTATGTGAAAGGTAAGGCTAATTTATACTAAAGGTAAGAGTTAATTTATCAAACTAATTGATTGACACAATGTAGCAGTTAGTTTGAGAAGTTAACCTTTAACTTTCTCATACAGTAAATCATTGCAAAAGTTATTTCAGCAACAAAAATAATTATGAAAAAAGTAACATCTAACCTTGCTCCAGCAAACAACTCAGTTGATTATGAATTTGATCGTATAACGTAAAATGATCGATGATATGTAAGACATGAAGAAGAGAATAAATAAAAAAACCTGTACCACTACAACCCATGAGGGGTCTTGGGTTCAGTACTAGGTAAGGACCGTACTATTTCTAAGCCAACGGTTGCACAAGGAGGTGATTCGCCCGAGAACACGCTCAACCGCCTATTGTTTTTCCCCCAATTAAGGGAACTAACTTTTTAGAGGCTGGGTGAGCCCCAGGAGGACCTACCGACCTCACAAGGTAATTCACGGCTGATAACTGAATAAATAATTATTTGCCACAGCCGGTCTCGAATCCGGGACCGAGAGCATGGCAGCTCAGTTCCTTACCACTGAGCTACTCCGCTCCTTCTATTATTCCACAAGGAACTTGTGTTATTCCCTGGCTCGAATATATTTCGGTAATTTCGAAAGGAAATCCTTCATTCAGTTTCTTTTTAGCTGCTAATATTACTATTATAAGCTTGTTATATCCGATTAAATCGTTTAAAATGCATTCGTATATATATATATATATATATATATATATATATATATATATATATATATATATATATATATATGTTGCCTTTTGGAATTTTTTAAATTATGGTGCTAACACAACATATAAAGTGCTGTTGCTAACATATCTAGGTATATTGAGTTAAATTGATTAATTTAAATTTTTATATTCCCCACATGTCTATTGGTCTAATCGACCTTTGGAATAACGAACTTGAATGAAATGAGTTGTAAATGTGAAAAGGTTCTATCTCGCTTCTGTAAGCAGAACGTTCTCATGCTGCAACATGTTGAGAAATGGCCGAGTTACAAGAACGCATGATCAGATACCTATTTCTTGTAGTTTTCAGAGGTCGTTTGCAGCTGCATTTTTAGCAAGAATGAGGTAGGTGGAAGATTAATCAGTTACGTTGCAATCATATTACAATATTTTATTATTATATTATATTACAATATAGGGAGAAAAAATTGAGATGAAAAAAAAAATTGTATTATTCACAATAGTATAAACAAATCGATGTTAGTAACTATGGTAATACATTTTTGTCGTATTTTCTCCGAAAATGATAGATTTCGCACTCTCTTCTAGACTTTTTTACCCATTTTAAATCCGTTTTATAATCCCAGAACATGGTTTTGAGAGTTTCAAGGATGTCTGGTATATAAATATATATGTATATTTATTCTCTGCTACATATTGGCACTTCCAGCGACTCCCATC
Organism: Rhaphigaster nebulosa; assembly: GCA_948150685.1. NCBI lineage: Eukaryota > Metazoa > Arthropoda > Insecta > Hemiptera > Pentatomidae > Rhaphigaster > Rhaphigaster nebulosa. The sequence continues at coordinate 12,480,867 of OX411311.1, read as the reverse complement.
GAATCATACAGGCTGAAATTGGGCATGTTTCGTTGTTTTATGGGTGAAACAATACCAAGAAATGGAGGTTCATATGATTTTGCTTGGTATTTCAGGTCTGGTCATTCCCCTACAGCCCCTCCAATTGGGTTAGAGGATTGAAACTGAGTTGGTGTTAGAGAAATGTCTTTTAGGTGGTATCAACTTTTTTCTCTCACCCCGCCATTTTGATGTATTGTATTTTAGTGAAAATACGACCTTAGTGACAGAGCTCTACTGCTTAGGTTTTTTTTTTGGTTATGACAGTGATGGATCTTGTAAATTACGAGACGACATAAATAACCTTACCTTAAAATTCATTGCCATAGGAACAAGGGGACCCTGGTGAGATCTGAAGGAGGGAAATACCATTTAATATATTTACTTTCCCTTAGGTACTTGTGGAAGTAAAATAAGAAAGTTGGCTATCTTTTTATATTTGCTTTGAAAACAAGTTCCGCAGAAAAAGCTATCAGAGTTACGATAACGCTATCCAGAGATATGCTGTCAGTTTGATAGGACTGCATTGGAAAGTGTCGACCTGTATAACAGATGATTTAAAGACTGTGTGCCCGATCATAGCGGGCAGCGATGCCCACAGCTCAATGGGCGAGTGGCCCTATTGTAGGTGTGACAATAGGTAGCATGCGCAGCGGCCTATCAATGAACTACTATTATAATCGATAGCCGATTTGCATAAATCGATGTGTCAACATGGTTTGGAGTGTCTTTACTATTTTCAGACCGATTGTCATTCCTTCAGTTGCATCAGTACTATATTAATTAATAGTATTATATTAACAAATAGTGTTATTAAATACTACTAATAAATAGTATTATATTAATATTAATATATCATCGTGACAACTGTAAAGTATTGAATATGAAAAAAAGGCATTTTTCAGATCCGTTAATATTGTCCAAGTACGATAGCTTTTTTTTAAAAATAAATTTCCACTTTCTCAACGTGATAATTAGGAGAAAAGTATTAGATACAAATGTGTTTGTTTTAGATAAAATCTGTGTGTAGCAACCTGGTGAAAAAAAATTTACCAAAATGTTATTTTTTCACGTTTAAGATGTGAAAAATATTTGCTTGAGAAAAATAAAAAATAGTACGTAATAGCGTTTAAAAAGACAGAAAAAAAAATGAGATTTAAATAATTAAAGTCGGTCAACAAAACATATGATTAAAAACAGCAAAATATGACCATTTTTGGACATTTAATTACAGACCTTATAATTGTCGTATTGTTTTTGGAATAAATTTTTGGCATTTAGTAATTCCTACGTGCAATCAAAATCTCATACAAAAATATTAATAACTTTTCGCGGAAAAACGCGAAAATGTAAAAACTGGTGCTCGAATAACGGCAAGAACAAGGCCCATGATGTTACTAGAGCAATTTTTAAAAAGAGTTGCTCTACAGTTTTTATTCTTACTTCGGCCGGTGGGGCTTCCGAGAGGAGGGGAAGTGTTACATACCACGAAAAGTTATTATTTTTACATTCAATTTTTACAATAGATAGGCACCATTAAACACAACAATTTAAGTCTCGAAACATGTTAATTGTCGAAACATGTTAAATGTTTAATTGTGGTAGGCCACAATTAAAAGCCCTGTAATTTAATTTCCAAAAATTACCATAATTGGCTATTTTTAAATTTTGTTTGCTAAAAGTTGTTGACCGACTTTGAAATTCTGTTATTTTTTGCATCTCATTTTTTCCCGTTTTTCGAACGCTATTACGCACTATTTTTTATTTTTCTCCAACAAAAATTGTTCACATCTTAAATGTGAAAAAACTACTTTTCGGGACGTTCATGATTTTTTTTCACCAGGTTGCTTCACACCGATTTTATCTAAAACAAATGAAATTTGTTTCCACTATTTTTCTTCTAATTATCACGTTGAGAAAGTCTATTGGAAATTTAGCCTACCGCGCCTAGACGCGGATGATACGCGTGATGGCTGAAAGTTGGAAGTGCCATTTTTTTTTTTTTTTTTGACCAATCGAACCCTTTCGAAGTCAGCAATACGTCCCTGAGCTGAAGAAGACACACAGATGATACCATGTCTTATCCTTTCCGCCCAACAAAATAACGGTACCTTAGTCTTCGAACCCTCGGCGAGGCCTTAATGATTATAAGATACTTGAGAGTTTTAGCAAGTGATTGCTTGATCAGAAGGGCACTCGAAGCTGATGGGAACATTGACGGCCTTGTCTTAGCCTATATCGTGATCTAGGAGGTCCTGGGCTGTCAGTGGTGATAATCCCTAGACAGGCTCTCCATGATAAGGCTTCCTGTATGTATTTTTTTTATATTCATAGAAGCCTATTGTTCGTTGAGACAATAAGGAAAAGTTTTTGCTAATGTCAGTTCGTGATCCTCGTTGGATATTGTTGCAATGTATCAGATTAGATTGTGAATAAATGTATCTTAATCGAACATGGCGATATATATTTTTTACATCGATTAATCGTTAGCATGAGATTCCAAATGGTATTATAACGACCTTATAAAGTTGAGCTTGTGTAACATCATAATGAATTCAAATAATACTTTTTTTTTTATTGATCACTCTCAGTAGAATGTCCTGGCAGGTCAGCTGAACCAGCTTTTTTTGATTTTTAACTTCTTTTTTTTCATGAATATTAACAAGATATTTACTTGGATTTTCCGAACGACTTCAGTTTTCTTCTTAAGACAGTGTTTCTAGAATTTATTTTTTAGTTATCAATTTTATATGAAAATCCGTCCATTTAGTGAAACATATGCTTGTTCATATGATTGTTTAATAGAAAAACTCTATAGCGGACTGTTGGAAGTAGAAATTCCTGTGAAGTTCATTCGCTTTATACATATGTTTATGAAGAGGGTAAAATGTATGGTCAGTATTCTGGGTATGACCTCATACCCATAAAGGGCTTAAACAACACTCATAAAATTGTTTTGGGTTATTATTGGGATCACACGCTGCTGGTAACAAAAGGGGCGTGGCTCACATTTTTGACATTGAGGTTACATGGTTTTGAGGTTAATAATGTTTACATCGAAGAAACGAATGAAAAGTTATATACAGTAAACACAGAAATTAACACATTTTTATTATTATTATCATAAAGTTAAAATAAATAAAATTTTATGTTCCCCATCGCGTTAATCACGATAATCTGTACTTTTCTTAGATTATCAATCACACTTACTACGAATAAGAAAAATTACGAAGCTAGGAATTTAATTGATTAATTATTATTAATTAATTAATTGAGTAGGGCTTTAATAAATAAATAAATAAATTGGTAGTTGGTAATTTTTTTTTATCCTACAATTGAATTAAAATTTTTAATAAATTTTAATCGGTCTTGCAACTGGATAATTTTTCTATTATTTTATACTCATGCTATAGTTTATAATGGTGTATTACCACAGAACTGAAGTTACCTAAAAACAAAACTCCTTATTATTATTAATTGATCAGTGATCATCTAAATCCTCAAGTGAATATATGAAGTGAAGGGACCCCCAAACAATTAAAGAAAAGGGTTAACTATTGTATACACCAAAATGGTAGTATTCTGAACTGCTGTAATTAATCTGCTATGTTATTTCTTCAGTGTTTGTATATATCCTCTCCAATATTACTTTTTTTTCTGTAATTGGTGACGTGAGGGTGCATAACCTTACTCCGGCCACGCCCCCTTTTGATAAAGCAGCGTGTGATCCCAATAATTACCTTGTTTTGTTTGCCTGCTTTATAACTTGGCCCTTGAGCGTGAAATAAGGAGACCCAGAATTCAAATCGGAGGTTCAGTTTTCAATAGGACTTCAATGATCCTCGGTTTTGTGGATGATGTTGATGTAACCGGATGAACTTTTGAGTCTATGAAAGATACATCCCTGTACCTCCAACGGGCTGCTCAATGAATTGGGTTCGAAGATTAAAACAAAATATGCGATTACTGCTCCCAACGGAGGAGAACCATACTTAAATATTGGGCGATATTCCTTCGAGCGAGCAGAGGAATGTTTGGGATTTTAGGCCAATTCCCAGAATGATGGAAAATCAATGTAGGATTGTCATATCAACAGATATGGACTTTTTGGGCATTTCAAGAGTAATATCCCGTGGTACAAAGATTTGACTGTATAAGACACTAGTAAGGCCGGTAGTCACATGTGCTGTAGAATGCTGAACCATAGCCAGGATCCACGGACAGACCATAGTAAGATTTGATTAAGATTAAGCTTATCCTAAGGAGAATCTTAGGAATCATCTGTTTTAATGTAATGTGACGACAGCGGAATAATGCTGAGCTGATAAAACTATAGGGATGTTGATTAAAGCAACCTTTCTGTAAAGTATATCGTCTGTCGCAAGAATGCATGAATATCAGATGCCGAAGAAAATGGTACAAGAAGAAATCTGTGGCAAACGAAGAAGAGCTGCCTCTTCTCAGATTTGCCACAGAATCAAGGTTACGGTAGATGGATGGTGTAGCTTTCAAGCTTTTTTATTTATCATTATTAAGGTGAGATGTGGAGGGAACTCTCGGCCCATGTGAATCTTTTGTGAGATGTCACTCAAATTTGTTATAATTTCTACTTTTTCTAAAATTGTTTTATTTTTTAATTTTACAACCACCCAGCAATATTTAATGACAATAAATGGACTTTTAAAACTATCGATATCATTACATCCCACCGTTGTTATGGTGACACCTAGTTCCGAACCTCCCGCATCCTGTCCCCTCCCCCAATGTCCTGGCCTACCCCAAGGATCCCCACAACGGCTGTACGGTGCTATTGTTCTCCGGTCAGTAGCAGAGTACTGTACACGAGGCTTTGAATTTGCACGCTTCTTCTTATCGCTTTGTTTGTTCTCATGAATCGCCGCTTCTTTTGGAGCCTTAGGAATTCTGGCGTTTCTTCTACGGTCCATCTTCAAGGCATCTCAACTTCGGTCGCCTTTGATCCGTGTTCGTCGCGCTCTGGCAGTCGCTCGTTGTTTGCTTATCAGTTAGTGTGATTTTATAAGTTTATTGACTAATAAGTACAGAGCTCGTTATCCCACGAAATAGCTCATGGAACTTTTTTTGGTTGAAAAGAAAATAATGAAGATTTTTTCTTCTTTCTTTTTATTTTGCTAGGTATCTATCATAATAATATACTCCAAGACATCAGACAATATGAGCCTCATTTCCTAGATTGCAAGCAGTTATGTTCTCTCATTTTTGATTTCCCTTTGGTTATGCAGGACTCTTGGTCAATTTAGGACATATTATGGAGTGTTTAGTAAGGTTACAAATATTAAGGAAAGTGTTACAGCACATTTGGAATAACCGTTAATGCATTAGAAATTTGGAATTACCAGAAATTACGTTTTATTTTTTCATATTTTATTTTATTTAAAAAAAAATATTTTTAGTAATCCATTGCTTCTTTTGAGCTGCTTTATTGATTAGTTTCACTATGCCATTAAATCTAAAGTGTCTTGTATATGCCTGTAAGCATATGTTTAAGGACTAAGAGCAATGGAAGTGTACATATTATAGTACTTATGCTGTATTTCTTAGAATTGTGTAACAGTAAATTATAGCTTTAGAAGATGATGTTTCCATATCAGTCGCAAGAAACTACATCGTATAGATCTTGACTGACATCTTAGGCCAATAGAAAGTGTGCAAAATGTTCTCTCACGACCCACAACATTCGCTTATGAAGAATTCTAAACAGTTATCTGTCGATGGCAATCGTGAGTGGTCCTGTTCACGTTTATGGAAATTTCTGAAGACATTAGCGTTCAATGTTTAACACTCACTGCTCGTTGTATACGAACAGTTAAAAAGAAAAGGAGTCTGTTGCGTGATCTCATGACAATATATCTTCCACTTCCTTTTAGCCGGAGGTTTTTTTTTCAACGTCCTTTCTACTAGTAAGTCCAGGACCGGAACAAGGAGGGGTCGGCAAAGGGAGAACTCACCCACGGTGACAGAATAGGTTTTAGTAGGCATATTTTTGAAAATACCTTAAATAAATTAATTTCGCCTCAAAAGTTTTGTAAAGCATTAAATCATTCATAAAAACATTCTTATTAAATTTAAAAAAAATTCCTTTGGGTAAGATATTTTAGCTATTCAAACGCGCTATTTTTCGGGTTTATATGACATCACTTTTCATGTCAGTAAAGCTATTTATACGACTTTGTATTGGTCCTTGTGAAACTTGCTAAATTTGATCTAATTCTGTGATAAGTAAAACCATATACCAAGACCCTAGTGTAAGATTACAACGAAAAGTGCACCAGATAAAGTATTTTTTCTCGTTCTAAAAGACCCAACTATACGATAATGTAATACGAGAGTGTAAAGCCATGAGAAGAGATAAATATAACTAGTTTGGCATTGTTTTGAAGTGATTATAATGAATGCATCGTTTCCTTTACAATCGAATTTACAATTTTATTGATTTATATAAAAAAAAAAGCATCATAACCTCAAAAAGTTTTGATTCGATATTTGATCAATTTGTATCACTTTATATTTTTATTTGTATATAAATATTTTTATATGAATATAATTAGTATTTTTTTCTACGTTTTAGTTAGAAGAGGATAGAGAACATTATACGCAATAAAAATAATGAGTCGCCATACGATTTCCACTGAGATCTATAGCAATAATATTAGATATAACAATTCTAACTGTATTATATTCTAACAACTGAAACATATCCACCTGTTTACTCAATAAAATATATCGTATTCGTATACTTGATTGCATTTGCTGATAAAAATATTTTTCCTTCATTTATAGGCTATGTTTAGTTTTCCAAATTAATATAGAAAATTGTGTACTAAAAGAACTTCAAAACTGAATTAATTATCTTGTAGCTTTTAATCCTTAAATTCAGTAGATATAAAATCTGGATATGAAGAAAGAAACAAAACAAAATCATAATTCCCTCTATTCTTGAAAGGTTATTCGACTGCGCTTTAACGAATCCTCTTTTAGTAATTTTAATTAATGATTTCACACAACACTTAATGAATGAGACCCAGCAACATGAAAGTACCCAGTACCATACGAAGTAGTTATGCTGACATGAAATTTGACGTCACACCGCGGCCTAACCAATAGCATTTAGATATATTAAATTTCGCGCCTATTTATTGCATTTTCGTTTAATTAAAACTTATTATTTAGCAAAAATTTGGAAAGAAAAACTATTTAGGTTTTAATCAACATCAATAAAGACCCTCCCCCTCCTCCCCCCCCAAAAAAAATCCTGTTTAGAGAGCGGCAATATCCAAGCGAATTTTTTTTCGGTTAGATATAAAATATTTGTTGCTGCTTTTATATTGTTTATAGAATAAATTATAAAAAGAAAAATATGAAACTATATCCTTCATTTATTTTTATCTTGCTTACAATTTCTGTTTTTATCATTTTTTACTATTACTGGTACTGCCTCTGTCGTTTTTAATGTTGTTATTTTGTTTTTTTCTTTTAGCCCTAACGATGGCCTAAAACTTTGGCCGAAATTTTGGCACAAAATAAATAAGTCTTACTTATTCATTGACCGCATCCCTCGACCAACTTCTTCCTTAAGTATTTCTTTTTCCTTCTTTTTATATTTATATCTTCCTTATCGTACTGAGACAAGGCAGTCCTTTTAAAAGTTTTTTTTTTTCACATTGCGATTGCATCACGTTTATAATCCTGAATAATGTCTCGATAGTGGACCGAAATTCAGCAGTACCTTACTTGGATCTTCTTATTCCTATTGTATGTTTCATTATAAAACAATTTATATTTATCCTATTTTTGATCCTCATTGTAAAGAAGACACGAAAAATATAAGAATATTTGAAACTATTCCAATAAAAACAAGACTCGTTACCCAAGTATCTTGATAGTAACGTAATTTTACAAACTAACATACAAATAACTATTCGTAAACTATATAATGAACAATTATAAGGATACAACTTACTAATAAAAGCAGTCCCGGTCATTTATATGCAAGCTTTTTTGATTCCGTCAGTTTGTTGTCTACTTTAAATTGTATTCATGCAAAAAAGCCTCACCGCTTCCTCTATTTTAGCGACTTACGCCATTCTACGTCATATTTCCTAACAATAGTTTGCCAAAAAAAAAAAGAAAAAAAAAACCTTTCATTTTGGATTACGTGAAGCTCGAGCCGTAAACTTTTGAAGAAGATTGCAGTTATCCATCACAAATTGCAAAACGGACAGTAGAATCTACTTTCTCCAGAAGGAGCGCATAACAGAGCCTTATTAACATACTCCCATCATCCTCTCAATAGCCCCTCAATTTCCTTAAATTGTTACATTATTATCATCCATACATAATTTAAACTGCTTAAATAAGAGCTATGAAACGCTTCTAGGTTTTATTCTCAACTTTATGTTTACTAAGGTCTTTTCCCTTTCGAGTACCGCAGTTACTAACCGGTGATTTCTGTGATAGTGTTTATTATTTTGCATGCTTAATTTTAAACATCTGTTGTTAATATCAACTAACCTCGTTACCTGCTTTGTTTACACTACAAAGTTCTGAATTCGGGTAAAATAAATTTCTCTACTCTTGTTACTGATTTTCATACTGAGGATAACTGTGTTCGTTATGACTTATTAAAATGTTGAATTAATAACCTTATCTTTGTACAGATTTCAGAAATTCTGAAATATCTACAAAGAAATCTATTGGTCATCGAGACGAATAGACGCTGAAATCTTTCAAGAAAATTAGAACAAACGACCACTATCTATACTACTTTCATTAAAGTAGTATCCATTAGGTTACTCTACTGAGACATGTAGGAAATTTCCACTATTGGTGATGGATTCATTATACGAGAATCGGTACTGTGAAATCCAAACATAAACGTCAGTAGTTAACGGTTAAACATATTCAGTTGTTATTTTTAAAGAATACACGCTATGAAGTTAATCCGTAATACCCATGGACCTCTTAACCTAAATGGGAATATAGCTTTTCTTTTTTTCTTCTCCTTAAAAACCTGATTTCCTCGTTTAGTGGAACAACTCTTGGGAAAACTATTCGGAAAATAGGTCGCATCGATTCCACTAAGAGGATCGTTTCCTCTAAGGATTCAGGATGGTTTTTTGTTTTATTTTTTAGTTTTAGTGTAGCCTTCCAAATCAGCTCAAGGATATGATTAACTTTAAAATGCCTACATCCATATTTAATTATTGAACTTGATCGTGTTATGCGTTCAATTACTATATAAAAACTATTATTAGTCGTATTCATTGATAAAGTCTGTTTCTTCGATGTCGAGAATGATTATGCAAGAGATGAGAGTTCTCGTTATCCGCCTGAAGGTATTAGTAGTGCTTACACGTGCCATCTGAAGGCGGGATATTGCGCTCAATAACCCATGTTATCCTTGCTGACCGCTGCAGATCTCTTGGAGCCGAGACTGAAGGACGAGATGGTACTGTGCTGTATTGATGTTACTGTTACAGTCCTTGAGATCCTCACGTCAGTCTTCAACCGTTATTTCACGACTCACTGTAAAATTACAGTTATCGATTTCCTAATGAAGCATGTCTTATTTAACAAGCTAGGTACTTACTTCCGCGTACAGTCTGTTTTGTTCATTGATAGTTTGAAATCATTATATCTGTTAGGGGGGGGGGGAATATATATATATATATATATATATATATATATATATATATATATATATTTAATTCTTTATCTAAAAACTCGTTTGGCCAGATAGTATATATGTATAAATATATACTTTTTATTTTATTTTTAAAGTTATAAGTGTTTTATTAACATTAACTTAATAAGAATTTTGCATTTTATATGTTTTTTTTGTGTATATATATATATATATATATATATATATATATATATAATTATTACAGTGACCCTGAGAAATATATGCTTATTTCTTTACCCGTTAGAACATATTAAATATATTTGTATTATAACATTTATCATTTCATAATTTAAAAAACGAATAGTAGGTGTATTAAAACAATATACAAGATACATGGAGAAAAATTAGTTGTAAATATAAGAAATAAATTACATGAATTAATGGGAAGAGTTTATAATGATAGATTCATTATATTCTAAATGATCTCGCTACCGTTTCATTTTCAGACGCCGTGGAGGATGATCAGGTATTGTAATCGAAGAGAGGTTAAGTGTGATATTTTTGTAGAATATTTATGATTAGTTAATTTTTGACAATAAGAACCATTAAGGATTTTACGAATGACTAGATCGGAGGGTTCGGATCCAGATGAATTCCATGATTTGGTTGAACCCTACTATTGTTCAATTGAAGTGTGGGTTTTTGATAGTTAACTCCTAATTAACTTTAATTATCTGACGATCATTCCAAATGGGACAAGGGAATGATGGGGTGGAGTGACCGGAGTTTTTACCGACAGGTAGTCTTTCATGCTAGGATTACAGACTACAAATTTTTTCATATACTGATTAATATAATTCTTGAGAATTAATGGGATATATATAGTGCTTCTACAATTGCAAAAATATGAAATAATTTAATCAACACTCCCCAAAAAATATAAAAAATAATAAATAAGCATACTTATTAGAAATTATAAATTTACTAAAAATGTTTATTTTCTTTTAATTAATGTTTATATTTTTTAACATAATTAATAGTAAACAAATAAATTTGTAAGTTGGTATCAATATTTTTATCACATATTTTATACAACCATTACCTTAAATTTTAATTATACTGTATTGACTGAGCAGCAATTTTTATTATTATTATAATAACACACAACCTACAAACAGTCCATCGTTCCGCTGCATCAGTTTTCTGGTCACGGCCGGTTGGAATGAGTGACATATTAAATTAAATATTGTTTAATTTTACTTTATATTTCTTACAACCTAACTAATATATATGTAGATATATTTTGTGTAGTAATGTATATATTTAATATACAGTGTAACTAGATTTGTCAGCGATGTACAATATTTTAAAAATTTAATAATGGATAAATAAGAATTATAATTGCTACTTTGCTTTAAGTTTAATGAGTTTTCTAATACATTTAATAACGTTCATTGTTTTTATAAAGCGGGATGGTCTCTCATTTGGATATTACAAGTTATTAGAAATAAAATAAACTGAAGGAATCTGCAACATTATTATTAATATTTAATCTCATCTCCGATCAAAATCTTCAGTTGGGCACAGAATTTCAGTTGTAAATTCATATATTTTCGGTTTATTTAATTCAAGATTAAATTTCCCATTTAAAATACCAGGGGTGATAATTACGATTTACTTGAATATTTTAGATTTTGTTGTAGAATTAGATAAATTTCGCAGATTCTTTGGGTGAAAAAAAATAGATTTGTAAATTTAAGTAACTAAATATTTTCTTTTAAATAAGTACATAGTTAACCTTATCGGTCTACCTGAAATGGATTAGGCAATGGATTGGACCCAAATATGGCCATCAGTCATAAATTAAATGCATATTAATTATGCATATTCTTTGATAGATATAATTTTAAGCAATCATATATCGTCGTTGCATTGCCAAAGTCGTGGTATATGATAATTTGTGGGAGTGAGAACGTTGGGTTTGTATTAAAATTTCAGAAATAAGTTAGCTAATTTCTTATTTAAATTGGTCATATTTTGGATCCTTAATAATTGTCGTCATATATTCCATTAGATTTTATTGGTATTGCGAAGGGAACAGAAAACCACACATTAAAATGAAACATAATCCCAAAATAGCGTAATTTGTAGATACGCTACTTTGTCTTTGCACCCGCAATATATGTTTAATTATTTAATATAAAATAAAATTAAATAAATTGCAAAGGCATTATAAAACTAAATTCTGAAAATTATTTTTTTCCTTCTTTCTTAAACCTTATACAAAATACAAAACAAAATTTTCTCATTAAACAAATTATAGATTTAATTAGTTTTCTAATTCCGAATTTCTAAAAGAGTGGCAGCAAAATTAAAACTATTCATTAACTTGTTTTTGTTTTTTAAATATTTTATTAATGTTTTTTACTTATTTTCTACTTCCTATCGGCAACATGGGCAATGGTGGTATATCTCACCAAAAATAGTCGTATATAAAATACTTTCCTTTTTTTTTCTGCTTTATTAACTTCATGCAGTCCATTGCCCCATTTTCAATTATTACTAATCCCGTATTTTTATTTTTTATTTTTTTTAATGTCACGTTCAAACGAATATTTGTTTGACTTGTATAGTTCCCACACTGCTGTTATCCTCCTAACGCGAAAATTCGGCGAACATAACCGCCCACGAACCATGTCCATCCGCCGGCAGACCTCTTTAGCGTTGGATGGCCATGAAGATTCCTCGATAAAGACGTTTTCCGGATAATGCCAATTTCCATAGCGGCTATAGGGTACAAGCTTTCCCGGGCTGGTTTTCTCCAGACCGCTTTCCAGCCTCCTGGACCCCATTTCTATCACGATATAATGATTTGCTCTAATTTATAAAGACAAAAAATTAAAAGAAGATTGCCTTCATCGTTCGATTGTAATTGTTTGCATTGTTCACACACTGTAATTGTTTGCATTGTTCACACACTTATACAGGGTGTCCAATATAAATTGGCTCAAATACTTCTCACGGCCAAACAGACGATCTAATAAAAAAAAAGCCAGAGGAAAAAGTCGTAGGCCTACTTAGTTTCACCGACCGCTATTGCTTTTTAACTTTGATGTGATGCGTGGGATTGACGCGCGGCGAATACTTGGTAGTTTGCAGATAACACTTACTTTCTAATACGCTCATTTATAGTCATTAAAAAGTTATAAAATACCCAGAAAATCGCATTTCGAAATTTTCAAACTTGAAGAATTTAAACCTTTTTCGAATCTCGTACTTCAATGTCATTATTATAAAAAACAATATAGCCGTGAAAGGCCTCCAATAATAATTATATTTCATATGAACCTTTACATAAGGGTAGTCATGTAGACAGTTTCGTCACTCACTTCAAACATTTTGAACTTTGCCATAAAAGAAAAAACATATCTCCAAGGAAAAAAAAAATATATAACGTTGTTGTAGTGCCTTATGATGACTTGGCGGCCCATAACCATGGTCCATATATGTCATAAAAATAAAAATTACCCCTAATTGTTAATGGAATCCTGTTGAATGTGCTAGAGATCAGATGAAATATAATTATTATTGGAGACCTTCCACGCTTATATTGTGTCGGATTTTGAATATACAGAGTCTTCCTCTATCTGAAATGTCATTATCATTTTTTAGGCACACCATAAACAGGAATCTTGCAGAGGTTATACATCATTTTTACGTATACTTTCAGTGCCTTGCTATTGAAAATATTGCCAAGCCTGTAGGTGCAGTATTTCTTCTGAAATAATTTTTCCACAATTATTTAAGGGAAATTGATTGTATGAACTCAAAATGTTTATTAATTAAACAAAAGAAATATTTTCTCAGATTTCAGAGTCATTATGGCTTCCAAATTTCAGTTTTATACAGTTCGTAGTGCAATTCCTCTCGATAATGATTTGTGGTAATTTCAGGGAATTCAGAAATAACTTTTTGCGTTTTTTTCTTAAAAAAATACTACACCTACACGCTTGGCAAAATTTAAAAAGAAAGGCGATGAAATAATAAATTAAAATTATGTAACTGGTCTTTAAAATTTCAGTTTATGAGGTGTCTGAAAAATAATATTGACTTAAACTAAAAAGGTGTAAATTCATCAATTTTGAAGATATTGATATGCGATTTGTGGGGTATTTTATAACTTTTTAATGAATATAAGTGAAAGTATTAAAAATTAGTATATTAATTCGATTGGAGTCAATTAGTCCTGGAACGGCCTCCAGTCGTTTCTTATCTAGAACAGCCTTAGATAGGCACCCCGATACAACAGAAACGGCTTTAGGCCTCGTCGTTCGTGTAATAAAACCCATTTATAGGCGATTTAGGTAATATTTGGGCGTGGCATTTCAGCCCAATTTCGATTTTTAAAAAAAGTTACTGTGAATTAATTAATATCTCAAGTATCTTTTATTTATTTTTTCTCTAAAATTATTTATTTAATTTTTTTTATCCGTATCTTTTTATGTAGTTTTTATTTCTTGTACTGGTTTTGACGCTTAGGTGTGCGTTTCTAAAATGTGGACATTTATTGTTTTTCGATTTTTTTTTTTTTGTTTTGCATGTATAAAAATAAAATTAAAAAAAAAAATCCTTATTTTGATTTTATCATAATCCTTATCCTAGGTTGAGACCCAGTGGAAAAGAGAAATAAGGGATGGATTAGGGAGTAAGAAGGTTTATAGTAAACATGAGGAAAAAAAAAAGGAGCAGATATAATATGGATAATGTAGTGATAATTATAATGTGTTCAGAGCTAAAATGTTATGTGTATTATGCATAATATTATGGTATGCCTAGCTGTAGATGCAAATCCCAAGTTTTCCCCGCATTTCATCCTCATGCATCGCATCAAAGTTAAAAAGCATTAGTGGTTGTTGAAACTTTAGAAGGTACAACTTTTTCCTCTGGAATTTTTGGATTAAATCATTCGTTTGGGCGTGAGACTGGACACTCTGTATATTTGATATATTTTTTACCTGTTCATTGTTGCTTGTCACCTCTAAAGTTGATATCGTAGCTGTCCTGTTGATCCCTCCAACTGAACTGTAGAGATTAGCGGTAACGGCTGCTGTTCTTGCTGATGACCGTTGACAGAGCGTGATTGGGCCTTAGTGACCGTGCAGTACTGTGGACACTGCAGGGCAGTAACGGTGGTGATTGTTTTTACTGGCTACACTTTACGGGTCTCTAGCGGTCCTCATTTTTTTATACCACTCGTCAACTTCAATTACATAATGGAAAAAACACACACAAAAAAAAAGTTAATTGCAAAACAACATGTCCTCGTCTCGGCCGTCACTGCTTTATTGCTATTTCTAATGCCATTTTCATTTATCTAAGGATTTTTATAGATCATTAATTGAATATTACAAGGAATGAGAGTATGATAAAAAAAAAAAAAATGAAAATATAAACATTTTATAATGGTATTTAATTTCAAGGAATAACACACCCACTTCACAGTTTAACTTTAATAACGAAGAATAAATATTTTATTTTCAGCTTCACTTCATAATGAAACAATATTTAAATTATATGTCTATGATGATATAATAACGAAGGTAACCAACCGTAAACAATATCCCGAGAAATATTTTTCAATAACATGCATTAAGGATTTAACCAGAATAATTGAAAATACATTAAAAAAATATGACTTAAATGAAATAAAATTTTGAAAAAAAGCCTATTAATAAATTAAATAAAATATACTCTAGAACAAAGGGCATTAATCCAAAGAAAAATTAACAAATGTCATATGCAAAATAAATTGTAAAAATTGCATAGTATGGGCAAACTTCACAATGGTTAGAATGTAGAATACTGAAGCAAACGAAATTGTAATTCGAAAATAGAAAAATCTAAATTGATTACCGGACTATCGCAAAATACTCCTAATATAAGCATGAATTCGATTTTACATAAGGATAATAATATAAATAAACGAAGAATAATGGAATCAATCTTTATAACCAAAAACTTAAAAAGATCCGTCAATCAACAAACGTAGATGATCTAAATAATTTCTACGCTAGTACAATACAATTTAAAATATAAAATAATTAATTAATAAAACTAATAAACAATTAGCTCGAAATATTCCCTTCAGTCGATATTTCATAATTTAAACCAACCCTGCTACTTATTTTTCCTTCCTCAAGTCGGACAGTGGCATCAATAATGGATGCAATGACTCAATAAGGGTAATTATATAACATGAAAATCTTTAATAAATTTAAATAGATTAATTCTGTGTGAGATATTTTACTATAGGAAAAGTAAAACAAAACTGGATACAATTAATATGTTGACTTTTCTTTTTCATATAATAATAAAATGAAGTACGTTTTACATGGTAGGTACTGTTTAATTGTAATAATTATATAAGAAAATGTATTACTTTATAAGATAAATGCAAATAAAAATTGACCAATCAAATTTGTTCTTTAAGACTTGAGAATGGTCCAAGTTGGCCGAAACGTCGAAATGACGTAAAATAAAACATTTGGGGACCGAATGGCCTTTAGTCTATATAATCATAATTAACTTCTTAATCATACAACAAATAAGAACGATAGTATTATGCATTTTTTATTAAACTGCACAGAAAAATAGTTATTTAGGCGAAACTAAATCAAAGTGTTTGAGTTTTTTTTTTTATAGATATTTGCACATTTTTAACGGCTCAATATCTTAGTAGCTATTCCAAATTTTAAAAATTATTACGTATAAAACTTGCAGAAAATTTAACGTTCTTTAAAATTGGTAATGACACATTTTTATGTTAAATGCATTGGAAGCGAGTTACTGAAATAAGTGTGTTTTTAGAACTGATGATGAATGCATAGCATTTTAAACTAGTTTTCAATGAAAAAAAATTTATATAAGTGTAAATCATTTATCAATCTCGAACTAGAAAAGAATTTGATTTTTCAAAATCGTATTTCGCCTCAGTTCACATTATCCTCTTGTAATATCGACGGCATCGGTAATTTAATTGCTAATCTCATTGCAAAAAAATCGCTAGGTATTATAAATTATTAATTATAGGTAGGTTATATTATAAGTAAATCCAATTATTTGGGTAGGAGCACTAAATAAATAAAATGTTTCTCTTTCAATTCTCGTTCGTTATCATGAAATGCCGCGTCACGGATTTATTGTACTGGAAACTGCTTTTTCCACTAAACGCCAGATATGACCGTTTCGCTTGATTTTAATTTCAATCCAAGTGACGAACGGTTTATCCTGCATTTCTTCACGATACTTAGCGCTCTGACACATGCCATTGATTTCCAAGACATTTCCACTTGAACAGTGAAATCCTAATCAGCACTTTCCAAATGCTCCAGAAGAAAAAAAACATCAGTTTACCAGCTCATCGCTTTCTCTCCTCTTCTTCTTTTTTTTTTTTTTTTAACAATTTTGTCTTAGTCGGAGAACAGTCGTGTCGAATCGTCGCCTTGTGGATGAGTTTCTTAGAGTACGTCACGAAAGTTTGTTCATTCTTCGTGGGATTTCGCGAGTGTTTGTATCTTCTTTTTCTCATACAATACAATCAGATGAGAAACAAAAAAATAAAACAGAAAATACTTACAGAGTTATTTAGTAATTCTTTGAATTTAAAATGAAAAGTTGTAATACCTATATTTATTTTTTTAACCAGCATTCTAATCATTGGTTTAACACTTTCCGTTTTGGTTCCGCTCGCTTCGTTTGCTCAAGAGACATACAAACCCCAAACGGATATTTTTCAATTTAGGTCGTGCTCTTACCGTAATTTAAATTTAATTATTTATGTGATGGAAAGATAGTACTTCACATAAGATACCTCAACATGCCCAAGATCACATGAACACACTTATTACTGTACAGTGGGTTCTTGTGATCTTGGAAATCCATACATGTGTTTACTTGTTCTAAGTGAGCTTGAATTACTGTCAGTAATAACGGGAATGGGAATGATGGAGTGGAGTGATCGGCAGAAGGAACCTTAACATCATCCTCTACTCAAGTACTCCAATCGTTTCACTGCTCCATTTTGAGTGATGATCACCCTTAAAACAGCAGGAATGTCACCATCATGACAGCATTTACTACCATGGCAGTACTGTTGCACTATTAAATGTGTGTTTCAATCACTCTTCTGGACTTGAAATTTATTGTATCAAACGTTTTTGACTTTATTTAATTCTTGGAGGAGAAATATAAACTTCATAATTTATCGTTTTTTTGTCTTTTAATTATAATTAAAAGGGAAGTCTTCAGGAATTTCAATAATTAGTAGTGAGCTGGTACTTCCTTATCACTCACATTTCTTATCAATTCGACGTTTCGGGGTCTTATCACCGTTATCTGACATTAATTTTTCTTGAGCTAGTTTTTATACGTATTATTTGTAGTCCTATAAAATCTTCTTGCATCCTCAATTTGTTCCTCTGTCCCTTCTCTAAATATAATATCCCATCCCTTAAACCATCCTGTAAAAAATAATCCTGTAAAAATCCGAATTCCTGCCACCTCCTTTTGGAATTCCTTAACAATCTCCATTCTTAAAACCTCATATCTCACTTCATTTACAAACCAATTTATCTCCACCTCCTTAATCGTCAGTCTTACGCAAATATGTAAGAATAATTGTAATTGTATGTCTAAATATGTATTATATGCATAATTTGCATATTCTCATTCATTTACATAATATTGTTTTTTATTTTATAATTTAATTATTATATAAAAATTTAATAAATAAAGTAAATTTTTATTATTCTTAGAAGACTAGTTGTCTCAGAACTCAGATCTTATTTAGATTTATAAGGCATAGGTTTACCGAGGCGTAGGTGGGATGATTTTAATAGATCTTGATATTGTAGATTTGAGTTTTGACGCTGTTCAATTCAGGAATATAGGCAGAGATTGTTGGTAGCTACCGGGGCCCTATTTCATAGTAAAGTAAAAGTAAAAGTGGGAAAATCACAAGTGGAAAAGTTCGGTTTAGAAGTTACAGATTATTTTTCGCCATTAGATAATAGTAGTTTTATTTAATTTATTGTTTTTAATATAACTATTTTAAATTTTATCATGTTTCAACATTTCAAAGTATGTAATATGCGTAGTAAGTCATAGGTCAACTTTCACTTGTTCTTTTGTACCTTTGTACTTTATTTACTATTATTATGAAATAGGGCCGTGTGGAACCTTCGGATTTAGAAAGCATTATTAATATTATGATAATTTGTTTTGTCTAATCCTCATATTCAGAAAAAAAAAAATATTTTGTATAATCTTATTAATTTCTTCTTCTTTTTTTCAGAAGCGGTTGGTGGAAACGACTCCATTTGGGTAAGTAGAAGTTGGGTAAGTAGTGGTTTGTGCAAACCACTCGCAATTTCCATAACTGTGCCTTGATTCGATTGGACAGAACTAGTCCCGGAACACCCTCCTGGTCGTTTCTTATCTAGAACAGCCTTAGATTGGCACCCCGATACAACGGGGCTCTTACGATACAACAGAAACGGCTTTAGGCCTCGTCGATTCGGATAATAAAACCTATTTATAGGCGATTTCGGTAATATTTGGGGGAGACATTTCAGCCGAACTTCAAAAAAAAAAGTTGCTTTGAATTAATTAATATCTCAAAGTATTGTTTACTTTTATTATTATTTCTTCAAATACTTAAGTAGAGGTTTTTTTATGTATGTACTGAACTCATTCTTGAAAATCATATAATTTTTTGTTATCATGATTGAAAAAAGAAAGGATAAATTCTTAATCGCCACAAATGACGTCAACAAGCGATAACAATCTTGATTGAAAGTACTTGAATACTCACAGCTGAAATAAATCTCGATTAAGGAACGATAAAGCCACTGCCAAAGATTAAGTTTAATCAATGGCATTTGATTCTGTGAACATTTTACTAAGAAATCTGTTAATTTTAATTAAGAAACCTATGAACCAAGTTTCATATAATTCTCTACAGCCATTAAAAATGGATGCTGGACAAACGTCCTTCCTAAGAGCAGTGTTTGGAAACGAAATGTCAGTTATTATTTATCAGTCTTCAATGAGAATCATGTTCACCAGCTTTCGTCCAAATCGGCCTAAATCTACAAAAGTATTAATGTAGCTGTTGGGTTAATTTAACTCTTAAATATCCTTCGCTAATAAATTAATAAAAATACTGCATTTAATCAAAATCGGACAAATCTTTCAAAATAAATGAGCTTATTTACCTCTAAAAACTGTTTAATTAACTTTAAACAAGCTTCTAAAATCAAGCCAGATTATCTTCTCCCTATGGAAAACTGCATATCTACCTGTAACAATAGATAACTCAGTAACTACGAAACACTAGGTATGGCATCTCGGGCTAAAGTTGGGCAAAAGACTCACATGGAACACACATACATAATTTAAAAAACAAGAACTGACAAGACGATACAAACAGCTATCACATCTTCTGAACTGCAGTTTCTCGCTAAACTTACGAAACGAATGACTAATCTACATTACAGTACTAAGACCTATTTGGACATACGGAGCAGAACTTTAGGGCTCAGCAAAACAGGTACACACACGGAAGATACGAACATGTCAATCCAATTTTTTTAGAAAAAGTTTAAACGTCCCATGGTGTATTTCGAATCACCCTATACACAATGACACGGACATTCCTACAATAAAATCTTGCATTCATAAAAAATACACCACATTTCACTCTTTAACTAAAAATCACCCAAATCCATTAGTTACTATTACATAACTATCTCTTTCATCCTCCTTGTTATCCGGTCTACGTGGACGGCGGTTTAAAAGACAAGAAAACTCCTTGTTCAACCAAAATATATATTCAAGACACAAATTCATAGTCGAAATTCAAGATACTTTTGCTAGATGCGGTGCAACGCAATTGCAAATATAATATAAAACAATAAATAACAAATATTTTCTGCATTAAATAAGAAGAATTTACAAAGTATTGTCCAAATCGGTCTTTCATTCTCTCCCTTCATTACTGGATGTAGAATCACTCCACCAACTGTTTTTTACTTTCCCTTACCTGAAATATATAGTAAGCGATCGTGAAAATTTTTGAATTCTAATTTTCAACGGAAACACACGTTTCAGGGTTCCCTGAGTCCAAATAACTAAATCTCGTAAAATGTGTATGTGAACAGCCTAGCTCAAAAACGAAAAGCCATTCGAAACTGAAACTTAGGTATATTCATGGGATGTTACAGCAACTTTTTCGTCAAAATCGACCTGACTGGAAGTGCCACTTTATATCGTCAATTTTATACTTTTTCACAATTTTCTCGAACACGGCTCTAACGATTTAGATGAAACTTGTCTTTTCACCCCTTCATCTTTAACTTTTAACTTTTCATGTACGCAGCATTTCAACGAGAAAATGCAGAGAAAAAAGTATAATGAAAAGATTATTTTATTTGCGGATAACTTAAAATGGATGCATTTTATATTAATTTATGCATAGAATTGTATGAAAGGTAATTAAATTATTTAAAAAATAAAAAAAGAATCATCAAAATCAGACCTTAATTAGCAAAGATACAGCGCATCGGACTAACCGGAAGTGGCAATTATTACAAGGAAACTTGCCCAATCTTCTCCTTGAAGCCATTTAACTTTTCACCTCTGTAGTTTATCAACGAGAAAATGCAGAGGGAAAAGTTATAGTGACATAAAATTTTATTTGCGCATAATTCAAAAAGTAAGTTTTATATGGTAGATCATGTATGAAATCATATGAAAGGTGATTAAATTATCTAAAATACAAAAAGGAATCATCGAAATCGGATCGGAATTAGCAAAGATAAAGCGTATCTTATGAGGACTACAAGACACTAGCATCCGATAACCGAACGCATCCGAAAGGAGACGGATACGACTGAACGGCCTCCAACCAATCAGTCAATCTGTTGTGAAAAATACGCTCTATAATAATGTAACGTAAGAATGAAAAAGTAGAAATTAACTTAATAATTTCTACTTTTATGTAAATTAATGGAAACAAAATGTTCCCCTAGAAACTAAACCGAAACTATTAAAATATATTTTCAACTTGATAAACTTAAAATATATAGGTAGTGCACAGAATTGTTGTACTAAAATTGTTTAAAAGACTGTTTTATTGTTGTACTTAAGTGGGAGAAGATGTGAAGAAGTGAATGCTTCTGAGTTTATTTCAAGCATTGTTTATGTGAACTCTTTAAAACTGTGTTAAAAAGATAATTATTATAGGTCGGTAAAGTTGTGTGATGCGCGCACCGCACCAGATTTTTTTGTCGTATTATTAAAGTCAGTAATTAATATTATTTTTTTTAAAATTAAATAATTTGTATTCACAAATAAAATCTATTACTAACTAGTTTAAATAAAATTACTGGCACACTGACCGCGATAGTTGTGGCCATTCCGTGGGTACCATCGGTGGAACAGTAAGGCCATTTTAGTGGTCACTATACAAATGGGAGTGACCTCTTTGTGGTTTCTTGAGGAGGCGTTGTTGAATATAATTTACCATTGAAAGGAATAATATCTAATGCTTGAAATAATATCTTCTTTCTACTTTCAGAGCTATTTTACTGTTGTTGACCAAATTAAAAATTTGTATATTATATTTTTTTAATTGATTATTTATTTTCAGGAAAAATTTGCTACCCATTATACTTTACTATAATTTAAATGGTCTGTATTTCATAATCTAATTATTATTAACCAATAAATTGTTAAAGTCTCTCTCTAAGCCTCAACATTAGAAAATTGACTAAAAAATAGACTCGCCCAAATCCGTTAGTTATAGATCTTCCTCCAATTTCTTGATCTACGGGATGACTTGATGACTGGTGAAATGGAGATCATAATAAACATTTTTAAAATTAATAGAGCTTTGAATTATGCGACAACTTTAAACCATCAGACTATGGTCGTACCACAGAAACATATGAGAGAATAACACTGTTAAAAAAAACAAATGCAACCCGTCCGAACTGGGGATTTGAAATTGAGTGTTTTTTTACGGGAATATACTTCACATCGTTTATTTAGTTAATTACTTTTAGACGGCGTTTCGGACTGTTTCGTTTATTTTCAAGTATCCTATGTTCTTTTTCAAACTTTTTACTTCTTTTTTTATCCTATTTTCATTTATTTTTACCATCATCCTTGTAGCTTAAATGATTGTTTATTTGTGTTCTATATTACTCTTGATATGGATTCTTCCTGTTGATATTCATGGCTTCCCTGCTTATTATCGACTGTTATCAAGAGTTGTTTACAAGCAGACATGTCCATATAGCAAGAATCCATGTCAATAGTAAATTTTTAAAAACTACATTAATACAGAAGACAAATAAACAACAGTTTAAGCTACTAGCTTGATGATAAAAATAAGTGAAAATAGGATTAATATTTAAAAATATTATTATTAAAAAAATTAAGAAGTAAAAGGTTTTAAAAAGGATACTTGAAAATGGACGAATCAGACCGAATTGTGTAAAAGGAATAAACCAAATTTTTCCTAAGAGGAAATAATCAATTAGCTATACGAGGATAACCCCATCGATAACCCGTCGAAAAAAAAAAGTTTTTTATTATTTGAAATTTTTTTAATTTTTATTGTTACGTTGCTACTCTTAAGCGCATTAATAAAATGAGGGATGTATGGGTCATTAAACCATGGTGAATATTGCGGATGAACTTAGGGATATAAAAGAATCCTTTTACGGCTTAAGAACTTTCTGATTCTATCCTTAAATAAATAAATAATAATAATAAAATACAAAATGTTTTCACATAGTAACGTTTTACAATTTTACTCAACCCTTTGCAAGGTTTTATAAATTAGGGTTTCTTTATCCGGATAGTAAGGACTACCGAAAAAGATCCCAATGAGAAGGTCCAGAAAACGCAGTAGAGACAGAGGATCACGTTCCAACAGGATCTCGTGTGAACAAGGATACCGCTGTGGAAGAGCGTCACGATTTCTTCATGGACGGTCCACAATGCCGTTGAATAGCAATGTCCTTTCTTTAGGTGCCTTACAGTGGAAGGAAAGTGCGGGACCTTCTTGTTGTCCTCTTCATTAACGGGTTCGAACCTCTGGTCCGCTATCGGAGGAGGAAATGACAACAGACAATCTTAAAGAACCGACTTTCTCCTTAAGAAGATTATTTGGTTGTATTGTTGTGATACAGCCAACCGCCGCCGTCAGCTGAGCCCGGAGCAAAATAATACAACGGGTCCACTCCCACTCAATATTTCATAGGCTTCATTTTTGACAATAATTTTAATGTTTTGTTTAAACGAAACTTACTACGACATTTTAATAACGAGAGTTTATTGTTTTACATAAAATACAACACAATTAGTTTTACAAAATTTCTTAATATTGATAGTATGATTAATAATAATTAAGTAAAGTGTTCAGAATTAACTAGTAGAGTTTGAACTATTTTCATTTACAAGAACACTTATTCATAACAACTCCCTTCTAGAGTTCTTCCTTTATTATGATTTTTTTTTCGACTCATTATTTTTATAATAGATTAATATTAAATTATTACTTGAATGTTATTCTTCTTAGTATAGTAGACTCTCGGTAATCCGAACTGATTAAAACCAATGTGATTCGGTTTAGCGAAAGGGAATAAAGGTAAATTCAATAATAACAAGTCAATTTAAAAACAAAAATATTTTTAAAATTGTTAATTATTGTTCAGAAATTTATTTTAAAATTATTTTCTTGAGAAATAGACTAACATTTTCTCAGGTCTCTGACTCATAGTTGGCTATATTTTTGAATAGCCTTAACTGCTCCATTGTATTAACTTTACAATTTCGTACCGAAGACCAATTTAATGAAAAAGTTAATTAATTTATCCACCGATAAAGAAATAGAGAAAATAAATACGCTTCCAAATTCGTAGAACTTAGTTTTTACTTAAAATTTAAAAGGAGTTGGTATTTCTAATTAGATGTTTAAGCATAACAGCACGTAAAGTGTTTTAATATATATGGTTTTATTAAATGTATGCATATACTTCAAATCAAATCTTCAATTTTTTTTTTTTTTTTTAAAGCGCAGTTCGGATTATGGAATGGTCTGATTTAACGTGAGTACATTCTCTCAATTTTTTCCCTTGATCTCTCTAATTAACTCTTTTTTTTCACCTTCAGATTTAAAATGAATAAACCTTTCGATATGAAAAAAAGGTGATACCATTCTTTATGTTTAAAAATAAAATACTGAAAACTTGTTTTATTCAAAACTTTTAAGATTTTCTCACAAATATCTTCCGAAAATATTTGATTTTTTTCCAGTTATATTGCTAAATTCAATTCCATCAAAATCCTCGATAAGAATTTAAAAAAAAAAAATATATCTGAACTTTCTAAAAATAAATCAAGTGAAAACTTCAGAAAGATATCTTATCCAGAATTATCAGTAGAAGCCAAGGTTTTTTTGAAAATTTAAATGAATTATTTAAAAAAATTAGATTGGATAGTTTTTACGTTTTTAAACTTCTTTCCTGAGTTTTCATAATAATTATTCTGTTGTTTTTTTCTCTACGGTGATATATCTGGAAGTAATCATCAGCCTCTCTGAACAAGTCTCCTCGAAAGTATTAATAAGGAATTATTAGAAGGAAAGTATTGTTAAGGAATATTAGGAACTTAAATAATTTAAAATACGTTTTTCGTAGAGATTTATAAGAAGGAATGAAAATAAATGAAGTTTTTTTATGTTTAGAAAAAAAAATCACTCTATCATCCTGACATAAAGTGAAATATAAAGTGAATAGGCAATATCAATATAGATGTTTTCCTTATTTAAAAAAAATTCGTGTAACGGAGGATAACGAATCGTATATCCCCGTGAAATATGAGACCTTGGAGGAGAAAATATCCAATTACGAGAGAAAACTTGTAACCGGAGCCGCCATCTTACGAAAAAAACAGGCGTACGTGGCTCGTCTTGGAGCTGTACACTATGTCGCTATGTCGATGTCAGATCATGGCAGTCAGGAACAAAAAAAAGACTTGGAAAACAAGTCGCTTGTCACGTCAATTCCCGAGATGACCCAGAAAATCTTCACGTTCTATATGTCAGTCACGAGAACCGGGGGAGGGGAGGGGGAGGGATGGGGAGGGCATCGGGCAACAGAACTGGAGGGTGACGAGACAAATACTGGAACCAGCATCTCAATAAAAATAAATAAAGCAATATAAAAGAAATAAAATCAATTGATTATTGAGATAAAATATTTTAAAAAAAAGAGAATAATTTAAGGTTATCAGTGGAATATTACATAATACAGATTCGAGTCCCTAAAATATCAGTAATCACTTATAATATCCTTTATAATATTTTATTAAATAAACAGTCAATGTTTTTCCCAATTCAGATATCATCTGGACTGAAAAAAAAAACTTATTTATTATATATAAATAATTGTAAAAGCATCAAGAAAACCTCATAGATGCTACCAGAAGAAGGCGACTGACTTTCTGCGGACACGTGTCCAGGATGGACTCTAAAAGGTTGTTACATAGGATCTCCAAGGTTGCTAAAAAGGGCAAAGCCACGGGATTCTTGTGGATAAAGCAAGTAGAGAAGGATCTTGCGGAACTCCATATTAATCAAAATGTCCCAGATGACCGGAGTGGTCATATAACTGTCAAAACTGCACCTTTCATAACGTCCCTCACAGAAACTACCCACAGACCAAAGGACGAGACCAGGAAATGGTCTGAGGAGCGCAGGATTGAATTTAGCAGGAAAATGAAGGACTACTGGGCCATCAGAAAAGCTGAAGGCACATATAAGAAAGCAGCTGCCAAAGCCAGCACTCAGAACACCAATCGCGGCAAACATCGACGACAGCAAGAAACATAAAGCTAAAACACAAGCATCGTGGTCCATAGATGGCACTAACGAAGAAATAAGTTTTATTTATATATACTGCCTGGAGCATAATCCTTTTTCTGCATATGAGTGTTTTAAGGAGGTCTATATTACATCTTCATCATTATTTATTTCAATTCTTCATAATTTATAATTCATAAGAACGTGATGAATGGAATGAAAAATAATTTTATTATTCGGGGACTGATGTCCCTTTTGAACAATGTATGAGTACATTTTGAATTGTTCAGGCAAGTGTGGCCATACAAAAGGTAAAAAAATCCTTACCTTTAATTTTGTATCGTACTTACAAACTAAAAATAAAATTTCATTTTTGCATAATTTTTGCCAGCGCTGGGCTTACTCCGGAAGGTCTGAGTTTATTGAATATATGATTTGTTTGTTTCGAAAAATTTGTTATTCCTCTCAGTTGGGAAATCTGTAGCTCTTTGAATTTTCAATTACTAATTGAGCCTTAATGTTTTTACCCTTTGCAAATGGAGTTTCTTTACTGTACTTCTCAATATTTCATTTTGAAATTATTGTAAACTCTTTTCTGTTGACTTTGCAATGAGTGAAAACAATGGTCTTCAATATAATAGAGTTGGTCCTATATTATTATAGTTTTATGGATTAAAGCCTAAACGAAAAGATAGGCTTGAGGAAAAGATAAATATTCATAATAGTAGTTATGAAGTTGGTAAATAAATAATTTGTGTTCACAGGACGAAATAAGTACGGATAGAAATTGTTAAGTATTTTCACAAATGGGTAGCGCGAATAATGAATGATTTACTAAAGAAAGCATTTTTATGGTTTTATTAGTCGGTAGTATTCAATGATTGGACAGAGGAAGACCGGGTGAGCAAATTAAGAATGTAATGGGGCCGTCGAAAAATAAAGTAAAGCCGCCTTAACTCGGCATTCCAACTTGTGACACGAGATGTCCCCTAGATAGGTGGATAGATGGATCTAATGAGGTAATTAATTAGTCACTCAGTCTTACCTCAACCTTCGTCGAGACAGTCCACTGTCCCCTGAGTTGAAGGGTATTGGAGGAACGGAATCACGGAATGTTAGGAGCTGATAGAGGATAGTGATGGATTTTTGAACACAGCCACTATAGATAGTAACACGAACACACTACAGCTCAAAAATTGGGTCTTTTCTTTTTTACTCCCCTCAGGGGTTTTATTTGGAACTGATATTTAAATGAAATAACAAATGTATGTTGAAATTATTTTATCAATGCATCATCTGATTTTTAACGAAAGAAGGAACACATTTTAAGTGAATTAAAGACTATAAAATTCCTTGATATTTCGTAATAATACCTTAAATAAATTCTCTCCAGACAAACTCGCATAAGTATGAATATAATTCAAATCCATTCATTGCTTCTTATGACCAACGACAAATTGGAGGGTATCCTTTTCTATTTTTAGCTATGAAATTAAATTGATTGATCATATGTCATTACCAAGGAGGCAATAACTTCCCACCTCCATTTGGTTTTAATAACCACTATTATTTGAAGGGTAACTGTTAAATAACGGTTCCAAAAAAAAAATCACTGGGGGAGTAAAGTAGAAAAGACTCCAAAATTTGTTTGGTTATTTCTTTGTCGAACCCTCCGTTTTTTTTCTTTGTTTTGTTTTGGAACAGATATCCGTTTTCGGTGCTCAAATTTTAATATCGATATTACGATATATCGGATAACAATCGAACAAAAATATCGGTATTTATTCTTTCTTATAATTTCTTAGGAAGTTTCTGTAATTATTTTATCAAAAGGCGAAATATAATTTCCAGGTATAATCTTCTTCTTTATTCCATTAAGGTTTCGGGAAAATATTTCCTCATCATCAGAATTTTCTTTACTCTTCTGTTTATTTCTCTCCCATTGTCCATAATTAATGCAGAAATTTTAATTATGGACAATGGGAGAGAAATAAACAGAAGAGTAAAGAAAACTGATGATGAGGAAATATTTTCCCAAAACCTTAATGGAATAAAGAAGAATATTACACCTGGAAGTTATATTTGGTCCTTTAATACAATCGATATTTCGATATTTGTGTTAATCTCTAATAATGATCAGAGATATGTGCGCATCTGGGGATTCCAAAGATAAATTTTATTTTAAAAGATCATAAGACCGTTAATGTTACTTCAAGTTCTTCCGCAAGTCCCCTATATACCAGGTAATCGTAGGGATAAAAGTAGGAGGAAAACCAGGTTATAGTAGGAGAAAATAAAAGAGGAGACAAGCAGTTGACGGTTTTTTAAAGGCAAGGATTCTTTGACTCTAAATAACGGTTTAAGAACTAAAGAACTGGGATATTATAAGTTATAATTAATAGCTACGATAAGTTTTATTGTGATCTTCCAATAGCAGCTTTATAAAAACAGTCTTTGAAGTGAATTGATAAGGTCGTAAAGTAGATGAATGCAATCGAACGGTGGCAAAATGCGCATAATAAATCGATCTAATCATCAAGATTAAGTCTTAATCGATCCTACTTTCGATTAGGGCTACTATGCACAGGTAATAAAGATGAATGTTGCCGCTACTCCAAATAACTAACCCTACAATCTGAGGCTATTAGCGAGTGGAGTACCGTGGGACAGTCCCAATCCTCCGGCGAGTGTGCTTTCTAAATGTGTATTAATGGATATCGTCTTTCACTGGCTAGGATCAGCAGAAGAAATCGTTACGAATCGTTCGGTGTTGGTCTAGTTCGATAGCGGATAATCGATTTACTCTGCACAATCTCGTTGTATGTAGGTTCGCAACTGAAGAGTACCTACACTTTCCAACAGTGGTTTATATACATAATTATATACTTTATCTGTATGATTAAACTCACATATGATTTTTTGTTTTATGATTTTTTTTTTTTACTTATATATATTTTTTGTAACTTCATTTACGTTGCCAATGAATAATTTCTATTCCGCACCTGAATAATATGAAATAAAGGGATGTTACTTTCTTGTTCTTACAAGATTCTTCTAATATTTAGTAGAGGATCAAATTAATCTTGGCTTTGTTAACAGGACATTATTGGCAAAAACTCTATAATATATCTGTCATAGTAAGTATTAAACGTATTATATGTGACTAGCTAAAAAGGATAATCTCAGTAAAAAAGAAACATCATGAGTTTGGAATTTACCGGAAACCCACCCACACGGATGTCGTTATAAACAATGGTGCTAGGAGACCGATAGCACATAAACTCGCAGCCTTTAATAGCATGGTTTACCTTTTGAACGTACCATTAAATAAAAAGCACTATAATAAAGAAATTGAAATAATATATTCCATAGCAAAAAATAACGGGTACAACAAAACCACTATCAATCATATTTAAAAAAAAAGAATTACAAAAAAAGACAATTAATGATATCTATTCAACAATTCCCGAAGATAGGCCCATCCCGAAACATTATGTTTTGATTCCATATTACGGCCCTATATCCACTAAAGTCGGAAATGAATTGAAAAAAACTAGGATTAAACTCTGCATTTATAACAGAAAAAACCCTACCCTCATATTTCTCTTCTCCTGAAGACAATATAAACTTTTTCCAAAAAAGCGGAGTATACGAACTAAATTGTAATGGTTGTGCAGCCAAATACACGGGAAAAACTGGAAGATCGCTAAATCACAGATTAAAGGAACATATGCGTGCATATAATAATAAGACAGATAATTCCAATTTTGCAATTCATTTAAATGAAAATAATTATAAATTCATCACAGACTCAGGAGTTAAATTAAGACATCACGTTGAAAACAGCCTCAAATTAAATATATATGAAGCACTTGAAATAATAAAATCCTTCAAATCCAATCCAGATTTTTGCTTAAATGATCGAATAAATATCTCCAATTGTCCAATCTTAAATTTATTCCTATCTGTAACAGGAAAAACAATTACTCACCGGAATTACTGGAAAAACCCCGACCCTTAAACCGTTTACCTAAAAACATCTTACCTACCTTTCGTTCATTGTTAGTTCAATGCGAGATGAAACCAGTACAAACTTTTCTGTTTGATATAATCCATTTAAACCTTTAATAACTTAAAAACCTTTAATTTTGGTGAGTACCAACATGTATTTGATTTCTTGTCTTAATTAAATTCATTATTCATAAATGTTTTATAATACTGATTTATAATAATCTAATTTAATATGTATAATAATACCAAACTATATTTTGAATTGCTTATTTTTGAATTTTTTGTGTGTTTTTAGAACTGAGGATGAATGTATAAGATTCGAAACTAGTTTTCAATAAACCAAATTTATAGAAGTGACAAATAATTTATCAATCCCTAATTAGCTAAAAAGGAACTTAGAAATTAAAAAAAATAATTCCCATTGATATAGGTAGATTGTCATAGCAAAGTCTAGATTCTTATATATTATTTTATAATTAAAAAAATATTATTTTATATATTAAAAAAAAATTGATTCAGAGGAATGACGATGGATAGATACCTCTCTGTACCGCTGGAATATGCATATCATTTCCATAATGAAAGGAACACTATTTAAAAAGTTTGTTAGATTTACATCTAACATTACATTCAGATGAAAGGCAGCGCTTGCCAAACGTTACCTCTTCTAAATGTTACTGCTTGTATTTTTCGTTGAAACTGCTCACCGTAGCGTTCTACTTCCCTCGCATTATTCATCCTAATTTAAAATATCGGTAAATAAAAATATTATGCTTAAATGTAATAGTTTTCATTTATATCAAAAGAGCAAAAATGTGGCGAAACAGTGATCTTATTCAATCACATGTCATTTTGCCTGGTTCAATAATAAGGGTGTGTTACCTCTGTATAAAATTTTAATCATATCTTAATAAACTAAGTTTTATTCTATTAAACTAAAAGTTCTAAAGAGTGATGTTTTTGTAGTATTGTTAATAGAAAATAAAAGAATTGAAGGTATATCTCTGCTTTTAAATTTATTACTATGAACAGTAATGGCCATTATTCGTACAATTATTTCAGTAATAAATGTTCTTAACGCATTGTAATGAAATCACGACAGATAATGTTTTACCATTATGTGATTAGTAAATCAGCTGTTTAATTAAAGAACTAAATTCAATATTTGAATTTGAGTATTTATTTAAGATGAAAATTTCTTTCGATATTTAATTTTAATTGGATTTATTTTTTAATGAATAATGCTGTTACTTCAATTCAACAAAATTGATTGGCTATAGTTTTGTTTAAGTTTTTAACAATATTTCATCAAAATTCTGCTTCGAGATGATAACATAAACTAGAACCGCCGCATTGCCGACCGCCATTCTCCTGAAGCTGTCAGGACGAAGCAGCATGGGTATGATATCATACCTTGACTACCGGGCAGTTTCTACGCAATATGTCCCGTTCTATTCAGTCAAAGCAGTAGTCAACTGCCAGCCGCAGCCGTTGGCTGTACCAGTGAAAGGCTACCTTAAGATCTTCAAAGAAAACATATGAATTTTTCCTGTTTCATAATAGGTTTCCATTAGAAGATTTTGAGTTTCGATATTTTCATTATGTATGCTCGAAATAAAAAATTAATAAATAATTAAATAAATATTTAATATATTTATTATATAAATATGGCGAAATATCTTAATTAATTAAACATAGGTTCAGCAATGTTTTGTATTGTATTTATATATGTCCTTAAACCTTAGCTTTAATTTTAAAAGTGAATTTTAAATTCATCTCAACTTTAATTATGTGCGTATTTTTGCTCTTAAAAAAATGAATGTAGATATATATATACTACTTATTTTGAACAAAATAAGAAAGATTTTGAAAGAAGCATTAATGAAAAAAATATAGATAAAATTTAATTCGGAATTAGTGCAAGAGGAATTCAAAAATAGTCTCGGGTAAAACAAAACCTAATTAATTGTATGAAGTCATTAATAATATTTAGTTTTACTACGTTTGCTGTACACTTCTGTATACATGTATGTACTTCAGGACCAATTATTGGATCAGGAGTTATGCTTGGTTCTATACTAATAATAATATAAGCCTTCCCTAACATTACATTGGTAATAAAATAAAATTATTTAAAATACTGCCCACATTTTTTATTTATTTTTTTTTATCCCAAATTTGTAATAAACGGAAATTTTACAGAGTTATAAAAATCTTGAAAATAATCTCTGATTTTATTTATTTTTTAATATGAAATCCTTATCTTGTTAATGAAGGCCTTCGTTTTTATTTTTATTATTATTAATTGTATTGTTATATCCCGAAAGCTTACTTGGTTATTCACTATTTTAGTTTATTATTTTCAATAATAGACGACTAAGAAAAAATTTTTTTTGACCCGTCCTCAAAATTTGAGGTTTTACGTTTCAAAATATGTAGAAACCAAATATCGAATACAAAAAAAAAACCTGTACGCCGTACACAGTCCGCGGCTTTTTTCAGAGACTACTAGATCGATTTTATTGAGATTCGGCAACAAGGACACACCTCACCCCAGAATGATTGGAACTCAACATTGCCATACGTCTGTTTGTTTCAAAATGGCGCCCGATGAGAGATTTTATAAGTCCATAACTCGGGCATTTATAAATATAGAGGGGAAATATAAGGTGTTTTGAAATTAGCATATCCAGAAATTAAAAAAGAAATAATAAAAAAAAAAATCTATATAAGTGCTTTTGGTTTATTATTTTCAATAATAGACCTTTGTAATCGACCATGAATTTTTTTTTTTTTTCGTAAAGTATGATAATTTACAAAATGAAATATTTGTTACAATGCATTTCTTAATACCAACATTATTCTTTAAAAACAAAAACAAATTTCTTACAGATTGTTTCAACAACTTATGAAATCAGTCGTAAGGAATCTAGAGTTCCTAACAATTCGAAAAAAATCTCAGATACGATCTTTAACGACATAGTGCATCTTTTATCAATTAATATTTTTTTCCTGCTTTAAGTATCTTAATTGCGGCACTTAAAGAGCATTAGACTCAATAAGTATCTTAATTGCGGCACTTAAAGAGCATTAGACTCAATAAACAAACGATCATCCTTTTGTTATTTCATTTAATTTTTTGATTTATTGGCACTGCGTTTTACCTTTCTCCTTTAGATATTCTTTTCATCTTTATTTGAGGTAATACTTCTATATAATTGTTACCTCGCTGGAACTACAGAATTATATTTGTTAATTATGACTCCTCAACAGATCACCAGGGCACCAGGAGAACAGTACCGTAGTATCTGTGTCCGACTGAACACACCGTGTAACTGCTCTCTGTTCCGCTAACCGTTTCTTTTTCTTTTCTTCTGCGTGATCCTCTTCTTGTCTCTGAAGGAACAATAAGTGACGGCCATGGCGACTAAAAAACTGTAGCCGATAGCTCTGTTTCGATTCACGTAGCCACCTATATAGAGAAATTTCTTTGCGATAGAGCTGTCTTTCGGGCCTTTTAAGCTATCATTTTAACCTGATTAACGTTTCGGTTATTTGAACTAAAAATCAGAAAACAAAAAAGGATTTTTTTTAGTTAAAGAAACTATATTCTCATTAAACGGTAGCTTAGTCAAATGTCCACGCTTATAATTTGCAATAGATTGTAGGTGACTTTATATGATTAATTTATTGATAAATTATCAATAGATAGAATAGAAATATCAAATTATGTATTATGTTATCTTTATTTCATATCTTTCCTGCATTTTGTTGTAATTTTTGATATAATGCAATTTATTTAAGATGTTATATTCATTTTGTTCGTAACGAAATCTATACAATAAATAGTTTCCGTTCGTGCTTACCTACGTAGGTGTCCATAATCGTTGTCATGACAACTTCGAGGTTAAAGTTCATTAATTCTGGCTAATGCCCAAAGGTAAAAAAAGTGAAAGGAGTGAGGAAAAATAAAGTACTTAAATACCTTTTCGTGTTTTTACTGATATGAAGTAGAATAAATAAATAAATTTTCCTTTCCCCCCCCCCCCAGTTATTAAAACCTTACCGGGCTTTTCCACTCGTATAAATATAAGTGAGCATTAGGATTATAAGTAAAATAAATAAAATCAATGATTCTCCTATGCTACCTCGCATATAAGAGAATAGTAGAAAGTGAATGCAGCGATTTCAAAATAGTATAAAAAAAATAATAAACTTGCCAAAAAAAAGTCTTTCGAAAAAGAAAAGGTAGAGAAATTTAGCGAATTTTTCAAGAATGATAATATTTTATAATTCATTAAAATTTCTTGCAAATCCACAATTTAATAGCTTTTTCATTTTCCCCGGCTCCTTTGCGATGGCAAAATAGAGCTCTTAGAATGTTTATTATTATATTTTATTTGCGAAAGTTTTTATTGGTTGCAAGATAGTAACTTAGCCGCGGTAACTCTAATGTAATTTATTTCGAAACTTTCTCTCCTTTCATCAGTATCCATTCATTTCTTATTAAAAGTTCGTCAAGACTGCCTAGCTAGTTTTGAGAGACTGCCTCAACATAAAAAAAAAACAAATCCTCACTAAATTAGTATTAAATTGCTATTTGATTGGTCCTGTCGGGGACGACTCGTCAGTGGAACCTGGAAAGTGAAAGTAGATAATATTCGCCAAGAATCTGGAAAAAAAATAATGAAAGATACGTTGAATAAATGAGGTTTGCCCTCATCTCAATTTAAGCTTAGAAAATGGTGTATTTCGAAATTTGATTGCTGGATTTTATATAAGATTTTCGTATATGTGAAGTAGTGTTTTGCGCATTAGTCCATATGCCAAAGATGCGCTGAATACATACTCCGTGTCTCCAAAGATTCATTGAAAGGGAATAAATTTGGGTTGGTATCTCATCGAACCAAGAAAAAAAGAAGCTAAATCAGTGAAAAAAAAATGATTTAAAAGTGTAATTAATGATAGAAATTCTACGTAATTGAAAACATCGACCACCAATATTCACGAATTCGCTGTACCTGGTATCTCTCGGAGATTTCAATGGGTATATGTATATACCTGCTTTTTAGAAGTAGAAGTGGAATTTTACTCGTGGTGGAGGAAGAGTTTGAAGTTTGGCTATTTTGGTTTACCGCTGTCCATCAAATCGCTGATGAAATATCCAGTTAGATGTTTTCTTAGTCTATACCACTTACCTTTTTTGTTTTCTAAAAAAGTTAATCTTCATTTTTTGATCATTAATCATCAGTTAAATTGTGGTAGTTTTTCATTTAATAAAAAAAGTGCCAACTCGTTTAGAGTTTATTAATAATCAAGACTTATTTTTCAAAAATGTAACATTTTTTTTACTAAATAATAAATTTAATTTGAAAATAATAATTAACTCAAAATTCTTTATTGTATGCGATATAGTTATTGAAGTGCTACCAATGGGTGGTTCCTTCACAAGTCATTACCATGTCTTATGTTCATACTTAACATTTTATTGCGATCAATATTGAAACTAAAAATCTGACATTTTTCTCAACGAATTATACGCCAATAGAAGATTTTCATGGGAAAAAAAAATAATGAATTTTCTTTATGAATAACATATATTGAATATATATATTTATAGATCTATTTAGAGACATTTCCACAGACTTCGCACCATGCTTGAAATATAAATTGTATATCAAAATAGCCCATTTCTTTTTATACTGTCCCAGGTTTGAATAATTACTTTAGGTATTGTAGAATCTGTTAAAGCGGAGTGGATGGCGCCATGTTTAACAAACAGGCTGTAAAATAAATAGTTTTTCCACAAGAAATGAAATAGTTTTTGTCCGGAGGCAACGATCCACAACTGCCCAAGTTCCAGCCCAACAGCTCCCGCAGGAATGGTGCAGCAATCAGAGCAAAGAATCAATGGCCTATTGTCCAAAAGATCTTAACTTTACATTAACATATATTATAGGTTATTATTATGATTGTAGGCAGCCTTTAACAGATCACTGATTAATTCATTATATAAGAATTATCCATGTAAGTTACAGACTTATACTTTTTTTGGCTATATTTTTTGTATTGTGTAGAAATTCCTGAATTACAGTATACTGAATTAAAAAAAGTAATTTACAAAATGTTATGTGATTTTAGCTCTTAATTTATCGACTCATTCCTTCCTAAATTAGACCTCATTGTTAGATGCGTTTTTTGCAAAACCTCAGAAAAACATTAACCCTGTCCTATTGTTCTGCTAAGTGTTCTATTTTTTTCTTATTTGGTAATAAAAACCTTTATTTAAACTAAGTAAAGTAATTTAATAAAATGAAATCTATTAAAAAAAATGAAAAATGTAGATAACAGTAACGGGTGTATATAGAATGAATAATAAATAATTAAATTTACGTTATATCCTTTAAACATTGAGTTTGAAATAAGTTCATGTATGATATTGATATAAAAGACAAAAAAAAAAAAAATTGTTCCAAACACAAAGTCTTAAGTCTAATTAATAACTATAAGTAAATACCGGCAAATAACTAACCAGTCAATGTTTCGCCAATTCAGGGATCATTTGGACATACGCCAATACATTCACCTGTATGAATATCAAATGCAGCACATCTCAAATCAGCAGTCTAAACAGACGCATCAACCCAAGACAGTACATCACCCCAAGACATCCAATCACATACCAGGCAGAGTATGTGATGGGATGTCTCGGAGTGAACAATCAGTTCATGTATTTAAATTAAGGAGCTATTTATTTTTACTAGATTCCGGGGCATTTCTATACTTTCTCAAACAGGTGCCGGTGCGTTAACCCATGGAATTCAATTTCCTCTGTGGTAGAATATTCGGATTAAGCAATGTTCCGGGGCTGTCATGGACCCGGACCCACTCTTTGTTCATCGAACTGTTCCCCGGCAGGAAGGAGAGGAGAACTACCGGGCCGCGTCCAGGAAGACCGATCCGGGTAAATGGAGGATGAGGCAAACGAGGCGATAAGTAAGCGCTACTCAATTTCTGCAAGTTCATCGGGTGGCTTCACATCTTGTAGAAGGGATCAGCAACAGCAACAGTTCGTATATATCTACTGTCTTCGAACAAAATGGAAGTAGGAAGTCTTTCAAAGGGAAGAAATAATAGAAATAATTCACGGCGTGTTAAGGGAGGAATTTATTTTATTCTTATTATTTTTTTTATATTTGAGAACTTTTAAGTCTATCATTGGCCACCCTTATTATTATTATTATTAATAAAGGCAATCTACGACAAGATGATGTCTACGTACGCTCAACTATGTCGACTTTCAATGATTCGCCGATATTAGTTAATACTGCTGCACTGCTAATACAGTTCGAAGATGAGGTTAAAAAATAAAATAAAAATAATAATAAATAAATGTAGATGCAGCCGTCCCAAGTGATTCCAACCTACTTACCACTAGGGCCAAAAAAATTAGGAAGTATCAAGAACTTGCCATAGAGTTGAAATCTCTTTATCATATAGTAAAAGTGGTGGTGACTCCACTAGTCATTTCCTCGAATGGACTTAAACTCAACAGCACAAGAGATGGTACGGAAGACCTTGGCCTGGATCTAGAAAAATTAAAATTAGCCCAAAAGGCAGTTCTGCTGGATATCTGCAGGATTGTCAGAAAATTTTTAAATAAGTGAAATCATCTGCATTCCCTTGATTGATTTTTCAGGATGCAGATGCAATTTCTAGAATCTGAGAGAAGAAAGGAATATATAATAATAATAAATAAAATAATAACAATAAATAAAATAAAATAAATAAGTTAAAATGGAGGAAGAGACCTTAATATAATATATATATATATATATATATATATATATTTATAGATACATGAATAAATATATTGGATACAAAGGAAAAATATAAGCTTAGTATAATTCTTTCATAAATAATTCTAATAATTCTTTCATAAATAATAATAATTTCATAAATAATTCTTTAATTTTAAATTGATTATTATATATATATATATATATATATATATATATATATATATATATATATATATATATGTATATTTAGTTGACATCCGTATGATGGGTCAATCTAATTAGGGATTGATAAATTAATGCCACTTCTATAATTTTTTTTTTATTGAAAACTAATTTCGAATGTTATACATTTATTTTCAGTTCTAAAAATTCAAAAATAAGCAATGCAAAATACAGTTTGGTATTATTATACATATTAAATTAAATGTAATATAAATGATTATTATAAAACATTTATGAATTATGAATTTAATCAAAACAAGAAATCAAACACCTTTAATTGTCTTATTTATATTACATTTAATTTAATATGTATCCATGCACCAAACTGTATTTTGAATTGCTTATTTTTGAATTTTTGTGTGTTTTTAGAACTGAAGATGAATTATACATTATACATTGAAAACTAGTTTGTAAGTTGACAACCCTTAACCATTTTTCCCACCCTTCCTTGCCTGTTGGCAATACTGTTTTACCATTTTGGTTCAGCGCAGTCTATCTTGGGCTGTTTTTATCCAATTCGTTGCTAATTATTCGTTTTTATTTTTGTTCAAAATACTACATTTGTCAATTACTTTTTTCAATGTTAACAGTTATTAAAATAATCACATATTTCCAATTTTGTTTTTGCTGCGATAATTGTGGTTTTGAGAAAAGGTGGAAACTTGTTTCTCACAACTGGTTCAATAAGTTATCTATTTATAAATCTATTTGACTATCGCTAATTATACGACTTTGACTTAATAACTAAGCTAAAGCTAGGAAATTAACGGTTTCACACGATTTTCGCACAAAAGCCTGAGTGGCTGTAAACCGGACCGACCGGAATTAGTGGACTTAAGTTGGTTATTACTGCTATCATCAGTGTTCTGGCATCCAAAGAGGTTTCTCTTCAGTTGAAAGCAACCTTTTTATATCTCATGGGAATCGTGTGTCCTGTTGTCACAGTTAACATTTTAGTGCTTACACTTAGTCTATTTACTAGTTGCATATTTTTAAAAATTCTTTTCTTTATGTGTTTTTATTTATTTTAATGAAGTGTCTGTAATGCAACCGAAAAAGTCTTACTTAATTGTGCATTTTTATTATTCTTAGGGGGATATCTGTTCAAGAATAAATATTACTTTTTCATTCATTCATTATATTTAATTCAGGATATAAGAAAGTGGCAAATATCTAATAAAAATAGTACGGTGTTGACGTATGTACTCATTATATTATTAAATATAGATCTATAACATAGATTAATTTAAAAATATGTAGTAATATTTCTTGTATTTTTCTAAGAAAAATTTATTTCAATTCATTTTGCTATACTTTTATCTATTTTTTTTTTTAAGCATTGCATTTTAATTTCTTTAAAATCAATTTTATTGAAATTGGTTACAAAAAATGTGAAATGGTTTGACGAGACTATTCAGGAAAATAAATTATATCACGACTAAAGAAAAAATAACTGAAAAATTAATGGTTTTTTTAAAAATATATTGGCGAAACCCTGTTCTCCCACCAAAATTATAAAGTTTATCTTTTTTTTTTTTTTTTTTTTGTGGTTTTAACGTCCTTTCCTATCCTATTAAGGCAAACAGGATGGTTGTCCTATAGATTACAACCTATTCTAACTAGAGTGGGAAGATCGAGATTCATTACTTGGGAACGCCACGAAATAAATTTCAGGCCCGATTCGTACCGGCGCCGCAGCGGACCCGAGGTTGCTAAGGGGATGCCTTAACACTCTCGACCATCACGGCCTCATAGTTTTATATAATGTAATTCTATAAAGGTATATTCTATCCGATATAAGATTGATCCACGTTATTGTCTTAGACAGGATTGTGCATTGACTGTCTATTTTCACCCCAAAACATTTTTTCTCCAAACTCTGCATTGTTCACTATTATGAACATAAAGAGCGTACGTCTTTCATCAAACACTGTTCTATATTTTAAGACAACGAGGGATGCTTAGAAATAGTGGGTTATGACATTTTTTAATTAAAAATCCTTGCTATTGCAATTGGATATAATAGTTGTGTTCAATTATTGATATTATGGTATTTCTATTAATGCATGTCTAAATATAATTTTCCGGTTTTCTATTTTGTAACATTTTCTCTATAAGAATCTTTAATATTAGTTACTTAATAGTTGCTGTGTACTGATTTCTGATCGACATCCGTCACAAGAGAAAGTGTAAGTATAATAAATCGAATCCTACCTTACTTTCTTCAATTTCTTATTAATATTGTTATAATTACGAACGATATAGGGGCACGCGCCGGCAGAAAATGCTCTGATTTACTATTTCCTGTGCAGAACGGAACCTATATCCGGGCCTTGTTGCTTTCTCTTCTTTTTGGTCCTCCGGGCGGGATAGGATACGGCACCGCGCCGCATTATGCAGGACGATTCCTGTGGCGCCGACTTTTAAGGGTATAAGGAAATTGTTTGCATATCTACATGTCACTGATCCTTTGTACACTCTCAGAAGGAATGTGGTACGGCATTAGAATCATTTCTGAATACAGTATTATCTGATTATTCTGTTCAAGTACGCTTATGGAATATAAATAATAATAAATAATCATATACTTGAAAAATCTCTGCATACATAATAAATATCCACATTTATTCCTGAATTTTATTATAAAACCTTAAAAATGTTGCTTAATTTTTTTAACTCG
Source organism: Rhaphigaster nebulosa (assembly GCA_948150685.1). Taxonomy (NCBI): domain Eukaryota; kingdom Metazoa; phylum Arthropoda; class Insecta; order Hemiptera; family Pentatomidae; genus Rhaphigaster; species Rhaphigaster nebulosa. Next base: position 12,439,540 of record OX411311.1, on the reverse strand, counting down.
ATTTTTTTATTATGTTTCATTTTCAAATATGTAACTTTATATCTCAAAGAATAAATGATGGGTGCACACTGTTTAGTCGAACCTGTCCATTCTGAAATCGATTATCTCATGTCTTTGTTTTCATACTTTATTGTATTAGTGTCCTATACATAAAAGCAGTCATCGGTTATAATTGTGTCGTTTCATGTATCTTTAGACTGTTCTAGTTTGAACATTTTAATTTTTTTACTTTTCAGCTTTATTATTATTGATTACTTAAAACAAAATATATATTTTATCAGTAAATATAAAGCAAACAGGCTATTCGGTCACCAAGTATTTTATTTTACTTTACATCATTTCGACGTTTTGGCCAACTTGGGCCATTCTCAAGTCTGAAAGAACAAAATTGTTTAGTCGATATTTTATTTGCATTTATCTTATAAGGTAATACATTTTCTTATATAATTATTAAAATTAAACAGTACCTACCATGTAAAACGTACTCCATTTTATGAAAAACAAAAGTCAGCATTGTATTAATTTCTTCCATTTTGGTTTATTATTTTCAATAATAGACCTTTGGAATCGACCAAAGAAAATTTTTTTGTAACCCTCCCCCTCAAAATTTGAGGTTTTACGTTTCAAGATACGTAGAATCCAAATATCGAATAAAAAAAAATCCGTCCGTCCGCCGTACGCCGTCCGCGACTTTTCTCCGAGACTACTGGACCGATTTTCTTGAGATTCGGTACCAAAGTCACAGGTCATCCCGGGATGATCCTTGGAACTCGACATTATAATCCGTCTGTTTTTTTCAAAATGGCGGCCGATTAGAGATCTCATAAGTCCATAACTCGGTCATTTATAAAGATAGAGAGAAAATGTAAGGTGTTTTGGAATCAGCATAGCGAGGCATGAAAAAAAAAAAAAAAAAAAATTGAAAAACAAAAAATCTGTATAATTTCCGATTAAATATCTAATAAGCCCATAACTCGGTCATTTATAAAGATAGAGAGAAAATGTAAGATGTTTTGGAATCAGCATAACGAGAAACAAAAAAAAAAAAAAAAATGAAAAACAAAAAATCTATAATAATTGCCGATTAAAGACTTATAAACCCATAACTTGGCCATTTATAAACATAGAGGAGAAATGTAAGGTGTTTTGGAATCAGCATAACAAGGCATTAAAATAACAAAAAAGAAAAAAAACGAAAAATAAAAAAATCTCTATCTGCAAAAATTGTTGGTGCTTTTATTGTATTTAAACGAAAGCTAACGAAAATCCCTACAATACGAACTAGAAATCACCTAAATCGGACCATTATTAGCTTAGATACAGCTTAATGAACTTCGTTTTTATTTTTTTCCTAGTGAAGTGCACATCAAATATTTCCTCTGTATCATTTTACATCACAGCCTACTTGCATTGACGCAGTTTTTTTAATTAACAGAGTTCGGCACTCTCACGGCGAACATCTTGTGACAAGCTTCAAATTTCTTTTCCTTTGGTACCTACTGCTTCATATTTTTCACTTTGACAGAATATATATTTTTGTGGAATAATAAACAAGTGGAATAAATAAGTGGAAATAATAAACCATTGTTTAATAATTTGCAGCGTTTTTGTTTTACTTTTCCTATAGTAAAAATACATTACACCCAATTAATTTATTTAAATTCATTGCTGTAATGCTTATTATAGATTTTCATGTTATATAATTACCCTTATTGAGTCATTGTATCCGTCTGATGTGCTTTATATTTACTGATCTAATAGCATCGCACCGAAAATTAATAAAACAACTTAAAGATATATATTTTATATTAAAATTACAAATTTTGTATTAATATTATTAATAAATTATTACGGATAATGTTAATTATTAATTAATTAACAAATTTTTAAGCTGTTTTCAATACCGACGGATTTAACAAAGACGATTTTTTTTTAAAAACCATCTCACTCAATTTAAAAAAGGTTTACAGGAGACATCAAAATATATGACTGAATCCTATTTGACGCAGATAATCCCATGAGTTTGATCACATTTTTATACTGGATTGATATACTTTTCGTCAATATGGCTTTGCCAGATGATGTAGTACATTGAGAACTTAAGCATTATTATTGTAACTAAAAGAATTGGAGCTTTGGAGTAAACAAGACGTAAATTTTATTTAGTTATAGTAAAATTGGTTTAGAAACTAACGGGTTTAAATATTTTTTTTATAGTTGCAATTTATGACTACATAGAATTTTAAAATACATTTTTTTTTTTTATGCCTAATCCACTTTTATATATTTATCATAAATTGATTGAAGCAATTTTTGTATTTACTTTATTTTTAAAAAAAAGATGTATGCATATTCTCGTTTAAAGTAAATAGTGTTTCTCTATTTTCATCTTTCGGGCTATAGGTTTCAATCAAAGGAGAAATAAAAAAATAAAAAATGATTAAATAAATAAAAAAAATTAAAAACATAAAAAATAGAATAAAACTTTGAACTCATTCTAGCAGGTTAAATAAATTAATTACTCAATACATCGTCGCTTCAGAGCAGGACTCTCCTATCTCCAAATTTGGCTTTTTCTATTTTCTATCACTTAAGATAGTTCAGACTAAAAACCTTTGGGGTCTTTTCTGATATATCCCCGCGTTATTCTAATTTCGTACATTCCTACAGTAAAACAGGAATTTAATTAGAAGAGACAATTACAACACACTATAAACTTTTTTGACCAATCTTCTATGACAAAATTAATTCTATATTCAGCCTGAATGTTCATTTTAGCACAAACATTTTTATTAAACTTTATATTCTATTTTTAATAATAATAATTATCAGTTATTTAGTAAGCAATAACATATAAGTAATAACTTCTTATACTTTTTTATTACTTAAAATAATTCACGCTAGTACGGATTTGGGGTCTTTTTTTATATATCCCCGGCAGTTACTTTTTGTAATATCAGTGAATTATATAATGTAAAATAAAAGTACGCATGATTTTAATATATTAATATTTATTTATTAAATATAAATAAAATTTGTAAATTTTCATCGGATGACACTTCAAGCATATTGTTTCTTGATGAATTAGTCCTATTTCTTATAAAAATTTAATTTATAATTTAATTTAAACGAAATAAAACGATAATGGATGAGAAATAAATCAAGGTTAATTTGATAACATGAACAATAATATAAATATTGTCATTTGTTATTTTAAATTCAGTGATATTACTAAAATTAATTGGCGGAGATATATCAAAAAAGACTCCGGATTTGATGATCCCTAAACTTGGCAATGTGTTCACACATGACACAATTCTTGTATTCACTTATTGTCATGATAAAGTTTTGTTATTCAAATTTTCTACCAAGCTTAGGAATACATTTTTTTAGTAAATAATATTAAATTAAAATAAAAATGTTTGCGAAGAATATTTAAAAAAAAATTCAGAAAATGTTCTGCTAAGTTTAGTTCTATGCTAGAAAGCCAAAAACTTTATTTATAAATGCACATTATGAAACGATAAAACAAATTTTAAAATTTGTTTAATTTGTTTTTAAAATTTTTAAAACTGTAAAATTTTATTTTCTGAGTTATTTAATTCTGTCCTGAAGCGACTATACATATATTATCTCAATTATAAAGAAGGGAATAAAAACAAAATTTAGCTCTATACTTCTATGTTTATTGGATATTTTATAATAATAATATTCTAATAAAATTATAATTTTAAACAGTATGTATTTAAAATAATGGATATTATTATGTTATAAAATATACGAATCGATTAGCAGAAGCAGTCTTGAGGATATGAAGTGTCAGCTGGAGACAAGAGGCATATGGTGGTCACAGATGATGGCTTCAATGGCTTCTAGGAGCGAAGCACCCTTAATTACTGATTATAATTAACATTTTTAATTTTTATTGTTATCAAAAGCACATCGGTATAGCTAACTGGTGAATGAATATTCATGAATGATATTCTTATTCATAATTTTATACTGACTCAAGAAACAAAAAAATACAGGAACTGCATATGGTTTTGAGGGTTCGTTGGTCACATGAAGAGGAAATAGATGTTTAATTTTTTTTTGCATGTGCGAAAAAAAATATTTCATTTAATATTTAAATGATAGTATTGTTTAGTCAATTATTAAAATTAATTTTGAAAAGATAAAAAAAAAAGAATTGTTAAGAATATAGATAATAGGTTTTATTTATTGAACTTTTTTTTTTTTTAATTGACTGAAACACAAAAACATAATAAATCAGAGCCATAATATGAGGTTGTGAATATTGATGACGTCCTGGATTATTTTGTAGAGAAAAACAAAAACAGATTTGTAGAATTCGTGCAGTCACGCTTATTTGTGAGAATGATTTTGCCTTTCGTATACAGCCATAAGTTCTCTTGCCAACAGATGTTCTCTTAACAATTGCTAACCGGTTTCCTAATACGAAATTGCTAACCGGTTTCCTAATACGAACAAAGGCCTACCAGACCTTTAACTGGAATCGAAAACTGGCTATCGATATTTAGATCGATAGGGTATAGTATTAGTAATGGCCAATTAGTATTTAATAATATACTACAATACAATAGGGCAATAAACCTTGCTACTCAATACAGAAGGAACAGAGACTATTAGTCTATTAATAAGGAAAAATATTGTCAACTTTAAACCTCTCGTTAAATGTTCTCTCCCTATATAAAGGGCATCTCCATTGATAAAAATCAAATAGTTTGCCCAATCAATCCCGACAATGGTTTTACAGCGAATAGAAGGAGGATAGTATAAGAATTATTTAAATAATTTTCTCAAACGATATAATAAAATCAGTTGATATCCGCATGATGGTATAGAAGGATCAATCTAACTACGGATTGATAAATTATTTGCCACTTCTATAAATTTGTTTTATTGGAAACTAGTTTCGAATGTTATACATTCATCTTCAGTTCTAAAAACACACAAAAAATCCAAGTCCAAACTAAAGTTTGGTCCAAACTATATTTTGAATTGCTTATTATTGAATTTTTTGTGTTTTTAGAACTGAAGATGAATGTATAACATTCGAAACCAGTTTTTAATAAAACAAATTTATAGAAGTGACAAATAATTTATCAATCCCTAATTAGATATAATTAAAAAAGTTAATAAGTTAAGTGTTTAAAAAAAAATGTAACACTATTAACTTCCAACTAAATTATGTATCATTTTTTTTTTTAATCAAATAAAGAAAATACATAGTTTAAACATATTCCAGAATAATGATTTTTAAAGAATCTAACAAAGTACCTTAACTAATGTACCGTCAACTGACAGGATAACATTAAGACAATTTTTTTTTTTTCAAATTTGAACTTTTTAAGCGGGCTCAATGTTACCACTTTTTGATACGGCCAAATTAAAATCTTCACCAAACCGAAATGCGGTTTAGTCCTCTTAAAAAGTTCATTATTTGATATAACTGTTTGAAGTTGCACCGTATATCTTAAAGTTACCTCAGTTTACGGTTATGTGTAATGTTAGTGTTCCCCTCCCCCCTTTGAAATGATTGGTCTAAGCCAATGGTACACCGATACATTTTATTAAGAAGTTGAATTTTAAATAAATTGGCGTTGATGATATTAAAACCATGTTATTAAGAACTCACTATATAAGTCTCTCTTGAGCCTGGCTTTTAGAAGATAAAGGACTGTCTAATGTTTGCTTCTAAAAATTTTCCAAAGTGTACATCGAACATTATTTAACAAAAGACTTAGGTAGGCAGAAAATTAGAAAAAGTTAGTTTGTGGTAAATGAGCTGTAAGACGGTAAAAAATCTACAAGGTCTCTTAAGGCAATAGGAAATATAACAGATTTGTAAATAATTTGTATATTTTCGGTTGTTTTTAAGTCTTCTTTCAAAAAATAGCGTTGTTAGACAAACAGAACATTTAAGGCTAAATGTACCTCTATTAACATTATAATAATAATAATATAGTATTATTGACATAATTTCCATGACAAAAGCCTCTCCCGGAGGAGGTACAATGGAGTTCAGCTCACAATATAAATATTTAAACATAAATAATGAAGATACAAATATAATAATATACTACTACCATATAAAATGAAATAAAATAAAACCCTCAGCGCTTATTAAAATATACAAACAGAACAGAGAAAATATAATTGTAATATATAATGATAAAACTTAAAATCCATTAATTTACTAGTTCATTAAAAATTCAATACAAGATAAAATTCAGAATTCAGATAAAACAATCTAGTGTATTAACAATTTTTAACCAGCACTCTCTCTTCCTGGCCACTTTCATCCAGTTTGTTCCCACTCTGCGGGTGATTTCGTCTCTCTACCTCATGTATGGTCTTCCTCTCCTTCTCACCTGGTCTATAGGATTCCATTCGGTAATGCTTTTCGACCACCTGTCGTCCTTCAGTCTGGCCAGATGACCAGCCCACCTCCATTTCAGTTTTTGGGATTCCTTACTTAAACTTTTGAATTTTGCCTGTGAAAGAATTTCTTGAGTCTTTATCTTCTCCCTCCTTCTGATTCCCATCATACTCCTCAAAAGTTTCATTTGCATTGTATCTAATTTTTTCTATTTCTTCTTGGTTAGTGCTCAAGTTTGAGCGCCGTACAGGATGTTATGTAAAATGTGTTATTATATGTGTTATTAATATGTTATCATGTAACAATAACACATAAATATGTTCAAATGAAATTCAAAATTCATCTTATACAAGCTGAGTAATATACTGTAGAAATTGATGAGGATGGAAAAGGCGAAGGAAGCTCGATGTTAAGGTTCCATTGTCTATCCGGAAGCATCTGCTTCCATTGAGGTCTTTTGTGTCCAAGAAGTTCTGAAGGCCATCAATTTCTGTTAATAAAGTCCGATCAGGAGTGTTCGAGTCTAATTATATAAATTCTTAATATGATTTGATTGTAATGAAAAATTAAACATCCTAGATACAGAATTAGGTAGATTTACTAGGTACTTGAAGAAATACCTAAGGGTTCCCAAATATTGGAATGATTATATTATTTAAATATTTTTTGTGTTTTCTACATAACAATTTTACTATTTTACCTGAACTCTTTCTTAAATATACTTTTAGAATATTATTGGAAGATTCAAACCCAAAATCTTGATCAGTTGACGTCCGCATGATGGTATAGAAGAATCAGTCTAATTAGGGATTGAAAAATTTATTTGCCACTTCTATAATTTTGTTTTTATTGAAGACTAGTTTCAAATGTTAAACATTCATCTTCGGATCTAAAAACAAAAAAATTCAAAAATAAATAATTCAAAATACAGTTTGGTATTATTATACATATTAAATGAAATGTAATATAAATAGTATTTCATCCAGATTTTTTCTTAAATAACCAAATAATTATCTATAATAGTCCAATCTTAAATTTATTCCCATCCATAACAGAAAAAAACAACTACTTATCGGAATTATTGGAAAAAACCCCTACCATTTACCTACAAACACAAAGGTTCAGTGCGAGAACAAACCAATGCAAACTTTTTCTGTTACATATAATCTACTTAAATCTTGGTGAGTACCAACATGTATTTGATTTTTTGTCTTAATTAAATTCATAATTCATAAATATTTTCTTAGTTTACTGATTTGTATTACATTTAATTTAATATATATATATTAATACCAAACTGTATTTTGAATTGCTTATTTTTGAATTTTTGTGTGTTTTTAGAAATGAAGATGAATACATAACATTTGAAACTAGTTTTCAATAAAAACAAAATTATAGAAGTGACAAATAATTTATCAAGCACTAATCAAAATCTTGAGTCTCTCAAAACACAGTAAATAATCGAGCAGTCAATGTTGTTTCGGCAATCCAGGTATCTTCGCGACTGAAAAACATAAGATCACATATACTGGCCTATGATAACACCTATCAATAGTGTAAAAAATACTAACCAAATAGAGATATCTCGCATTAGATATTTTCTAATCCCTAATTCCAATATTAGGGATATTAGGGAAAAATAAAAAAAAAAAAAAAAGATAGGGAAAAATATTTATTCGTGTAAAAAATATACTATTATCAAAAAAGTTTATTTAACACACACATTTGGTGAAGCTACATAGTTTGTAATGACTATGTTGAAGTTACAGTTCATACTTGATAAGTAATTAGCTTACCTCACTGGAAAACATTTCTTCAATTTAGCAGTTAGGCAATTAGATCCAGCTATAACATTTTCTATATGTTTTATTAATATATTCATATTATTCATTAACATATTCTATGTATTTCTATATTCATATATAGCAGTGCCCTTTAGGGTTGGACATAGGAAACAATTTATAATTTCGCACTCATTAAAAGTGTTTGTAAACAGACTCAAATTGATATAAAGTTACCATGACAAGGACACGTACGCAAGATGGCATAAGGCCCGTGCGGACCTATATCGTGCATTATCTCGAAAACGGTAGGTTTTAAGGATTTAAAAGGCTGGGCCAATATGATCCCAGGGATCATATGTGATCTTGATGCCCGCGTCAAAATCATTAAAACCCAACCTATCCCGTCTCGATCCGCCGACTCTCAGACGTCGAATCTTCCAGTTTTTTCATCACTTTTATTTAAGCCCTAGTAAGAATGTAAGAATTGAAATTAGGATTCGTCACTTCTCCGTGAAATTCCCTTTCTTTTGATATCACACTTATCAAAATCCATCGCTCCTGAGAGCCGGAAAAGGGATCTATACTACCGTAATAATATATAGTAGTGATAATGATATGTAAGTAGTATAATGAGAAAATTTCTTATTATTTTGCCATTACTGCTGTTTTTGAATTTGATATTCAAATTTGAATTTTAGTAAGAAAATAAAACAGAGTGAATATATTTATTATTAATATGTAAATAAAAAAATGATGTTATGAAACCTTCAAATCCAGTAAACATGAACTTTCAACCTCGAATAGTAGCACGCCCACCCTGATAAATATATCTGAAGCAGGCCCACCCTGAGAAATATATCTGAAGCAGGCCCACCCTGAGAAATATATCTGAAGAACAATAACTTCGTCCCTGTTGATCGCATTCAATAGCCAATTGAGATCTTGCATTTATATTCAAATAATTAATGACTGTATTGCCTTTGATGTCCTTCGAAATATTTATAACTTCATTTTCTGCCTCGGTAATGTCGCATATAATGTCCATAATTGTATTAAAAACAAACTTATTTTCTTTCTAAGTTTATCCCTTAAATTAATTGACGGATAAGAAAATTTCTCTATGAAAATATCTTATTTCATTAACAAAATATAAAATACTGACTTTGTTTCATATTTCTGATATTATTTGAACTTTTCGCTGGTATCGAATTCATATATAAATAGTATGAATGGTGTACACAGTGGCGTAAGTATGGTTTTAGAGGACCGTAGAATTGAGACTCCCTAAAGCTGCTTACAAAAAATTTGAAGATGTGGCTGTATATTATAAATAATAACACAATGTTAGTTATTAATTACTACTACAATATAATATTTATACTATAATACTAAAAGATACTATTACTTAACATAATATATTTTGACATTGTATTTTTATAAAGGCCATCTCGATGCTTCCCTTGAGCCGAGGCCTGAGGCATTTGCCATCTGCTATTTACGCCCCTCTATGCTCATATCGTACGTCCAAAATGGAGGGGGGACAGCATACTTTTTTTATGTTATAACGAACATTAGTTACAGAATAAATTCTACATAGAAGCCCTCAGGATATTTTCTCTAATAAATATTGTTGGTATATCACTTAATGTGTCTATTGGTTTAGTCTGATATTTGAGGGCTGGCTATTCTTTGGGATTCTAACGGTCCAATTGTTAAAATTTCTAACTTTAAAAATTTTGAGTTGTGTCAGTTTCATTCTGGGTGTGCAATATGTATATTTCTATTACTCACTACCCAACAAAACAAAGGCGTTAAAAAAATAAAATTAAACGAAATATAATTTTTGCATCTTTTGAAGCAAAGTTTTCCATGTTGCCTTTTGAAAACACTTTAACTTCTACCTCAAATATTTCCTTGACCGCATTTGCAACACAGTATAACGTATTTAATTAATTGATTATTATTTAATTATTTCTTTTACTATAGAAACATTAAATATTGTGGTGTATAATGAGAACAGAAAAAAGACAAATTATATTTTTTTATATATTTAATATTTAAAATACATTGTATATAATAGCTGTTCCCATGAAACCTTTGAGACATGCGTGACAATATCCCGTATCTCGTAGCATTACCTAGTTGCATTTCTAACTAATTAATTATCGCTCTAACCTTTAACAGGTCATCGACAATCACACCAATCCACGCCAAATGGAACGTGGAACGACCGTGAGTGTAGAAGACTGTTTAGGCTGTGCTATAATAATAATAATAATAAAAATTGTTCAGTCCGCATGATGGTATAGAACGATCAATCTATAAGGATTAACCTACCTTTCGTTCATTGTTAGTTCAATGCGAGAAGAAACCAGTACAAACTTTTCTGTTTGATATAATCCATTTAAACCTTGCTGAGTACCAACATGCATTTGATTTCTCGTCTTAATTGAATTCATAATTCATAAATGTATCATAATACTGATTTATATTACATTTAATTTAATATGTATAGTAATACCAAACTGTATTTTGAATTATTTATTTCTGAATTTTTGTGTGTTTTTAGAACTGAAGATGAATGCATAATTGAAACTAGTTTTCAATAAAAACAGAATTATAGAAGTAACAAATAATTTATCAAGCCCTAATCAAAATCTTTAGCATCTCAAAATAATTAAACAGTCAATGTTGTTTCGGCAATCCAGATATCTTCGCGACTGAAAAACGTAAGATCACATTTACTCACCTATGATAGCACGTATCTCATCAATAGTATACAAATGACTAACCAAATAGAGATATTATGCCTATGTAATGATATGTACGCAGTATAATGAAAAATAATACTGATTTATATTACATCTAATTTAATATGTATAATAATACCAAACTATATTTTGAATTGCTTATTTTTGAATTTTTTTTGTGTGTTTTTAGAACTGAAGATGAATGTATAACATTCAATACTAGTTTTCAATAAAACAAATTTATAGAAGCGGCAAATAATTAATCAATCCCTATAGTTTCGTAGATTTGTTTCTGAAATAAAAATTATATATGTCCAGTCGCATTTTCTTCAGAAAAGTATAAAATGCGTAGAAATACTTAATTACATGCGTCTGTTAAATTTTCCTGTTTAAAATATGCATTACACATAAATTAAGTGTAATACCTGGGCATTTAAAGAAGGTGCTTTAAGTACATCCTTCTTCGTGCCTGAGTAATGTACCGTACCACCTTTAAGTACTTCCAGAGCATCCTTCTCCTTGCCTTTCTAGTATGTCCTTCGGTTCCCGGGGATCGGTCTCCCTGCCTCTCTCGAATTTCCATAATGCCTTAGGCCTTTCAGCGACCCATTTTTCCTAATTCGATATTGACGTTGCGAGACAAAGGGAAATAACAGAGCGGATCGACTAGAAATCAATACGTATCGATATTAGAATACAATAGAAGAGTGAACCGTTCGGTAGCAGGAGTCGCAGGGACCGTGGGGAGCAGTTATATTGTGGTTGATCGTCCGCGCTTCGATTTCTTTATCATTTCGATAAACCGCAAATCGATTCTGTTTGTCAGTCGTCGTGGGAATTAGATTGACAGATATAGCGTTCTATTTCCTATTCGATTTTAAAACATTGAATTGTAATGACAGAATCCACATTAACTTCTGCAAACTAATACCGACATTATCAAGGAAGGTAAAATTTATTATAACATAATTTTTTTTTAATTAAAATTTTAAATCAAGAAAAATGTGTTGTAAGAAGAACATATTAAATAGTGGTTACTTATTAAGTGGAAAATTATTAAATGCCGAAGTTTCGACCAACATTGTTGTTCTTCATCAGGACTCAAGCTCAGAGCTGTAGGTCGTCACTGAATAGAGTCTGTTTGACCTGAGGCACAATTAATCATTTTATTATATCTTCCTTTTTAATAAAATATGAATTTATACATTTTGATTAGGGATTGATAAATTATTTACCACTTCTATAATTTTGTTTTTATTAAAAACTAGTTTCAAATGTTATGCATTCATCTTCAGTTCTAAAAAAACACAAAAATTCAAAAATAAGCAATTCAAAATATTGTTTGGTATTATTATACATATTAAATTAGGTTAATATAAATCAGTATTATAAAACATTTATGAATTATGAATTTAATTGAGAAAAGAAATCAAATACATGTTAGTACTCACCAAGGTTTAAGTAGATTAAATCTAAAAGAAAAGATTGCATTGGTTTGTTTTCGCACTGAACTAGTAATGGAAGAAAGTGTTTGTAGGTAAATGGTACGGTTTAGGGTTCGGGTTTTTTTCTAGTAATTCCGGTGAGTAATTGTTTTTTCTGCTATGGATGGGAATAAATTTAAGATTGGACTATTGGAGATATTTATTTGGTAATTTAAGCTAAAATCTGGATTGGATTTGAAGGATTTTATTATTTCAAGTGCTTCATATATATTTAATTTGAGGCTGTTTTCAACGTGATGTATTATTTTAACACATGAGTCTTTGATGAATTTATGCCTTTTTTCATCTGAATGAATTGCAAAGTTGGAATTCTCGGTCTTATTATTATATGCACGTATAGGTTTCTTTAATCTCTGATTTAGTGATCTCCCAGTTTTTCTCGTGTATTTGGCTGCACAATCATTACAATTTAGTTCGTATACTCCGTTTTTTTGGAAAGAGTTTATTAAGAATGTAGAGAAAGAATTTAGTTTTATTTTTGAACTTCGCTAATGATTATAAATATCATATTGTCGTCATTTTTAAGGCGTAAGCAACATTCATCAAACTTTACAGGAAACACATGAAAAGTTTTTTCTCCAAATAACAATATATATATATATATTTTAATTTTATTCTTTATCGTGTATAATAGGAGTTTATTAAGGTTGCAAAACTTTTATTATTACAATATATTTTTAAAATTTCTAGCACTGGTTAAGGTCAGAGTGACGACTGAGAGTCGTTAGTATTTGGCGCTTACGTCATCAATAGTCGATTTTTAAACCATTTCCAATTTTTTTTCTCGATATATCTTGGGAAGAAATCGATAGAGGTGGTGTTTACGTCCTATTATAAATTAAAATCTTAATTTCGAATTTTCGGCGCCTAAACCTTTTTCAAAAACCGATGTCGATATATATATATATATATGTGTCGTAATATTTTTAAATCTTTATTGTTTTATATGTTGTCGTGTGTTTAGTAAAGTAAAAAAAAAATTAAATTGCATGGTAGTGGAACATAAATCTGTTGTGTTTTTTCATCAATGGTAAAAAAACACTAATTTCCATGGCTTGGTTCTCGGGTTATTTTTCAATAATTAGTCTCATACACACGTCATCAATGTATACCTAATAGATGATTGCATCTACACAGCTGTAAACAAATCTGGACATCCTTAGGCGAGATACTATCTACAGATTCCTGGATCGCCACGTTCCAGATACTCCGTTAAACCAGATAGTTCTTGGTGTAAAGTTCCTCCGTTCCAGACGAGTCTTTCATCCGCGGTGATTATCTCTACAACTGGTTGTTAACTGTTTGCGAAACTGCTATGCGGCAAATACCGAATCGACATTACGAAATATAGCGTTCTGACATTCGAAAAATATAAAGCAGGTCTCCAGGGGTTATTCATTTTTCTGAAATAACGGGAATGTAGTTTAGATAATCTGCATTGGCCATCTCTTCTTAAGGGGGTCATTGACGATCATCCTAACTGGACTCCAACTGTTCCGTGCCAAATGGAACGTCGAACCAATGTGAGTGTGAAATCCTGTGTGGATTTTTTGGGTTGATACGGAGCAGCTTTCCATCGGTCTCAAACTCCATCAGGCCAAGCCATAATCTAATCACTCTAACCAACCGTGAGTAAGGAAAAATGATGGAGTGGAATGATGGACTGCACATTTTTAAGCTGTGCTATAATAATAATTATATACAAGAGTAAAAGGTCGAACTGAGACAGAAATAATTGTGATGTACTGAGTTTATCATTAATACGGTATACAGTATTCTTTTTCTGTTAATTTTGAGGCCCATGGCTTCTTGTTCGGAAATTTCCATTTATGCCCTAACAATTATTCATGTCTAAGTTCGAGCTTCTGCTCTTGTATATTAAAAAACATTTTGTAGAATAGCTTTGTATTCTCTGTTTTCTTTTTAAGGGCCTTCCTCTTCTGTGCATTTTTACAGTTTCATTCCTCATGTATTTGTTAAGTTTCTTGTTTTTTAATTATTTGATTGATTTTTTTTCAATGATATGGGATTTAACATGAGTAGTTTCCTTTTTTTGTGTCTTGGTGTTGGGGGTGCTGTCTCTGTATAGTGTTTTTTGGACTGTAGATGTGAGATGTGCTGCTTTTTGTTCATTATATAGGTTATTTTTTTCTCTCCCCTTTTGTCCTGATTATACCTGAATCGGCAAAATATCAACTGGTGATTCGTATTCTGTTATTTTTGAAACTCTCGGCTTCTTGTTTGGAACTTTAATAATAGTAATTATTGGTCAGTAAATACAGTATAGTCTAATAAGTTTGCGATATTGATGGTAGAAAATAAGTTACAAATACATTGATATGAATAACTTACAATTTTTAAAATATTAATTATATTAAAAATGAATATTAATTTAAATGAAATTAATTTTTCTTTTTCTTCACTTTATTAATTTTCATTTTTTTAGTAAAGAATAATTATTTGAATGTTCTTGCTGTTGACCCCACTGTGGGCCGTCTTTCGGGTCATAGTTTTAATTTACCTGTACTATTTCTATAAACGCAATTACAAATAATCCGAAATGACTTGAAGTAGAGATAGAGAATAATGCTATAGCCTCGTAGTGCGGCGTAACCTCCTGGCAGAAAGGATGACTAGAGCGAAATCTTCAGGCGTTCTTTAGTAATTATTTTGAAAGCGTTGACATTAGCGGTCTGTATGCCGAGTCACGGTGGGCTGACGTCTCGCCTGTTCTATTGAATCAGTGGTTGATAGATTAAGCTTTGAGTTAATTGTGATGGCTTTGTATATTCTGTCACTGTCAAGAAGTGTTTGCTGCACAAATAGGCAGGTTGTTGATCCAGAAGGCAGTTTGTTCTACCCTTCATTGTAGTTCACTTATATGAAGTAATCGGAAGGACTTGTTAAAACTGGTTAGTAAGTCCTTTTATATGTCACATTGGGATAAATGATATAGAAGTTTGGGATATATATATATATATATATATTTTTTTTTTTTTTTTTTTTTTTTTTTTTTTTTTCGGTTGGCTCTATAGACCTTGTAGATCTTTGGCCGCGCGATGTGATGTTCTTACAGACATTTATTGCTTGCGAGAGCTCAGACAGCCTGGAAGGGGTCAGCCAACCTCACGTTGCTGCGAACCATGGTTTCCATGGTGCAGCGGCAGGCTGCCCATTGCTCCATAACCGGTCCCTTTGGGGCCAATTCGGCAGTGTCCTTCCCACCGACTCACTCGGGTTCAAGGACAGTGATAAATCGGTCTAGATCCACGGATTATGGCTGTTCGGAGTCAGCAGGCGCACGAGGACCTATATTTCTTTCCCCGAGACAGACCGTCCATGGACCAAACCTCCGGGTGGCTATTTTATGTCCTGGAAAACCACAACGCGATTCACAATCAAGGTACACGGGGTAGGGTCATATCACTCCTACGCCCGGTCTGTGTGAGTAGCCTCCAGTAGACTGACGGGCCTCACATACATATAAAATTTCTTGAATTATTACTTTAATTAAATTAAAGTAGTGCTGGTGCCGGGATTCGAACTCACAACCTTTGGGTTTGTGAGTAGGTGCACTTTTGCAAGCGCGCTAACCCGCTCGGCCACCCCGACCCCCATATCTCTCTCTCTCTCTCTCTCTCTCTCTCTCTCTCTCTCTCTCTCTCTATATATATATATATATATATATATATATATATATATATATATATATATATCGTAAAGAATCGAGGTTTTAGTAAAATTGAAGATAGTAGAATATTATCAATAAACAGATAATCCTATATGGTATCTTCATTTGGTGATTGTTCTTTTACTATCCAACTATTTTTAATGTTATACTGAATAAAATATAATATTATACTGAATATTTAGAAATCTAAATTGTTTATATACAGAAACCATTAGCATTTAAGAAAAAATTAAATATTTACCTGATTTGTTTTTAAAATATATTAAAACTAAAATTCTGACGAATTTGAAGTAGTTTGCAATTCAATTTGATATTTAGGTTATTTTTGCGTGTGTTTATATTTCCAAAAATCACTTCTCTATGTATAATAAGGTATAAATCCTTATCCGGATCCTTTTTTCCGGCTCTCAGGAGCGATGGATTTTGAGGAGTAAGGCATCAAAAGAAAGGGAATTTCATGGAGAAGTGACGAATCCTAATTTCTATTGTTAAATTCTTACTAGGACTTAAATAAAAGTGATGGAAAAATTGGGAGGTTTCAAAATTCTGACGGTGGTGAATCGGCGGATCGAGATGGGATGGATAGCATTTTAGACTTTGACGCGTACATCAAGATCATATATGTTCCTATGTGTTTTAGGGCTAAACATTGTATGTAGTATTATTCTGTTTATACGAATAAACATGTTTCTCTAATATCGCTTATACTTCGAACGTATTAGGGAGAAGAGAGATAGACATCTAATTCGAGAGTTTTCGCATTGAATATGTTGGTAAGTAAGCAGATCAAGACGTGACAAGTTGGTTTTTAAAGATTTTTAATGAGTAATTTACAAATATCCAAGAAAGAAAATGAAAATATCATAAAACATAAATATTTATTTAAAACAATTAAATCATACATAAAACAAATACGATTCTAAATGGTCATAGATATAGATAGTAAAAATAAATTAATAAATAAATTAAATTACATAATTTTCTTTATTTATTTTATCCTATTTTTTATTTATTTTAATTACTAGACAAAATATATACAAGTTATTAGAGGTAAGTAAAAGTGAAGAATAAATAAAAATACCCCCTTAGGTAAAAAAATATAAAGGTCGGTTATATATAAATAATGAACGTTTCATAATAATAAAAGCGCAGTACAATTTTTTAAAGTAATATACTTTTGATTATATTAATAATATATTAGTTAATGACTGAACTAGTTTTTATACTGTGCATAGCCGTTCAAGTACCAACAATAAAGTTTAATGTGGAAGATCTTGAGTACGATGTTCATAAAAAATGTTATTTGTGAATGAAATATGCAAATTATTCTAGTAATTCAGTCATATGTTAGTAATATTATAGTTGATAATATTCGGTAGATAGTCTTACTTGTTATCTTTGTACATCCGATATCAAACATATGTATGGTACATTCATTCAGGGATTTATTTATGCATGATTGGTTAGAGATTGTAATATTAATAATATATTTACTATAGAGTCTTAGTTGAACCAATATTTTTATGTTTGCAAAAGGGATATTTGTTTTTTAAAATATGGTTGAGTATTGCAATTATGTGAATATACAATGAAAAGTTATTAACATGAAAAAAATCCATAACTGATATGTATTGTATAGCTGGTACACACTGTTACCAAGACAGGACATAATGGAGTTAGTGTTTATTTATAGTTTCAGGTTAGAGATATAGCTCACGCGTGGGTAACTGGCCAACTGTACACTACTACACTACGAACTGCTGTAGAGCGCTCTACGTAGAGAACTTAGCTGAGATCTGTATCGCACTGAATGTGTCAGATCATTTATTACGCTAGGCCGGAACTGAGCCATTATCTAGCCAGCACTGCCCCCTTTCTTCACCACTGCTGCCTATATTACCGGATATCGTGATGAAGTCAGAGGGGATGGAAAAAGTGCTGGAGAACATTCGTTGTGTAACTGTTGTTGTTGAAAGCAATGGCTGTTCTCTCACGTTCTGTCTTCGTCAGTTATTATTATATTATTGAGTAATTGCCCTTTGCCATGGAAATGAAGTAATCGATTATTATTATTAAATTATCATTTCCTTAAAAAAATTCCTTTAAAATGTTTATTATTACCTTATTATTGTGCGCCTTAAGGCCATGACCAAAGTCTGTAATTTTTTTTTTTTTTTTTTTTTTTTTTTATTGAAAACTTTCATATTGTCCGTTGCTACCAGTGCCGGATTAAGCATATAGACAATTCTGGCAACTGCCTATGCGCCTGAAGTCTCATAAGAGCTCTGTAGCCCGTGAGAGAAATAAAAGATCTGATGTGGACAACACATGAAAAAGTGATCTTGAATTTGGTTACTAGTTTCCGAAGATTACAGTATCTCAGAAACGACACTCGGCGTCGCTACATCCACATATTGACACACACTATAATGGGGAGGAAATTATTTTATGGAGAGGAAATTTTACACTCAATTTTAACACTTAAAACAAATAATAAAAATGTTTAATTGGATTGGAAACCAAATTGCGTTTGTAACCTTTATTACCGAAACATATGATTTATGTATTTAATTTAAATATAATTTTTGATGTAAGCTTATGACCTTCAAGTAAAGTACCCTTTTCGCCTCACAAATTTTAACCAAAATATAGTAAATACATTTGTATCGATATAAGAGTCCTTTTTACCAAATTTGATTTAGACCAAAATCCAGTATGTTATTTAAATCAATATATAAGCTATAAATACTAAATTTTAGAAGTTTTGCATAGTATTTTAATATAATTGTTTATGGAAATCAATTATGACCTTCAAGTAAAGTACCACTTCCGGTGATCAAGCAGTGACCAAAAAGGGAGGTTCCCAACTATATTTTACAACAATTCTAAATACTAAATTTCAACTTTCTACGGCTAACCGTTTTTGAGTTGTGCGAGATACAAACTTACAGACGCCTCGACGAAACTAGTCAAAATGGATATTTCCGTTGAAATCTGAAAACCGAAAATTTTCGCGATTGCAATCCTTCCTTTACTTCGTACAAGTAAGTAAAAATGGCTCTAGAAACATAATTTCAATAATTGATTTAATGCAAACTAAATTAATATAAATAAATCTAAATAAAAAAAATTACATAAATTTATAATAAATACTAAATTTTATAGTTCTTATTTCTCCTCTGCGAATTTAATTACGTCAAAACGTTGGAAGGAATAAATTCCAAGGTTAGAATTAATCGCAAAACCATTACAGTTGATAAGGTAGATAACACCTAGTTCACTGTGTACATGTAATAATTAATGTGGCATTAGCTGCCACTGTCTCGACAACTACAGTCAACTATCAGATCAAGCCTGATAGTGTGACACTGTTGTCATGGCTGCAACTATATAAATAAATATATAAACTGGCAACTGTGGCGAGATTTTAGTTTAGGCAGCTTTCTTGTTATCGTCTATACCTATATGACTGCGAACCTTTAGAAAAATATTTGGCAAAATTTATAAACATCAGCATCCAATGTTATACAGAATAATCTATTAATGATTCTGAGATTTATTTAGAACAGTTCATAAATTCTCTTCATAAAGTTGTCTTGTCTATCCTTGGATCTATGGATCAGGGAAGAAAATAATGTTTAATGAGATTAAATACAAATTATCTTTAAAAATCAATTGTAATTATCGTACATAGATTTTTTAAATCTTTCTAAGATAATACTTTATCCGTTATTTTATTGAGTTTATTTTATTCGATTGTTATGAATTGTGAAATTTTTATTTTTATCATTTTTTTGCAATGGAAATGAAGAAATCTATTATTATTATTAAATTATCATTTCTTTAAAAAAAATTCTTTAAAATGTTTATTATAGCGCTCCTTAAAGTCATGACCAATGACTGTAATTTTTTTTTTTAGTCGTCTGCATAGTGTCCCAAGGGACCCTGTGGTCTGTGAGAAATATAAAAAATGTCTCTAGAAACATAATTTTTATTTTTATTCACTAAATTTTTTTTTTTTATTCATTCATTTTTTTATTTTTATTATTAATTACTCCTACGTCGTATATTCAATATCATAATTCTTGGGACACGATAGGACGAACTGCATCCTCATGGGAGAGTGCCCAACTGCTAATGGACTTGAAGCTTTCAGTGCTCACTTCGTGCTGCGTTAGCATTACACTGGCGTATTTTTTTTTTTTTTTTTTTCGTAAAATGTACAAAAGCGTAGAGGACGATGACTGTAAAATCGACTTAAATGTCAGACGCAATACATCGAGATAACGGTTAATCGATTAGAAATCACGACAGATGCTGAGTAATAAACCTTTCATGTCATTGTGAAATTCCTTATTCTGAGAATTTTTTTTTTCGTTTTGGGTTATATATGGCATACTACTACGTGTCACTATAATTTTAATAATTTGGACTTCTTTTCTTAGAGATGGAATTAATTTGTGTGTAATATATTTTATAGGTTTATAAGCATTCGTTGTGTGTTTTTTATGTAATCTTTGCACAGGGCCTGAACTCGATTTTTTGCCGTAGGGCAAGCTTAATTTTTGCTGTCTCTTCTTTCACCTTACCAATAAAAGCCTACTGTTTTATAACAACAATGTATATTTTGGAATAAATATTATTATTATTATTAAATAATCTTATTTACAGAATCTACGACAAAAAACGGAAACGAATACTTTTTACTGGATTTAAAAGTAAAATTAAACAGGACTTAAGAATCAAGTTGAGCTCCATCAAGCCTAACATCGAAGCACTGATTGTATCTTTGTACATCATAATACTTCAAACTGAAAAATATTGACGCTTTTCTTCATTGTGTCTAAATTCGTTTTCGATGGATTCGTGAAATTGATAAATTTTGATTTTAGATTTTGAGCTTTATTTTCAATTTATTATTTTCTTAAGAAAATTTACTATAATATATATTCTTCTTGTAGAATTTCTAGAATATGGTAACATAATAGATATTTAAGTTAAAAATTATATATATATATATATATATATATATATATATATATATATATATATATATATATACACACATACATATTTATGAAACCTAATCCATAATACTAATATCACAAGATCAGGTAGTGGTAAATAACTAAAAATTGGAAATGGTTCGCAGTGACATAAAGTCTGAGAACCTCTGGGTCAAAGTAATCCTGATATTACTGCTGATATAATCAATGAAGGCCAAAAACTCGCTCGTTATTGAGATAATTATTTTGCACGTTTTGATCTAAAAGAATAATCTTTTGGTTGATTTTAAGTACATCGCCTCTTATTTAAACAGCGGAAGATACTGAAGAACTCTGATCAATTTATAAGAGGATGGTACTTCTATCCAAATCGACGACAAGAATTCTAAAAGTTGACGCCGATTTTGATAACACCACACGGTTAATGGCATCAGTGTAACGGTGATTCTCTGTCTATCGAATGAAAGAGCTTTCACCATACGAACCATACTTTTGAAGATAGGACTCCATCTTACCTTAGTTTTAACCAATCAACGAAGCGCGATCGTTAAAATTCAGAGATAGGGGCTAGCAGACATACCGATTTCACAACGTGGGAAAGGGTTCCAGAATGTCGATGGATTCCTTCTACACGGAAGGATGTAAGACTATGAACTAGGAAGGTCTAAGGAGTACTCTGCCCTCTTAGGACTCAGTAGGGATCTTAACAGGATGTTCTGGAATCCAAACTATGGCTGATCCTGAGGGTATTTAGCCCTTTGGTAAAAGGGTAAGGTGAAATGATGGTCGAAAAAGTTGAACTTCAAAGGAGTTCCAGGAAAATGGATGGTCTCGTTTTTGCATTTTTTTTTTTTTTAAAGAAGAAATTGGATCAAAATTTTAAGGCTTTACCTTAAGATTAATCATCATATATTTATAATCGCTAAGTAAATGTTGAAGTGAATAGAAACTAACAAAAAAAAATATTTACAAATAAAACAGGGCTAATCATTATAGGGAGGAATGAAATTCAGAATAAAAAGTAATTATACTAAAAATTTTTATGTATCACAGATTGAAAATTTAAATTTAAAAATTGATTTGTTTTAGTAGAATTTTTAAGTATATTGATCATAAATTAGAAAAAAATATATAATAATAATAAAACATATCTAAACTGTGATGCATAATTTTTTTGTAATTTATGAGGATTCCATTGATTTCACTTTGCATACCTCATCAACGAGAAAGCATGAGAGTAAATGAAATATTTAAATATGAATATAAATTTGGGGCCACCCTTATTATAAATTTGTACCGAACATTTAACATTCATGAAATTTTATTATATCTTTTATATTGCATGGAATTCGTTATTAGATTTTCTAAAAACTTTCTACTTACGTTTAGATTTCGATCAAAAATATTTTTTTAATAACTCAGTGAAAGGTGCTTAAGGCATAAATTAGGTTTTTATAGGACGTTTTATTAATGCTATTCATTAAAAGAAATAATTTATTGAAATTTTATGGAATATTAAAAATCGAATTACAGAAATAATAAAATATGTAATGAATAATTAATGATTACGTATGTGTTTCAGATTCTTCATGGTTTGCTGATAAAAGAAGATTCAATCGGTGAGTAAAATTGTTATTTTTATTTTTATATTCATCCTTGCCTTAATTGGAGGAAAATCTGGTGGTTGAGCGTTATCATGGCCAAATTTCCTCCTTTCACAACCGTTGACTTACTTCCTTATCGAATACTGAATCCGGGACCCTTCATAGGCTGTTGTGGTATAGTTTTTTCATTTTTTATAAATAAAAAAAAATTATGAAGCCCATATTAACGAAGCAAATTGGTGACGTTTTACTAGTTTATTATTCTAGTATTTTTTTTTTAATTTAACTTTGTTTAAATAGAAATATGAAATGATTAGTTCAACATAAAATAAAATATAAATTATTGGTGAGTTCAGTCAATGGTATGGTCAACATAAAAACAAAATATGAAGTGTTTCTTTTATCCGACAGCCGACGTTTCGGCCTATCTGTGGGGTGCTTTTAGTGGCTTTAGGCCTAAAGATGCACCTCACGGTCTAGTCCGAAAGATCTGTCCGAATAAATAAAACAAAAACTTGTATTACATTCATTGAATTATTTACTATTGACTGATTTCTGACAATGAATATTCATTTATAACAAAATAGAGACTTAAATGAGAATAAAATTGCCTTTAATTCACCAAGGTATTATTTTTTATGTTTTTTTAAAATTTAATCAGTTTGATTTTCAACGGTACACCGAAAAATATTAAAACTAATTTTCTTGTTGAAGGATTTAAAGATTAGAAACAGCATATTGATCCGACCAATTAGACTACATAAATATTTAGACATGACACTCTAGCCGAACTAATATAGGCCTTATTTTATTTGGATATTTTTTTATTTTGCTTTGGACAAAATAAGGCGTGAAATCTTTAGTCAGCAGTTAGGTATTGTTTTACTATTTACGATTTCAATCCATTTGTCTCGCAGCCTCAGTTGGCTGCCAGAACGAAACTTTGTATAAATTTATATTTAATGGTTGCTTAGACTTGTAAATAAGTAAAATGCACAGTAAAACCAAAACTTCATGCTTATGAAGTCTGTGCTTATATTTAAAAAAAAATAATGTATTTCTTGAAATTATAACGAAAACTTTGTATTATGATTGTGCAGCTGTCGTTTGCTGAAATCTGTTTTCCATATTGTTAATGAAACGAAGTGAAATAAATATAATGTTTTTTCTCGGTTTTTTGCCTATGACTTTTATTGAAATTCTCTAAAAACAAATTTTAAAAAAAATTAGTTTACAAACATTTTATTTTTAATAATTATTTACAAAATCAGAGCAAAATTCATAGATTTTTTTCCGTAGAGTCAATTTGAAGTTTTTCCTAATTAATATGAATTTTTTGAAGAAATTGTTTAATCCGCTCCAGTTGATAAGATTAGTATCTCTTTGCTTTCTGGCGAGGCCAGTATCTTCCTGTATTATATCTATATAACTTTACAAACCTTTAACTCACAAATTTTTTTTTTAGTATATATTGTATATAAAACTAAAACAATTTTTATGTTTTTTTGTGCAGAACTAAAAGGCAAAGGTCTCGTAGTGATTCATCATCATACGAGACAAAATCAGTTTTGTCTTTTTTAACATTTACATGACAAATGTTTTACTGCAGAAATAAATCATCTACAGGACTATTGAGAAAACCAAACAGTATTGAGATATTTTTGATAGATTGTTTGCTAATGATAGATGGAGGAGTTGAAAATCATTCCATATTTTAGTAATCAAATGGTTTTCTTGGTTTGGTTTTGTAAATAATTCTGTACCTCAGAGATATAGGACGCTATGCTGATTTTTTAAAAACCAATTTAGCATTATTACACATTTCTCACACCAACACTGGTACATATAACTGCTCACCATGCTTTTTATTTTACATTAGATCAACGTTTCGGCCATCTTGGGCCATTCTAAAGTTTCTTTTAATTGTTTATATGTAAGAACTGTTTATATGTCTATAATTAATAATTGTTTATATGTCTTCAATGTATCAATTCCCTTCATTTTTTTGGTATTATCTTCCTTCTTGAGTCAATGCATCCATTTAGTGTGCTGATTGAAGCATGACTGAAGCATATGGCCTTTTTCTTTCTAATAACTAATAAAATAAATGGCACCGAAATCTAATAAATCGACTAGAAGATTAACTGATTTTATTTACATCGTCCTACACTATTTATTTACAATTTAGTGTGTAGATTTTATTTATATGTTGGGTAGAACAATATAAATAAAATAAATTATTTGTACGTAGCAAAGAAAACCGCGACGTCATTGAAAAAAAAATAATATATATATATATATATATATATATATATATATATATATATATATATATATATTGATATTTATTTCGATACGCCTAATCAAAACTTCAAATGCGATTTCTCCATTTTTTAAATTTTTTGGGGGGTCGCACTGCTAATGTCATTTTGCGATTTTTAATTTTATTCTTTACCCAGAGGTATAGATAACTATGTCCTAGAACAATTGTAAGTCCACTTTTATTTGTAGAGAAACATCTATTGAATCATCTATCCTGTAATGTTAAGGAAATGTTTCCTACACATACGAGGTACAGATATGCTTTTTAACAAAGAATAGCTAAGAAACATATAACAAGACTTTGTTCAGCGACTTGGATGGGACACCGATTGGTTTCCCATAAATATACTCTTTCTTTATATCTCAAACGTTCCTCTTTCGCTTCCCATGGCATTCTATAGTTTTAGAACCATATAGCAATTAGGATCGCATCTAGTGCTATTAACAATCTCTGCCGCCTGGATGCATATTTTTCTCAATATTTCTTATAGACGTGTTTTAATTATACAATTATGTACATCAGGGTTTTCAAACCATGGTACATTTACCATTGTTGGTACGTAAGTACGTTTCATGTGGTACGCGAACAAGCAAAGACATGGGTAAAATTAATTATCTTTTTAAAACCTTCAATGAGGAATATAATTTTTTTCTTATTATTATTATTGAATGCATCAATTATAATATGAATGAACGCGATCTACAATTAATAAAAATAATGATGGATAGTTACTGAATTGCTTTGTACGATTCATCTTCGTGATCCCGGGGGCCGCCTCTGTCTCCCGATATTACGAAGAGTTGAAGTGGCTTTACCCTTCCTACCGTCGTAAGTACTTCCTGGCATCCTTCCTCCAACAAGTCATCCAATCCCGCCGTCCATCATACATCTTCGACCTCCTTCAATTCAAATCCATTCTCGTCATACCCGTTCTCGGCCTTCAGATTTATATACAGCGACCCAGCGATCCGAAGCTTTCGACAGATCTTTTCTTGTCCGATCCTCATCCTTATGGAATTCCATTCCTCCTTCCATTCGTCGCTCCAATACTCTTATCACCTTCAAATCCCGCTTATTCAATCACTTATCTTCCATCCAGTTCCAAAAAACATTGTAAATAGATTTTCTCTTATTTCACTCAACATTTGTAAATATGTTACTTCATATCTAACTTTGTCATATCTTACGGACATAAGAAGTTCGTGTGGTTTTTGTTTCAAGACGTAATCAATTAGAGTATCAATACCTATTTCATATGCTGAAGTTATTGCATTCTGACTTGTTATAATTTTCATTTGTATTTATTTATTGACTTTTTTAATTATCTGTTAACTCATATGTTCCTATATCATCTACTCTAAGGCTCTGAAGCCCACCTATCATTGCCTGTAATCGTTATTCTAAAGGGACTTGTCCCAGAATAAATAAAGAGTTTATTATTATTATTATAAAGGCACTGTGTTCAAAAAGTTGAGCTCCGTCAAGCCTGACATTGATGTCTGATTCTAAATAAACAATAATGATTCCATCTAAAAAATATTGATTATTTTCTTCACAATGTCTAAATTTCTTATTTTTGATGGAAACGCTTTTGCTTGCAGAATTTTTTTTTTAATAGATTTAGGGGCATTTAGAATGTTTATACTGCTTGAAAGCTAGAAATCTGCTTAAGTCAACTGCCTCTACCAGAAGTACTAGATTGTTACAAAAATTTTTTGTGCATAGAATAAGTTTTATTTAAATTTCAGTTTAAAATCTACAAATTAAAATTATTCTTCAAAATATAGGCCATCATTGCCAATTACTTTAAGCCATCTTTCTACCATTTAAGTTGAATTTGGTTGTTCTTGGTTTTCAAGGCGGAAAACTCCTCAGATCCTGATTTGGCATTCCTGTTGATGTGCCACTCTTTCAAAAAATGTATCATTGGCCGTAAAAGACCATAGCCAAACAGTGCAATGTGATCTACTACTAATCTAGTAATAAAAAATGTATCATTGGCCGTAAAAGACCATAGCCAAACAGTGCAATGTGATCTACTACTAATCTAGTAATAAAAAATGTATCATTGGCCGTAAAAGACCATAGCCAAACAGTGCAATGTGATCTACTACTAATCTAGTAATAAAAAATGTATCATTGGCCGTAAAAGACCATAGCCAAACAGTGCAATGTGATCTACTACTAATCTAGTAATAAAAAATGTATCATTGGCCGTAAAAGACCATAGCCAAACAGTGCAATGTGATTGACCAAAGCTCTTTGACCAAGTGATTGACCAAGACTCCTCTTTTAGAACTCTATATGCTCTTTTGAGTTGTTCACAGTAAAGCTAAACGTCAGATGAAAGTGCAAAACATCCTCATGATTCCAACAAACTCAAAGCATTACCTTAAAGGGTGTTGTTCCTAAAATTGAACCGCCTGAACCAAAACGCTACTGTATTACGATGCACCAAATTTTCACCTTCCACCGCACAAATTTCCTCAGCAGCTGCCTTCGCGCTTAATCCTTTCTTTCCAGTAGTGCCTCAGAAGACGACGAATGACAATTTTTTCTTTCAGCGTCATCGGTGGAATTTATAAAATGGAATTAAAGGTAGAGACACTTTGTATACATAATTATATAAAGGATTAGTCAAAGTAAGCTCTACCGGTAACCTGAAACAATTCGCATTTCTTTTCACAGGCAACGCAGTGTGGGTACAGCTAATTATAAATAAAAGTTAGTTATATATAATGTTATATTATAATGAATTAGTTAGTTATTGATCAGTTGTATTGAATTCATTTAATTCAATTGTAAACATAGTATAAATTAAAAATTACAAAAGTCAGGTGTGCTTAAAGATAATGACCTATCTAAAAGCCTTCTAGATCGAAGAGTAATAACAATAAACTCCCTTCCGCACACTTTAGTAATAATAATAATTGAAGTAATAATAAGCCACCCTCAGGTCAGGGCTGGCACCTTCCTATGTAAGACTTCCTGCTCACCTGAAGAAAGGCCAGAGCAAGCAGATCCTGGGTCGGAAGCCTTTCAAGTCCTCCCGGCTTCAGTTTCTCATCCTGACCTTATATCCCGGCTTATCGATTGATTTATAAACTATCTATACTGATTATTAATTTAATATAATATTTAAAACGGTACAGTTAAATTAACCTTATCCGGAAAATAATCAGACGTTATTGAACTGTAAAGCCGGGTTTACACAGCTCGAAAATCGCAAACATCTACAAACGCTTGGCTGACAAACAAACTAACAAACGTGTTACTCAATACGCTTGTGTTCCATAGAAGTAAGCATGGCGGGCGTCGAACTTTTGTCGACTATTACTTTCGCTTGAAGCTATTTTTATTTTAAAAAGAAACGATTACAAATATAAAAAAAAAAAAAAATTAAAATATAATCCTTCAAAAAATGTATCTAGAGCTTGCCGCAAGCTTCCTTCGATTTGTGCCTTAAAACCGATAGGATCGACTATAACTCTACACGCTTGTGCTTAATACACGTGTAAACTCATCTTGAAAAGAAACTTTTTTACAAGAAGACAACCTCTTGTTTTTCTACCGATTTCTGGTTTCTATTAAATCAGCAGTAAAATGAGAATTTCAATTTGTAGAGAGAGAAATGCTTTATTTACAGCAATGCTGCCCAAATACCTTGGGTTGCTACACACGCAGCATACTCATCAATCTAATGCTAGATATATATATATATATATATATATATATATATATATATATATATATTATATAACATTTTTTTTCTTTCATTTTAACTCTAAATACATTATTCTCATCATTACATTACCGCATTATATCTATTTTTTTAAATTAAAAACCTTTTAGCACTCTCTAATCTATCCCTTACTTCTCTTTTCCAGTGACCCTCAACTATTACTTGAATAACGCCTTTTTTTTATAAATAAAAAAAAATATATAACTAATAAAATAAATTACTTAAAATTCATCAAATGTTCACATTTTACAAACGCACACCTAAGCATCAAAATTAGTACAATAAATAATAAATAAATAAAAATCTATGAATAAATGCCAATGGCAACAAATATACTTAAAGAAAAAATAAATAAACAATATTCATGATAAATAAATAATCAGTAAAAACCGTTCGTTTTTAGGATCGTTGGAGCGAAGACAACTTTCGGGGGCCCGACCCTTAGCGAGGACCTAGGTGCCCTTGAGAGGGCTCATTACAATTTTTTAATTATGTCTATATTTTATTGATTATTTTAAGCAATAATTTGTTGATATTATCTATTGCTACAACTTCTGAAATAGCCGAAGTCAATACTCGGGGAATCGATACTTGTTGGCCCGATTGAAACCTGTCATCTATCGGCTGCCCTGTGACCACTACACGGATGGGGTCTTGGAACGTTTGCGTTTAGCACAACGGTTAAAGATTAAACAATACTTGCTGGAGAACTAAATTAAATACTTGTAAAATTAAACTGTTTTTTTTTTTCTTCAATTCCTCGAAACGATTTAACATCTTTATAAAAATAGGTCGAGACAAAAACAAATAAATGATAAAGATGAAAAATATATAAACTTTTTAAAATAAGTATCCATCGAGCAGCTTCAGATACCCTTGGTAGAAAATTTAAAAACCGAAGGCAACGTAAATATTGGTGGATTGCGAAATGTAAAAATCCAGAAAAACAGAATTTTAAATAATCGGTTCTCAAGTAAAAACCGGCAAATCCTCTTGGATATAAAAACACCGTCACTGAACTTAACATGACTGGAAAATATGGAATCAGTCAAGAAATAAAGTTAGAAAAAAAAATTAATGATTAGGAACGCAAAATTAAAAAAACAAAACAAGATTTAATTTATAAATATATATTTATATATGTCTGTGTGTGTGTATATATATATATATATATATATATATATATATATATATATATATATATATATATATATATATATATATATATATATATAATTTGCACTCTTTTTTCCATGGATCGATTTCCCTTTTCTTCCGTTTTGATCTCCCTTATCGACCCGATTGATCCGGTATGCTGTGTGGTTTGGCAACCAGCACTCGAAAATTGTTGTTTGTTTTCGAACTCTCTCTAGTATATATATATATATATATATATATATATATATATATATATATATATATATATATATATATATATATCTTAATCACACTTTTGACTATCTAAATTTTTGGTACTTCTGTAAACAAAATTTCAATATTACCATCTTTATGTGTAAAATACCTTAATCATACTGAGAATTTTTATTGTATCTATTATTTTATTTTAAAAAATTGTAATTTTTCGATAATTATAACCAATTAGAATAGTTAAAGGTGGATCTTGTATAAGTTTATAGCCCACTTCGTCAACTGTTAAAAATACAATTAATTTTAAAAATACCTGTCTAAGATTCGACAAGCCGATCTAGAATTGAAGAATAAAATAATAATATAATAACAGCACATTATAATTGTGCACATTATTATGGTGTTTAAACATTTCTTGGTGAGAAATTATATGAATAACTTAGGTTGAATGTTAAAGTAATTAACCTCTTTGTCATTTGATGCGGGCAAATTGCGTAATGTCTTTTGACAACTTCTATTTTCTGCTTCAAAACCTACATTCCTTCAGAGTTTTCAGTAACCGCGGATTTCTCAATATTAAAGTGAAATAGAAGCCAGAGAACTCTGTCATTCGTGGTAGATGTGGGTATGGGTGACATATTTTCAGGAGTGAAGCAACAGTTAAAAAGTTGAAATCCCATGAGAAAATTACGATTGCGAAATTTCATCATCAATAAAGTGTTTTATAATGAATAAGTATAAATATTACTAATATAGAAAAGTAAAAACGAGACATAAAGAGACATAAAATAATTGTTGGGATATAAATCTAAGATTCCATACACGAACCCTGGACTATTTGCATATACAAAATATAGATAAAGAATTAACAAGTAGACATTTTGTCAATTCAAGCATCAAGACAGAAATAATAAGATCACATTTACGCAGAGGAAATGCAGCACATCTTACATCAATTAGAGATAGTACTTCACTCACTTCTATACACATACTGAAGAAAAACATATAAGATTATATTAAAAACAGCTGATCAGCAGAAAACAGTGCATGCAGAGCAAACAAAACTGTACTCAACTGCCCAGTCAATGAGGCGATTGTAGAAGGAAATGACGGGGCGTCCTAAATTGAATGCAGGCTTTGTTAGGACTAGTTAAGAGTTAAACATACTAAAAGACTCCGGATCTAGGAGCAGAGGCAAAGAGATGAGGGAAGAAGAAGATCATATTTTTCGATTTTTCGTTTATATTTCGAAAACGGCAGATTGTGGCATAAATCATTATACATATTTACAAAGTTGAAGAGCCTTAAATTTCCTACTGGAATGTTCTTATTCATTTTTTTCGTATCTGTTATATTTTAATAAATATACTTCATAGTAAGACAGAAGAAGGATACCGGTTGCGGAGTAGACAGGAGACCGAACAGAAATCCAACATAATACACGATATGTTGAAACGTTGACTGCAATTCTATGGTCATATCAAGAGAATGCCAGACACCCGATTGACAAAACAGATCTTGGAATACAGTGAAAGTATAAATAATATGAGGTGGAATTTGAGAGGACTAGAAAGACGCTGGCATAACAGACTCACACATTCAAGATAGGCAGATATTCAGACGAAAAGTACATAAATGGAAAGTGAACCGAGAGGCCAAGAAATTGAAGACTGGAACAACTTGGTCTGAAGAAAGGAAGAAGGCATAGTGAGAAGTTGAAAGAAGTGTGGTGCCTTAGGAAATCTTACATCAAGTAGACGCTTCGCGTAGTCCATTAGTGGCCTTTACGAATGAATAGAAATATATATATATATATACATATATATATACATATATATATATATATATATATATATATATATATATATATATATATATATATATATATCAAATAATGAAATGAAAAGAAAATTAATAAATACAAAAGAAAAAAAGAAGTCAAATTCACAGCAGAGAAAGGTTATAATAAAAACAGCTGATTGGCTAACACAACAAACAATCTAATTACAGAAGGCAAGTTAGTTAGATTTATTAGACTTTTGCGTAACGCTTCGGAGTAAAAATAATTCAAATTTCTACTATCAGTCTTATAATTAACAGAAATATCCAAATTCTGTGCAATGTAACAAATATCTTTCTCTTCCAGCCATTTATAACTTTCTGAATCACTGGATCCTTATGCAAAATCAAAAGACTAAATTAAATTAAATATTTTCGAGTGCTGTACATCAATAATCATCAAATTTAGAAAGATGGGGTTCTGTTTCAAACTATTTTAGTTTACTTAAGGTAGCATATGAACTATAGATATTTAACAAAACGAATTGAGGAACCATCAGTTAATAAAGTAAATTATTTTTGAGGTCACCGGTTTTATTAATAATTACTACTATGAATGTTTTGATTGCCATGAAA
Source organism: Rhaphigaster nebulosa (assembly GCA_948150685.1). NCBI lineage: Eukaryota > Metazoa > Arthropoda > Insecta > Hemiptera > Pentatomidae > Rhaphigaster > Rhaphigaster nebulosa. Next base: position 12,406,949 of record OX411311.1, on the reverse strand, counting down.
AATCTGTCTTACTTTCTGATGGGAGCTTATTATGTTAAAAAATATATTAGGAAGTTAAATTGACTTAAAAAACATACTGCAGGTGTTTAATGAAACAGCTGATAGTATTAAAAGTTTTCTAATTAGTGAAGCACGGAGACCTATGCTGTCTGAATCGAATTAGTGCTCATGAGCATATTGAAAAGAAAACATTAACAAAAAAAATATATAAGGATAAATAAATAATTATATATTAAGAGGAAAGTATTTATATAATTACTACCTTAATATTCAGTATCAGTTTATCCACCCTGTTTTTTTTAAATATCCCTTCTGGTCGTTCAGATTTGCTCTCAACCAGGACCTAAATATCCCTTAATTTTTCTCTACCGTCCAAATGTTTACAAAAGCATAGGTAATTTATTGTTAAATATATTAATATTTTAATTAATAAATTTAGCAATCTAGTTATGACTGCTACCAATATATTTAGTTCTATAATGTTATTACCATTGTAATACACCTGCAAACTATCAAAATGGCTGTATTCAAATTAAAATATTCATAGTTTATGAAGAAAAATAAAAAATATAAATCGTGTAATAAGTAATAAGATTTATTTTCTTTCAAGCAAACTAAAATATCTGATGTGGACAACACACGACTTCCTTGTACGCCTATTAAACTATAAATCGGTGGCTCAAAAAGTGATCCTCAATTTGATTCCTAGTTTCAGAAGATTGCAGTATTTCAAAAACGACACTCGACATCGCGACATCCATCTATTGACCACACAAGCTCTTGTTTCTGGAGGTCTCATTCCGTTATTATATGTCGTTTTCTTTTAGTAGGTAACTAGTTTCCAAGAGATTTCTTCGTGTTCCGTGACAACATTAGAACTGTCAAGGTCTCTAGATAGATTGAGCATTGGAAATCGACAGTTTCGACATTTTTAAGCGCAATAACCCGCTTAACTGATATCTTATTCTCCTGCTGCAGACTTGTTCATCTCACAAATGGGGAGGAAAACCAGTATTTTACTCATAATTTTAACACTTAAAACAAGTAATAAAAATGTTTAATTTGAGTAGAAAAAAAATCATGTTTTTAACCTATGATCTCTGTATTTAGTTATAATATAATTTTGTATGTAAGTTTATTATGTCCTTCAAGTAAAGTACCCCTTCCGGCTCACCAATTTTAACCAAAATCTAATATATTATTTATAATGATATAAAAGTTTTATTTACCAAATTTCAAATGTTTTACATTATATTTTAGTATAATTTTTGATAAAATGTATTATGACCTACAAGTAAAGTTCCGCTTCCGGTTTGCCAATTTAGACCATTATAGTTATTAATTAGTTATTAAAATCAATATATAAATCATAAATACTAAATTTGAGAAGTTTTGCGTTATATTTTAATTAGAGTTTGGATTGAAATCAATTATTTCCTTCAAGTAAAGTAATACTTCCGGTGATTATATAGTGACCAAAATGCGAGGTTCGCAACCGGATTTTACAGCAATCCCAAATACAAGATTTTAACTTTCTAATGCTAATTGTTTTTGAGTTATGCGAGATACGCACGTACTAACTTACGTACAGACGGCACGACGAAACTAGTCAAATGGATTCAGGGCTGGTCAAAATGGACATTTCCGTTGAAACTTTTTACAAGGAAGTAAAAACAGAAGCGCACAAGGGAACATTTTTTAATAATGCGATATTTCTCAAAAACTTTTTTCAGCAATCATTTTACTTCCTCTACCTAAAATAGATGAGGTAAAGGAAGTATAAACCGGAAATATTGATGGCTTGAAGTCTAGATGTCAAATAGTCGAAAAATAATTGACACATCAAGTTATCTCAAACACGTAGCCTGGACATGGCTTGCGAACTGACTAAAATCGCCAACAAAGCAGATTACAGCGATTTCACCTTTCAATGGAGAAGGAAGAAGTTAAAAAGATATTCTAACGATTTTTGGCCGATGTATCGATTATCTAGTTTAGTATTATCGATTATCCAATCTATTGTTATCTAACGTCATCCTGGTTCGCTTCTTCTACGTCTAGAAAGTGTAATAACTTATTTCCTTCTAATAGTAATTGCACTCATCAGTCATGATATTTACAGTCAAACCTTTATGTGCGAATGAAGACTTGGATTAAGTATTAATTTTGAAGTCATATAAGTATACAATTTCTTTTTAATTTTTAAAACTGTGCCAATTATATACTACATTGCTTATATATATATATATATGTATACATACATACATACATATTTAGTAATTGCCATACCACTGTAATCCACGGATCTTTCCTTATCCGATGTTCGTCTCTCTGGAGGATTTCATTTCTTCATCCATTCGTCACTCCATATCCTTTCGACATTTAATCTTAGAATTTGAAACTAACTTATTCAGGTATTCTCTTATGTATGGGATATCTTCAATTTGGTCCTAGTTGAATATTTACCGCTGAATATGTATTCATTATTATTTTATCTCACTATGTATGATTATTTTTTCATTTCACTATGTATTATTATTATTTTATTTTATTATTATATTTTATTATTATGCGTCAGTTTGTGATTGAGATTGATCTAAATTTTGTCAAGATATATATAGCGGCTATGAAGTGTAATTTTTTGTTTATTATTTTCAATAATGAATCTTTTTAATCGACAGAGATAAAAATAAAACTTAACCCCTCCCAAAATTGGAAGTTTTAGGTTTCAAAATTCGTAGAATCAAAAACAAAAAAACAAAAAAAAAATCCTTCCGCCGTCTGCAGCTATTTTTACATTTTGTACCAAAGCCACAGGTAACTCTAGGATGATCCTCGGAACTTGACACAGCCTTGAATTTTTGTATACCTACATCTCAGTCATTTATGAAGAGGAAAAATATACAGGTTAAAAATATTTGGAATCATTACCGAAGCCTAAAAATACATATAACAAATAAATAATAATAGACCATTGTTTACTAATTTTCTGCCTTTTTTTTTTTAACATTGCAAATCTTGTAGTTTTTAAATTTTTTTCAGCGATATTTGATAGTTATCATCTGACAATTCTTGGAATAAAATTTGAATACATTCGGAATAAGTTAAGTGATATACCGTTATGTAAGATTGGTAATAGGTACTCTAGAACCAGAAGATAATCCACTCTAGAAGTGAACAAGAACCAGCCAAGCCGCAGAATGCATGCTGCATGCTACATCCTACCAGATGCTTGTCTTCGTGAGCCGTTTTGTTTACGTAAGGATCTCTTCCTTATTGTCTGTTGTCGAGTCCTGTTAGTCCTTGTAATATAGCTCTTCTTATCTTTATTTACTCTGTTTGTAATTTTCTTTGCTCTGAAATAAATAGCAGATGTTTTCTTTTACTGTTGTGGAAGGCACACTGTATTATTAAATTTTTAGCAAAATTGTGCATTAAGATGAAAAACAAAAGAAGACGGGTTAGCATTTATACTGTAGGAAAAAGAATTAAATTCATCAATATTTCAAATAAAATTTATTTCTTATTTATATGACTTTATTATCTAATATATCAGAATCAGTAAAGGCTCTTAAAAGTTATATTCCTGAGAATTCACCACTTGCCCACAATGAACTCAAAGATAAGGGATCCAACTCAAAAAGAGCTCAATTTGAGTTCATAGCATTAGAAAAGTCACGTTAATCTGTATACAGGCCATTTTTAAATGCCAGACGTAAACTCCAGTATTTGTGAGGGTGCTAATAACTGTCGTGTGCTAGTTAATACTCGACCAAGGAATCAGCTCTCGTAAATTATTTTTTAGTTTATTACTTATCCTTTTTAACAACTGTAAAACGGGTCAACGTTATGTTTTATATAATGGGGCCCTGCTTGATACTGCCATTCTGGTTAGTCCTGGGCGGCAAAAAGTACTAGAAAGGACCACTTGCTGGACTAGTTCTTCCCACTAGTACCAGTACCAGCACTATTAAAGTGCTTATATGCCTCAAGTGAATGTTTATATAGGAACGATTGTAGTTTTTCACCCCGGCCTCATTCTGAAGGAGATATTTTTTCTGTTAGCACTTTCCAGAAGAAGCATGAAGTATCGGAAATTGGGCTTATCTGACTACCAGATGGCCAACTCCGACAAGAAATGGCCACTTTTCACTGCAAGTTTTCCACTTAAGCTATTTAGCCTGCTTTCCCGAACTCTGTGAAGAAAATTCCCTACTGCTCCACTTAAATCCGCTGAGCGTCCGATGTTCATTCGGTCGTAACGCATCGTTACGATATCTTAGTAACGGTTTATAATGAAATAGTACACAGAAGTATATTAATTTCATTTGTTTATACTTTAAATATATAAAGGATCCTAATTAACCTACCTATTTCATTTTTAAATTTAAATATACTTATCTAACCCAGTTAATATAATTGAGGTGGTAGTATTGTGGCGATTCCGATGGTCGTGAAAATTTATTGGGATGGATAATGAACGAAGCATTGAAAGGTTAATGAAAGTAAAACCGACGGGTAAGTATCCTAAGGGTCGACCGAAACGTAGATGGAATAATTTAGTTGACGACGAAGAAGCTGTCAAAAAAAAAAAAATTGAATTTTTGAAAACTGTACAATTCTACAATACAATATAAGATAATGGTGTTCCCAATTGCTCTGTAGGGTAGGGGTAACAGAATAACAATATATAAATTATTATCAAAAACATTTTTTTTTAAAAGTATATATATATATATATATATATATATATATATATATATATATATATATATATATATATATATATATATATAACCTTGATAAATCTAACAGGTGCTATGCTCCTATACAAAGTATGGTGTTTTAAATTGCCTTTACTTTGGATTATGGACTAACCATATGGACAATCCAATAATAGCAACTCCTTAGTCTACTTATAAATTAATTATATTGCAATTGTTGCAATTAAGGACCTAGTAATTAACTGAGCTGGATTATATAAGTTGAATAGCTGGAGCAATGAGTGGCGTTATTGATTAGTCACAGCTATTACTAAACGTCTTAGACAATTTATACTGTATTAGTTTTATAGGAAACATTAATTAAATTAGTTAATATTAAATTTTATTAAAGCAATCAAATTAAAACTTGGAATAGCTATAGACTTCAACTTCGATGACCAGCCTAAAAGTTATACGATCCAGATATTATTTCTTATGGTTGATATTGGATCTTTGATACTACAGTTAGTTTGAATTCCATGTTTTTGAAAGTACCAATACAGTCTAAGCTGTCAAATTTTCCCCGATTGTAATAGACTTTTGTCCTATATCAAAGGTCATCGGAGAGAGGGTAGGGATACATTTTTAAACCCCAAAACGTGGTTTTGGAAGTTTCGGGGATGTTTGATATATATTTATAAGTATATATTTTTCCCCACTGCATAATAAATTTATAATAAAGTAAATAACTTTGTAAATAAAATAATAAATATTTAAATATAAATAAACAATTAAAAAAAAAATTATAACTTGAAATCAGCAGTTAACATCAATTATCTTATAAACGAAAAAGTGTAGGAAGAATATGCAGAAACTATTTAAAAATTCATAATTGAAATAAAATATTATATATGAATTAATTAAAGTACGCTTTGCTTACAATTGAAATGGAAAAGGTTACAATTCAAAGAAAAATATTTATATTATTTCTTACTAATTATTTCAGGATTTATTTTTTTGTCTTACATTTATTATTTAAACAACTTTAAAAAAATTTCGGGGATGCCTGATATATATTTTTAAGTATATTTTTTTTCCCCGCTGCATTTAAGCACTTCCAGCGGCATACTTTGGATCAAATGAGTTGTATTTATGTAATTTATTTATTATGTAATTTACCGAATTTATTGTAAATTCGGTATTTATTATGGTTTTCTGGAAAATCAATAGAACAATACCATAGAAGTGGGGACGAATTTCATTCAAAATGTCCAAATGTTTTTTTTGCGGTTATTAAGGTTTTGCGCACCTCTAAAGCTCCTCCCTCCCTAATTTAGTTAATCATGTTAAAATTTATTAATTTAGTTAAAGTTCTTATGCGAATTGAGTTGGTTTCAGAGAAGTGTCATTTGGTGGCCTGAAATTTTTTTTCTCCCATACTCGCCATTTTGATATTTCCAATTTTGTATTTTAGTGAAAATACTACCTCAGTGACGGAGCTTTGCCGCTAGTGTTTCACTCAATTATTTAATTTTTAAATAATGCTACGAAATTTTGCATTTCAAATATCCTGAAAATTTATTATTAAGAAAAATTATATCAAGTCTGGAATAAAATAATTATTTTGGTTTTGTTTTCTATACTATAAAAATAGATAAGAATTCAGAGAGCTTCGGGTTATAAACACTGATGATTTTAGACAATGCTACGTTAATATCTTACAAAATAATATCTTAAGAGGTTATGACTAGTATACCCGAGCGAGAACTCTCTCATTAGATCCTAATACTTTAGAAGTATAAGCGATATTAGGGAAACATATTTATTCGAGTAAACAATATAATATTACCAAAAAAGTTTATTTAACAAACAGATTTGGTGAAGCTACATAGTTTGTAATGACAATGTTGAAGTTACAGTTCATACTTAATAAGTAATTAGCTTACCCCACTGGAAAACATCTCTTCAATTTAGCAGTTAGGCAATTAGATTCAATTATACCATTTTCTATGTGTAGTATTCATATTTAGCAGTGCCCTTCAGAGTTGGACATGGGAAACAGTATATAATTTCCCACTCATTAAAAGTTTTTGTAAACAGACTCAAATTGATATAAAGTTGCCATGACAACGACACGTACGCAAGATGGCCTGAGGCCCGTGCGGATCTATATCGTGCGTTATTTCGAAAACGGTAGGTTTTTAAGCTTTAAAACTCCATAGGAGCGTATATGGTCTTGATGCCCGCGTCAAAATCTTTAAAACCCAACTTGTCCCGTCTCGATCCGCCGACGTTTAGTCGTCAAATCTTCGAGTTTGAAACCTTCCAGTTTTTTCATCACTTTTATTTAAGCCCTTGTAAGATTTTAAGAAACAAAATTGGAATTCGTCACATCTCCCTGAAATTTTCTTTCTTTTGATACCTCACTCGTCAAAATCCATCGCTCCTGAGAGCCGGAAAAGGGATCCAAACTACCGTAATAATATATAGTAGTGATAAGCTTAACTTTACTATGAATGGTGGAATTCATTAGCTTTAGCTAGCTAACTGTAAAATTTAAAGTACGACATGATTTACACTTTCTTAATTTCAAATTGGTTTCTCTAAACTAGTTAATTGCTTCTTCTTTTTTGTATTCCTCTACACCAATTCTCCACAAACACTGCATGTCTAATTGTATTGGCGTTACTGATGCTAAGAAGGCATTCCGTCCGTAATATAGTTTCACAGTTCTGAAGTGAAAGTATCTTTCTCTCTTTAAGCCCTGACGGCATTGAAAAATTATAGTTGGGCCAACATTAAGAATTGTTGCGTATTAATTATTTTTTAAATCGAGATAGCAGATAGCAGCTTTAATAAGCTAAAATCCCAACTGGCTTTGTGGAAGCCTTTTATAAATCTTTGCTCGTGGTTTATCACAGCTTAGCCCTAAGTTCCTCACACACTGCACGCCTTATTAATATGTGTTGAACATGAATTAGTCCAATTTTATTTTTTTATCTCGTTTCAGTCTTGAACCTTATTATATAAACTGTAATTTAGCCAACTTAAAAAATAAAAAATCAACATATTTGCAGATGGAAAAGTTCTGATCACTCTATAGGTATCAATAGTATTGCTAATAGCTATGCGTTTGCAGTATAGGCATTCTTATGCTATCATCTGCAACTATACAAGGGGTCACTGACGAAAACTGGACTCCCACTGTTCCGTGCCAAATGGCACGTGGAACGACCGTGAGTGTGAAATCCTGTTTTGATTTTTTGGTATGTTGAGGAGTGGCAGGAATTATATCGCTCCTAAACTCCATGACGCCCCACCAAAATTCAATTTCTTCAGTGTGGAAAACTGATGAAGTGGAACGATGGACTGCGCAGTTTTCAGGCTGAGCTATAATAATAATAATAATTGTTGATGAGTAGATACAGTTAGGAAATGTAAAGTAAGTGCGTACTAGATTTTACAAAGTTCGATTTTAAATGACTTTAAAAAAATCTTTATTTTTGAAGATGGTTTATTTCTATTTTTTTTTTTAAATGTTCCTTTGACGATTTTGTTTAAATATTATATTCAAGCCCCCGTTTCTCCCACGTACATTTTTATGAGATTGATAATTCAATTTAGAAGTACGCACTTGCTGTCTTAAGGTGTGTGGAACGTAATTGAATAAATTTATTGAAAAACAGAACTTTTATTTCAATGATGCGCTAGACCACTGTTGCCCGGCACAACATGATAGTATGGATAGCAAAAAGAGAGAAATGTAATTCACAAAATATTTTAATGAACAGTTTCTAAAAGTATTGTGGTCAACTGGAACCACAATGATTAAAAATATCTGATGTTTACGCCCCATGACTTCCTTGTACGCCTATTAAACTATAAATCGGTGGCTCAAAAAGTGATCCTGAATTTGGTTACTAGTTTCCGAAGATTGCAGATTGTATCTCAAAAACGACACTCGGCGTCGCGACATCCGTCTATTGACACACACAAATGAGGAGGAAAACCAGTATTTTATACTCAATTTTAACACTTAAAACAAGTAATAAAAATGTTTAATTGGATTGGAAACCAAATTGCATTTGTAACATTCATTACCGAAACATATGATTTATATATTTAATTTAAATATAATTTTGGATGTAAGCTTATTATGACCTTCAAGTAAAGTATCCTTTTCGGCTCACCAATTTGAACCAAAATAAAGTAAATACATTCATGTCGATATAAAAGACCTATTTACCAAATTTGAGATGTTTTGCATTATATTTTAATATAATTTTTGATGAAAGTTTAATATGACCTTCAAGTAAACTACCGCTTCCGGTTTTGCAATTTAGACCAAAATCTAGTATGTTATTTAAATCAATATATAAGTTATAAATACTAAGTTTGAGAAGTTTTGCATAGTATTTTAATATAATTTTTGATGGAAATCAATTATGACCTTCAAGTAAAGTACCACTTCCGGTGATCAAGCAGTGACCAAAAAGGGAGATTCACAACTAGATTTTACAACAATCCTATATACAAAATTTCAACTTTCTACGGCTAACCGTTTTTGAGTTATGCGAAATACGAACGAACGTACGTACAGACGCCACGACGAAACTAGTCAAAATGGATTCAGGGATGGTCAAAATGGATATTTCCGTTGAAATGTGGAAACCGAAAATTTTCGCGATTCGTGCAAGGAAGTAAAAAAACGAAAATAGGTCTAGTGGTGGTTAATCACCGATATATCTGTACAGCAGAAGCTGAAAGATCCAACTTTATCAACAGATTGGAACTGATAGATTTACAACTCGTTGTACTCCACCTCAGCGAACTTTCGTGGCTGATTGTGATACATCAGTGTTGAGACTTCATGTTCCGTAAACAACAGCTCTTATCAGTTCACGGTTTCGATTTAACGAGGCGGTTAGGCACTTACCTTATAGTGAAATAATGCGATATTAATATTTATGTATAAAAAATATATAAATATTAATTAATTATAAACATTTTTATTGTATTTATGATTTCTGATATGTTTAAAATTTACACTACTTTTTTATATTTTTTTCAATAGGTTAAATTAAGTTATTAAATGTTTTCGCTATCATAAAAGTGCTATTTATATCTCATTAACTCTCAAGAATTATGTTAATCTGTACATTGATATATTTGTAGATTGTAATTATTATTAAATACGTTTTTACAAGAACATGACACACCTGTCGCTAAAAAATGGAACAATGGAATGCAGTGATCGTCAGTGGGGACTTTAAAATCTTCTCTCCAAGCAGTCCATCGTTCCATTGTTCCATTGGGAGTGATCGTAAGTGGCCGAACTAAAGTTAAAAGTCATTTACTGTAGCAATAGTATGATTAGGTAGACATCTCTGATAAGGCCAGTATATTATTAGCAACACCAATCTTATAGAATTATTTAAATGAGACCCACCTGCGATAATTACTGAGATGGTCAGGTAATTTGATGTTTGTGGCCGGCTGAGTATCCTTTCTCTTATCTCATTGAATCCAAGTAGTCAACATTTATCACGTGTTATTGTTTAAAATATAAATAAATAAATAAAAAGCTTTATTATAGACAGGCATATCATTTCCCACACCGTACTATCGAAATTTTAGTAATAAATAATAAGGCTTTTATTGATGAAAAATAATCAACTGTGATTTTTATCGTGGAAATGAATATTCAGGACTCAGTCAATATGATTTTTTGTTTCTAAAGCCGACGTTTCGATCTAAACACGTTAATTGAAAATTACTTTATATATAATTTCTCAATGATATATAGATTCCACCAATCCTTCTTTTTGTGCCTGTGAAGTTGGCATATCATTTGGTGGAAACTCACAAACTTCTGAGAGTTCTGGCTTCCTTTCAAATAGTTCTAGAATTCCTGATAGTTTAAACAAATAGCTCCGCTCGTTAAAGCAAAAAAAAAAAAACGCTTCCGAACATGTGATATGCCAACTTCACGCTGCTTCTCACTTTGGAGGCTCATAACTTCGTTGCTATCAACATTAGAGCTTAAGTTAATTAGGATTATTTATAGAACTCTGAAGTATGCCAACAGAACTCTCAAAAAAAGAATTAATTTCCGACGAAAATTCTGACGAAATATTACATGTCCGGAGGGGTGAAAATTTTTCGGGGTAACAGGTTGTTTTCTCGAGAGTTCTGATAGCATCCCGAGGAGTTGTTTCGATAATGTTTAATACATTTTTGCTAGACAATGCCCTGATTGGGTCGAAACGTCGTGTTTAGCAATACAAAATCATATTGATTGAGCCCTGAATATTTGTTTCCATAATAAGGCTTTTAAGGAAACTAGTGAACATGCTCTTGCAAACACGTATTTTTTAATATTTACTGTCTAAAAATATTTCATAGTACTGATTAACATAAATCTTGAAAATTAATGGGTATAAATTATACCTCTACAGTATGAATAATAATAAATTATTCAATCTTTAACCCTCCTCCAAAAAAAAAAAAAATACTAAAAACGTAGACATTTTAAGCATATTATAAATAACGAATCTTCTCGATGTATATGTTCCCATTTAATTAATATTTATAGTTCTTTACATTATTAATAGTAAAAAAAATTAACAACATTGAAAGTTATTCATATTTATATTTTTATAAAATCTTTTATACAATCAATACCGTAAATTTTAATCTGACTTTACACACCAACTATTTTTATTGTTAGAAAATCTTCAATTTTCTACACTGACGATCGGTTGCAGTGATTGGGTTTTGGTGTGGCGTGATGGAGTTCCAGGACGACCGATGGATGTACAGCTGCTCCGCATCACTCCAAAAAATCCACACAGGATTTCACTCTGAAGGTTCCATTTAGCGTGGAGCAGTAATGTAAAGCTTGAGTAATGGCATTTTTTATCCTAACAAACACAAAATCTGTCATTATTCATTTTAGGACATTAACACTACTTTTTTTTCAATAATACAGTAAAACATGAATAAATTAACATCAAAAGCTATAAAACATTATAGGAGTGTAACACAACGTAAAAGAGCTAAACAATAAAAGATCTTTTATTGCTCCGTGATAAAAAGATATTTTGAACATTTCGTCCTTTTTAATCTTGAACAATTTAAGACATATTTATGTTTATGGGTTCGTAAATACTTAAATTTTTATTTCCTAATTCCACTCTACTTATCACTGTTGTTTTCTTTACTTGACATTGAAGAAATTTCATAGCGGAAAATTTATTGAAAAAAAAAAAAATTCACAGACGTATTTATCACATTGCCTTAGATTGTCACCTTTAAACGTACTTGCACATGATACGTATTTAAACTAATTTTTTTTTATTTATGTACATCTTTCCCCGCGAAGTCTGATATTGACACCACTTACGTTTCGGTCGATTACTCAGATGTTTACCTGTCAGTTCAGCGATGATTACCTTTTTGGCATTAGATGTTATGATCAATAAATTGATTAAAGTGTTCTTTAAAATTCCGAATCAGACATGGTACGACTAGCTTTATAGACGCCAATAACGGTATTGCGTACATAACCACAGAGCTGCGGAGGAAGACATCTCATCAAAGCTACTTTTCGAAATAGCGGTCCGAAATCCATAACAGAGAGGATGGTCCACAATTTCCGTTCGTTCTTCGTGAGTAGAAGTTTCGCAAAGGGATTTCGAAACCGTGACCTTTCGTAATGTAGAAGATGGTCCGATCTTTGCTGAGCTTTGGTCGATTGTGCAAGCCCTTGACTCCTTGATGCATTGCTCTTCGCCTTCCCGAAACGTCCTAATGATGGACAGAGCTATCTTAAAAAGAAATGGAAATCTGCCTCTGTACTTCCTTGGAAAGAACATTGTTAATATTAATAACTACTTTATAAGATCGATGACATTAAATGAAATCAGTGGCATAAGATACTAATGTATTTCTTACCATATAAAAACCCTTAAGGCTTAACATGGATAAAAGTATAGCACTCCATACTCACGACATTATAATTTTTTTTAAATTTTAAATTGAGATAAGCTTAATCACAAATAAACAGAGAAGATGGGCGTGTATTTACAGTGTACCTGTAGGAGAGTAAAGAGAAGATGGGCGTGTATTTACAGTGTACCTGTAGGAGAGTAAAAAGAGAAGATGGGCGTGTATTTACAGTGTACCTGTAGGAGAGTAAAAAGAGAAGATGGGCGTGTATTTACAGTGTACCTGTAGGAGAGTAAAAAGAGAAGATGGGCGTGTATTTACAGTGTACCTGTAGGAGAGTAAAAAGAGAAGATGGGCGTGTATTTACAGTGAACCTTTAGGAGAGTAAAAAGAGAAGATGGGCGTGTATTTACAGTGTACCTGTAGGAGAGTAAAAAGTATTTCAACGATTTTTTAATTTTTTTCACCTAGGATGATTTTACCAACTGAAAAAAAAATATATTAAATATATTATAGCATTTCCAAATCAATTGTCAGGTTTATAAATAAAAAACAGAATAAACTTATAATAAAGTAAATAATAATAAGAATAAGAATAATAAAAATTTAAAAATAAATAAACAATTTAAAAAAAAAATAAACTTATAATTTGAAATCAGCAGTTAACATCAATTATCTAATAAACGAAAAAATTCAGGAAGAATATGCAGAAACTATTTAAAAATTCATAATTGAAATAAAATATATTTATGAATAAATTCAAGTCCACCTGGGTTACAATTGAAATGGAAAAGGTTACAATTCAAATGAAAAAGGTTACATTTCAATAACTTTATATTATTTCGGGATTTATTTGGTTGTCTTTATTTATTATTTTCACAACTTTAAAAATGTTTACAAGCAACGAATGTGGAGTAGGATTTTTTAATTAGCTCACTTAATGTGTAAGTAATTTTTAAATTATTTATTAAAATCTGTATTTGCGTGTTTTTTTTTTATTGTAGTTTTTTTTATTAGTAATGGTTCATTATATATTACATATACTTTTATAAACAAATATATTTTAGATGAAAAGATGCAAAAGTAGTAATAATGTTACTTTCATAAATTTAAAGGTTGGAGGATGGGAGAGAACTGTTTATTTTTAGCTTTTCAAATGGACAAAAAAGCCAATCCTATTGTTCGTAGAGGAGTCAGAGACCTGGGAATTTAAAAATGGGACAGAGCTGAAAGTGACCATTCTGTTCCGGTCAGGAAGATGAATAGCCATCTGGGGCACGAGCCAGGAAAACGAGGAAGTGCTCTTGTGAACTCTAGTAGTGACCTCCAAGAACTCGAAGAACTTGAATACTCTGGCCCGTGGTGCATTTGGACTGGAGAATATTGTTCTGACGGGGTAGTAATAATTCCTCCATTTTGACAGAACTGAAATTAATGCCATCTGTATATTAAAATTATTAATTAATGAAATATACACGGTGTCATAGATAGCCTGGCTCCTCCTCTTTAACTTCTATAATGTTTAGATCAGGAGTTCCCAACCTTATCATAAAGCGTGCAACAACCAGTACTCCATATTGAGGCGTGCCAATATTTAATACATACCACTTTCACAATAATTATTTCTATATAGTACCTATAGGCGCTGGTTTTTAAAAATATTCTTTCCCCTAATGAAACATAATGAAATCAGTTAATAACCATTATTTATACAATAAAACTTTCATCCCAGAAAGAGAATACAATTTTTTTTTTTATAACAACAAAACCAAGAATAAAAAAATTAAATGCTGAAGTTAGTTTGATGGATATTGCCGACTTGGCAACCTACCGGAATATTCCTCCGGCGATTCTAACTCTGGAATTTCCAATGGGATGTGTCATATTATTTTATTTTATTTTTTTTTTGTTTCTACGAATTTATATCGGAAACTTTTTTGATCCGATGCGCCCCCTCCCTCTCCCCTCCCCGATGGTGCTTATTGCAAAAAAAATTAGAAGACAGATTTTTACACAAAGTTCCAAATTTCTCTGAAGGAAAGCATTTTTTTAATAAAAATCATCAAGTAAACGTTGTAGAGAATCAAATCACTTTGAAATGAGTTTGCTTTCATTCCAGAACATTGTATATTACGAGTGGAAATATTAAATAATAGAAAAGCAAAAAGTGTGTTCTGAACAAGCTTATGATTATTTAGTTAATTAATGCATTTTTACTATCCAATAATTATAACAAATAATAATAATAATAATTAAAACCATCCAATATTTATTTTTTTAAACAATACTTTTTGCTTTTCTCTTGTTGATTATTGCCACTCGAATACTTAGTGTTCAGGAATGGAAGTAAACTCAAGTGATTTGATTCTCTACACCGTTTATTTGAATATTTTTCTCTAAAAAATCCTTTCTTTCAGAGAAATTGGAACTTGGAATAAAAACCTTGCTTCTTTTAAGTTTTTGGCGATAAGTGCCCTCGGGACGTATCGGATCAAAAAAGTGCGCGATATGAATTCGTCGAAAAACTTCATTTTATATAACATTTCATAAAAAAAGAAAAAAAAAAAGAAAAATCTACTCCATCTCATTGGTAATTCTAGACTTAGAGTCGCTGGAGGAATACTCCGGTAGGTTATTAAGTCTGCAGTATACCTCAAACTAACTACAGGTTACTCAATTGTGTTTCCACAAATTTCAATATAATACTCTAAAATTAAAAAAGAAAAAAAACAGATACATTCTTGAATTTGAAAGGAGGATTATATGGGACATCTTTTGTATTATTATTATTATTATTATTTCTAAATGAAATATATACCTACAAAACAAACATCAAACTAATTGGCTAATTATTTCTCCATTACTAAGTTACTTCGTTGGCCTCACAAGCTGGCAATGCGAAATAACAAACTGTATTTCCTTTTGCGTACATTTCTTTCAGTGACTGTCCCCGTTCGAGGGAATGGAATGTGCTCTCCTTACTGGAGAGACCGTTTGACCACTGACCGGTAACTCAGGAATAATTTAACGTCCATCCAATGAGCATTTTTTATTTATCTTAAAGGTGATTTTTTAAAATATATTAATTAACCGTTACTGTATTATTTAACATGTCGAATTGTTTTACTTAATAATTGAAAATAAAAATATCGATCAAGGAATGAGATGGTCCGGAAGGCGGTCAAAAAAATGGATCACAAATAGTTCAAATTATTTATTAAGAACCGACGTTTCGACCCACTTTGCAGGTCTTCATCAGGGCTGAATAAATAAGATAAAAATAAAACAATGGTATATTCAGTAAATGAATTAAAATTAATAATTAAAAAGACAGTGAGAAAAAATGAAAAGAGTGATGAATTAGTAAAATGTTATAAGAGGAAACTGATAAAGTAATAACAACAACTAAAAATAAATTAGTTAATATTAATATATTAAGCTAACGCTACAAGGATGTTGCGTACAATAGCAGGTGGCACTGCTCGTCATTCCACTCCCTCCAGTGTGGCTTTCCCTCTTCACTCTGTGCAATTCTGAGGCGATACGACGAATACCGGAGTATCGTTAATTTTGAGTTGACTGTGTATCTTATACCCTTAGGTAGGTATTTTGAAAAAATATTGATATATCGATATTTTTGTCCGCTTTATTATTTTTTTTTTTTGGATATATCGACAGTATAATTTGAGTATCGAAAAAGTATATTTAAAAAAAAAAATTATAATAATCAGAAACAAATTTAAAATAAAAAAATTCTACAAGGACGACGGGTTCGACAAACTAAGAACCATACTAAGTTGTGATGTTGTGTGTTCGGGTTACTGTCTACAGTGGCTGTGTTCTAGGGATGGAATGTCGAAAGCAAAATATCAATATTGATATTGCAACGTAATTTCGGCAAAACTCCTTTTCATCCTCTGTGAGCGAGATCAAACGGTATGCCCAATTATGAGGCCTGTGATAATTATTTTTACTATTCTAATTTATCTGTTATTGATTATATTTTTGCCTCTGAATTAAAAGCTTCTTCAAATAAAGTTGGACAGATTAGGATTTTTAGAGGTAAACAATGATGGTGGAAATTTTTAATCACGTTATGCTGATCAATTTATTTTTTTTTGTTTTAATTGTTATCAATAATAAAATAATATACATAAATTTATTTTTATTTTTTATAATATATACCTACTGTATTCGTGATCTAGGAGTCGTGATAACTGTGAGTGAGCGGGTGACACGACAGCCGTAGAGTTGGGACGTTTCTTCAAGCGGTCGTGGTTCGTCAATGGGTCACGGCCGCGGCGTCTCATTAGAATCGATTAATTATCGAGTGTCGTGGTCCCCAATCGATTGTTAGTCCGCTCGATCGGATTATTCCACTGACTTGAATCTTTCGAGCACGCCTTCTGATTATATTTCAACTTCACATTCCGCGTCAAACAATATTTCGATAGAATTGATCGTTTTAATCGACTTGTTGACTGGCTATAATTTACCGCTCAAATTCAATCGTCTCCATTTTTCATGAGATATACAAGGCAATAATTACAGAGCTAGTGGGAGTTATATCGAAATGGCAGTGTTTTCTCAGGATTCTTCTTCTTTTTGTTATAGGTCGAGAGTTGATCAATTCAAAGGGTAAATGTTAATACATTGTCGTAAACCTACGAATTCATTTCTGGAAAAGGAATTAATAGCATTATTCAAATCGAAAACAAATTACTCGACTAATATTTAGTGATCAGAGGTTGGAGTTTAATTGTTATATCGTGATTTAAAATCATCACATGTCAGTTATAATTGGTTAATGAAGGGTTCCTAAATCAAATTCGATTTGGTAAAAACGTGGCATTGGTTGTTTTTGAATTAAGCCACAGATGAACAGTATACTCGAAATGAAACGAGCAAAACTCAAAATCTCCATGATCAGATTTTGTTTTTTTAGTATGAAAATATTAATTTATATTTTAGAATTACTAAAAAAGACTTTCAAAATGAAAACTTGCTTTTATATAAGGAGAAAAACGTTTTTTGTCTACTGTGAAAACCATTACTTTACAAAGACATTATTTATTTTAATTTTTGATTCTATTAAAAACTAATTACCAAAAGAAACAAATAAAATGTAAGTAACAAAATATAACAATGAATTTAATGTTACAATATAAATTCCAACTGTGTTTAGTTCAAGAAAATATTCTTAGATGAAAATCATATAATATATACTACTAAAAGTACGCTTTAGTGAAAGTAGGATTTAGTGAAGGTCCGTACTTTATAAACTTCAAGCTAAATATTGGGAACATTGGTGGCCAATTTTTCTATGTATCAAAAAAATAAAAATAAAACAGAAAAAATATCTGGCCATAAGAATACAAAATAAATCAATTAATGTTTACAATAATTGGAACGTTTTCCCCCATAAAAATAAATAAGCAAACAATAATTAATGTGAACAAGAAGAAGAGGAGATAAAATGAAAAATACAAAATTAATGAACTGTTTAGCAAAGTTTAGACTTGTACATTAAAACTATTATTTACTTATGATCTAGATCTCAAATTAAAATTTTGCAATTAGAGAGTATCTATTTGGAAAGAAAGATCAGAGAATAAACATTACCTGAAAAATAATTTCATATTTATTTTATAATTTATATGATCATTCTTCGCTTTTTTGTATTGTTTGTTTAGTAGAGTATTGATTTTGTGTTTTAAGAACTTATAAAAAATGTATTAATTATAGGATAATATTGATATGCTTTAAAATATGTAAAAAAAAAAAGGTTTAAGAGTGTGGTTTAACCGTAGAGCCTCCTGATAAAGTAAGCCTTATGTAAATCTCCTGACCTTGGAGCAGACCACCAACATAAAAAGTATCCTGGCCCGCTAACTTTTGCACGAAAGGTAAAGATAAAGTAAAATAAATCGAT
This sequence comes from Rhaphigaster nebulosa, assembly GCA_948150685.1. NCBI lineage: Eukaryota > Metazoa > Arthropoda > Insecta > Hemiptera > Pentatomidae > Rhaphigaster > Rhaphigaster nebulosa. Next base: position 12,388,364 of record OX411311.1, on the reverse strand, counting down.
TCTAAGCCTATTAAGTCTTAAAAAAAACAAATTCGAGCTTCTAGAGCTCTCTGTGTCGTAGCTAATCTCAGTCACATGCTCTACATTCCTCCAATGACCGGTACTGCCACCTGGCGTAGGACGCTTGTACTTACTTAACGATAATTGATTGATTTTTTATGTTGATAAATAAAATGGTGGATAATAGTTTAATATTGCTAATGACCTTTTTACGGCTTTAAGTAACAACAAGATCTTGCGTCTGAATTGCTTAATATGTTTATCCATGAAAAGCGTACAAAATATCTACGTTTGCAATTCTCCGCCATTTTTTTTAAGATGGCATATGGTAGCTTGATATCGTTTCAAAATTCGTCGTGATCAGTTCAGCTGTTTTCTCGAGAAAAGCAACCAAAAAATCGTTACAAATAGTCAAAAGAATGTAGAAATATTATTTTGTTTATACAATGATCAGTTGAACAGCTAAATAAAAATAACGAAAGCATACCAACCCTTTTGACGGAGGAGATATGCATCAATATTAACATCGCAATAACATCAGCCCAACTGACCACAACTTCCAGAACTGGAGGCACCAACCGAAACTACGAGGTCATTTACACAGGCTGGTAACAATTATGGCGAACTATTAGGATTTACGATAAGCCCCTGGAGGCGGAGCGTGGCGGATGTAAATGGAAGAAGTGGAGGGCATCCGAGGGTATCCTGGTAGAACGGCACCTGCGACTCCTGTGCATCTGCCGGCCATCGGGGCCTTCAGTGGCTGTCTAGTGCTCGATGGTGGTGTATCAGTGTCTGTGAAGTGTATGCTATTCAGGGTTTCCAATGGGAATAAGTAAGTTAGCTCCTTGCTGAAGAAGTCGCTGGCGAAGGTATTGTGATCCGATAAATTATAAAATTCATATTTATTATAAAATCAATAATAATTTTTTTTCTCCTTGGAGTAATGTACTTAAAGAATATTTTAAGACAGGGGTTCCTAGACTTTATATCATTGCTTGCCACCTTCCACTTTTCAGATAATCAGGCATACCACACGTCTATATAAAAAAAAAAAAAAAAATACCAACTGATATACAAAAGTCTTTTTTACATACAAACAATAACAATAAATTTGCTTAAGAAATAAAGTTCAAAAATCCAAATTCAAAATTTTATCAATTTTATAGAGCAATGGTAACAGAAAGATTCATATAACATCGCGAACAAGTCTGCAAATAAAAAAATATTCACCAAAAGTAAGAAATTTGAACATTGTGAAGAAAATAGTCAATGAAATAAATTGAAAATTCCAAACTTATTTTTTAAGGTCAGCTGTTTGTAATTGAAATTTTCCCAGCTGTTGTCATGTAACCTCCCTTTTCCCTCAGTATGTGTCTGGATGTCTTGGTGTGGGGTGCTGTCTCTGCTTAGTCTTTTTTGACAATGGGTATGAGATGTGCTGCATTTTGTTCTTTGTATAGGTTTATTTTTAATTTGATGTTTTTTTTTTTCTCTCCTGACCTGATAATGCCTGAATTGGCGAAATATCAACAAGTGATTTATTTATATTATTTTTGGGACGCTTGGCTTCTTGTTTGGAATTTTCCATTTATGTCCTAACAATTTTATAAGTCTCATTTTGAGCTTTTTCTCTTGCATATTAAAAGCATCAATATTTTTCAGTTGAAAGTTTTTGTTGTTTGTTGATTTACAATCAGACCATCAAAGTTAGCTCCAGCTTGATTATGAAGTTCTCTTCAACGCAATGCTTCCATTTTTACTACGGTAACAATCCTGAATTATGTTTAGTAATTGTAGATTATGTTATAATTAATACATTCAATTATAATTTATAAAAATATTATTGTTTTATCCATGACTTTTGTTTGCTTGTTCGCGTATCACCCGTCCTTGCTGGCGTAATGGTAATTGTAATAATGCACTAGCAGTTCGGCCTAAATTATCATTTTAAACTTAAAAAAAACAAAAATATTTTGCATATTAAAAATTATAATATTAACTAACTTCATTGTGTATCCAATTTAAAAATACTGCTCCGTAAGATAAATTTAAATAAATAAATTAGAATGTGAGGCATTGTGCACTCGTTCGAACAAGAAAAGAAAGTTTTTATAAAGTGTGTATCTAGTTTTTCAATGATTTTATGAGGTAACTTGACAGTGGTGGTTCTTGCCAGATTACCTCCTTGCATAACCGTTGGTCATATTTTATATATAGTAATAAAATAGATGTATTAATCAGACCAAAAACATAAAACGTAGAGATAAAAAATAGAGTTATGACGTTATTGCAGCAAATATGTAATAAAATACACGGTTTTGGTGTAATATATACTATTTATTTTTGGTAAAAGCCGTAACCGACATTCGGTTCAAATTTCTCACATTAAAAACTAACATTATAGACCTAGTTTTGTGTCGTAAAAAAAAAAAATATATTTTTTATACTCGAACATTTTTATTTTTTCCCCCTCATAATAAAAGAACGATTACTCGACAAATGTTAATTACCTTCGGGTAGTAAAAGGAACTTGTAACCTGTATATATATATATATATATATATATATATATATATATATATATATATATATATATATATATATGTATGTATGTATTATTGTTGTATATATTTTAATGTGAAATAAACTATAAAAATCTCTGAGAGAGAAAAAAAATATGTTAATATAATTTACAAGCTTCCATAAACTAAAACGAGATCATTAACTTTTTCCTGCAAAAAATCTCTGAAAGTGAAATTTTAATATTGAATAATAGTACATGATTATAATTTTAATATTTTATTTATTTACTAAAATTCGCCAATTCAGGTATGATCAGAACATACATCAAAAAATCACATCTATGAAGGTCAAATACAGCACATCTCATATCAACCGTCCAAAAAGACGCATCAATTAGAGACAGCACATCACTTCAAGACACTCAATCAGTAATAGTATGTGAAATGTGGGATGTCTTGGAGTGATGTGCTGTCTCTGGTTGATGCGTCTTTCTGGACGGTTGATGTGCTATATTTGATCTTCATAGACGTGATTTTTTTGGTGTATGACCTGAATTGGAGAAACGTTGGCTGGTTAGTTGTTTGCCGGTGTTTTAGAGACTTGAGGCTTTGTGTTTTGGAATCCTCCAATTGTTTTCTAGCAATTAATTTTTGTCTCTTTTTGAGGTTTTGCTCTTTTATATTTATTTTTAGTTGTTTTTGCCTTAATTTATTACTTAACACGTGTTATTGTTATGAGATTACATTATTTCGAAATATATATATACCTACCTAAAATACAATTAGGGATTGATAAAATATTTACCATTTCTATAATTTTAATTGTATCTCCAAACAGGTCATAACAGAACTGAAGAATGCAGAACAAAAAGATGCCATCTATTTATTTTCCAAATCGAGGCTCAACTATGAAACAGCCAAAAAAAAATTCTGGTACCACAACACCTGCGTACAAAATTATAGAAATGGCAAATAATTTATCAATCCCAAATTTGATGCGGATTTCAACTAAAATAAAATTATGAAACTGTTGACTTTTATTGGGAGAGGGGATGAAAGAATTAAGCTTTCCCCCCTGGAAAAAAATTTAGATCCTGTCCTGGCGGAGCGTATTATAAGATCATTTATTTTTATATAATTGCATTATATAATAAATATATGAGCAATTATAGCACTCATCCGTCAGTCCCTTACGAGATTGAATCCCAATGATTGTTATGTTATTAGAAGTCATCAAGGTTTTGTCATTACGCTCGAAGTAAATTCTATTTTATTGGCATTAGAAAGTGAAAGTTTTGGCCAATATAAGAAACAGAATTGAACTTGCTAGGAAATTCCCGAGCAATAACAGTTTCAATTACCGCGCTGTCGGAGGCGGAAGGTGACGACGACGGTAGAGCGACGGATAAGCGATAAAAAAGGTCGTCGGATTAAGCAAGTTAAGGCGATTCCATTAGAGGGACAATGAAAAAAAAAATGGTAGCGAGAGACAAAAAGCACGACTGCCGTTAGCCTGAAGAACAAACAGGGACAGTTAAAGCGGTTGTGGTTCCTTGGGGGTTAATCTACATTCTCTTGATCCACACATGTTAACACTAATATTTATTTATAATAAATAATGAAAGCTAAAACTCAAAAAACGCTGCAAATTATTACACAATGGTTTATAATTTCCAAATAGAATAAGCTTTGTTGACAATTAAATTATCTTTCAAATGAAAATCTGGAATGTTCCGAGAGGTATGTGGTTATCGAGTATCAAAAAAACTAATCAAAGATGAACCACTTTCCATAGGAACATGTACAGAATATTTTATGAAACATGTTAACAAAGTTCAATACGCTATATCTCTGTTAATATTAGTCCGAGTTTTTTTTTCCAGGTAATTTAATTCATTTCCAAATAAATATACATAAAACAATTTTTTTGATTCTGCGTATCTTGAAGCGTAAAATCTCAAATTCTGAGTGGTACAGTAATATACCTGTACATAATACATAGTAGTGTAGCCTGGATTTCGTTTGGGGGGGTCCATCCAAGGGTCTACTTTAAAGAAACCCACCCCAAACGGGAATGTAAGGGGGCCCTTTCTATATATAATATATTCTATGCCTAGTTATATTATTTATAAAATAATATTCAAATAGGTTTATACAATTTTTGTTTAGAGATAAGTAAAACTATTCTGTAATTTCAGTGGGGAAGGGGTTCGCATCCTCTGGACTCCTCCACTGGCTACGCCAATGAATATACATATCAAGGTCGTTTTTAAAAAAAGGCTTAAGCGCCAAAAATTCGAAAATCAGGTTTCAATTTATTATCGGACCTAAACACCACCTCTATCGATCTCGCTCACGATATGCCAAAAAAAAAAAGGGAAAGGTTTTAAACTCTAATATTAATGATGTAAGCGCCAATTACAGACGGCTCTCAGTATTGAACGTCTTGAACAATGCTAGAAGCCTTAATAATGACTGTAATCATAAAAGTTTTAATAAAATTTAAATATATATATATATCGTTTTTTGTGTTTCTTTTAAAGTTTGCTAAATGGCGCTTACACCTTTTTCAAAAAACGACTTCGATATATATTACATATACCATATAAGGAAGAACCTTTTAGTGCTCATGCGTCTAACAATAGCCTTTCGTTCTTGAAATAGCAATCAACATACGAATTAGTGAACGCGATTGAAAGAATTTAAAACAAATAAAAAATTCAAGATAATATATTTGACTAGCTGTCCTACTAATACAGAAGGAGAATGCTTTATTCCTCCTTTAGCGTAATCTCTCGGCCTTTGCGCCGCCTACAAGGTTCTATCTTAAATTGTTTGCCTAAGCCTGTATATATTTTTCATCGAAATGGGATGAGTCAAGAGGCAAGCTGGGTTTTATCTACAGTTTGCTACTAACCCTTTTCTTTCTATATTCCTTTGTTTTGGACTCGTCACTCGTGTATTTCGTAAATATTCTTCCTTCGTATATATCCTATTTAGGTAATTATTACTAAATCTAAATGTTGTTCCTTTTTATTTTATTTTTGCTTTGAATTCATTCGAATAAGATCGGATGACCTCAGCGGCCTTGTTAAACAATAAAAAAAGCAACCACTCTGGCTAAATTACAATGCAAGGATGTGCAGGAAAGAACAATAGAACTGTTGCGAGAAAAGTCTGCGGACGAAGCGAAATAATGTCATTGAGAACCCTCTTCGGGGTTCTCTGTTTTATTTTAATAATCATGAGGGTAGGGCTATATTATAGTAATAATATAAACTATTATTATTTGTATACAGTGTACATTACCTTAAGGATCCACAGGGTTCGAATCCCGTGATCCATAGGGCCTTTGGTCTCTCTTTTATTTATTTTTTTTTAAATGTTTGTTACTGTTCCAATATTAAATAAAATATTTGGGAAGAAGTTAATTGGGGGAGGAGGAGAGAGAGGAGGATTGCGGTAATTTTAGGAAAGCACACAAATAAGTTAACCTTATTTTTTATTATGTCCCAACGTTTCGGCTTAAGTTGTAGGTCTGAAACACAAACTACCATGGAGAACATCAGTTCAAAATAGCAGACGAGAAGTCGTACTGACAAGACCACGGAATCGGACATAACACGCTTCACCCATCAATATTTGCTGACTGGAACACCTACAACAATCCGTGCCCAGTGCAACGTACGTATGACTCTTAAACAACTTACTGACTGATTGCAGACAGTTGATAAGGTACCACACATTACCGAAATATTCGATTATTTAAAGCAAATCGATATGTTTGAATCAATTTAAAATAATCCTGTTTTTTTATATTTTTCCTTTGTTTACACTATATTTATTCATGTATATATAAATATATATATATTCTATTTTAAGGTATCTTCTTATTAATTTTTATTTATTTATTTTTTAATTTTATTTATTATTATTTTATTATTTATTTATTATTATTTTTATTAATTTTTTTATTTATTTATTTGATTTTTTTTTTATTTTTTCCTCATCTGCCAAATTTATTAGCAGTAGCAGTATGAACTGATATCGGTAAAACATTGAAAGTCGACATAGCGAAGGAGACATCACCTTGTCGTGGATTGTCTCTATTAAAAATAATAATTTTAATAAGTTGTAGGCCTTCTTCAGAGCATTTGATAACATAGACTTAGGCCGAAACGTTGGCACGCAATAAAATATAAGATTCATTTATTGGCATGTTCTACTTCATTGACCGTATCCTGCGGTCAACATCTCCTCAAATATAACTACGTCCAATTAAACCTATAGCAATATTACATAAAATAATTACTTTAGGATAACAATATAATAGTATATTGTTTATTTCTGGTGCTTATCCAAAGTTCTTCAGAAAATAATTTTTCTGGTCTGATAAAGAAGGACTTTAATAAGGATTGCAGAATTAATTAATTTACTAAAACAATTTTGGACGGTATAAGAGAGATGAATGCGTTAATTTGTTTCGTATTTATCTCCACACTTTATTTTCAAATTGGTGACGTAAATAGACAATCAATTTTCTTTCCTTTATCTAGGTATTCATATAGTGTATACTGTAACATCAGTATTTTCAACAACTTAGTTATATTTTAAAGTAAATTTTTATTTGATTTTACTATATCTGAGAATGTTATGTCTATTGTTTATTAGAATCAAAAACGCTAATGTCTTCGGTGATATATGTTTGGAAGAAAAGGATTTAGAATGCTACGAAAGATTCAGGACGAAACAAGGATTTTTTTTTTTACCAAAAACGATATTCCGGAAGATATAAATCTAGACAGCTATTCCGGTGAGCGATGGGAACTGTAAAGTTAACTATCTAGCCACAGCTGTCCAAATATTTCCTCTGTTTAGTGGTTATTTACATTATTTTTTTTCGAAATTGATGACCTCACGATTTTAAATAATGAATACAGATAGATTTTAAATATAAAAGGATATTAAAGAATCAGACGTGGTCAGTAATTCTTATGACTTGAGCTCAAGCTGAAAATTTCTGATCACATTTCGAGATTATTATGCAAAACCAAGATTAAATTTTTTTCGAAATTTTTTTTATTTTCGTAATGGTTAAATATTGGTTTCGGTTGTGCGGTGGTTTTCTGTACTAACCTCTTTCAAATCCTGTCTGATACCTGAAGTTGATTGTTGAGTTCCTCTTGACAGACTGGTGGGTTCACATTTTGTTAGGGCTGTAGTGTGACAGACCCTTCTTTGGTTTTTTATTTAGACCTAAAAGTATTGAAGCATAATGCTTACCACACTATAATATACTAAGGTTATAAACGTTGCTCGTCCATTGCTTAGACTCTCGGCTAGTTAGCGAATAAATGAAAAAATATATCATTTTTCAAACTAAACTTTGAGACATGAAAGTTGATCAGCACGTTACAAAATGACTCAACAGCCAAGAGTGGGCGTTTGCTAATAATAATAAAATATTTGTATACAAAACATTATTTAAAATTCACTTTTTAAGTAGAATTCTGACTTTGACAATGTTTTTTTTCGAATTCAAGTGCTTAATAAAGGTAGTCACTGATAATCACTCCAAATGGACTATCGACTGGAGCGATTGGATTGTAGAAGATTTTTAGTGACCGACTAGCGTTCACTCCACTCCATCATTCCAGTTTTTACTGGCAGGTAGTGCCATTCACGCTCCAACCGGCCATTGTATATATTTATATATTAACAACAATAAGCAATAGTGACATTCCATAAATTGTTATTCTTCTTGTATTACATGTATTTTTACTTATCCACAGGTTACAAAAGTACAACAATTACCCTTTTGTAACTTTTTGGACGAAAACAGTATCCTGTATACTAAATTATTCTGACTAAAATAAAGTAATCTTGAAGATGGGGAAACAACCCCGAAACGTGGATATAGTTGTGGATAAGTGAAAATACATGTAATATAAGAAGAATACAAATTTATGGAATGCCACTATTGCTAATTGTTGTTAATAAATATTAGACTTCCTAAAGTGCTTTAAAAGAAAAATAAATAATTATGTAATATATTATATGATATGTAATATTTACAGTCTACATATATTTCAATAAATAGTACTTTTGGTTATTATTGCATTTTTGGTTTAGTTTTAACGCGTAATGTTAAATTTGTGATATTTTCCAATGATGTAGGTTTTAACACATAACTTAATCAATCCTTATTATTTAATTAGATATAAACCGATTTTGGAAGAGGTTTTTCACTAAAAGCAAATATAAACCTTAACCCTTAGAATTTTCCACTGAGAAGTGGATAGAAGGTTGGTTCTTATGATATTTAGTATTTAATTTCGAAATTCCCACTAAAATAGATATAATTAGCGATTTATAAATTATTTGCCATTTCTATAATTTTGTTTTTATTGAAAACTAGTTTCGAATGTTATACATTCACATTCAGTTCTAAAAACACAAAAATTCAAAAATGAGGCATTTAAAATACAGTTTGGTATTATTATACATATTAAATTAAATGTAATATAAATTAGTATTATGAATTATGAATTTAATTAAGACAAGAGATGAAAAACATGTTGGTACCAAGGTTTAAGTAGATTATATGAAATAGAAAAAGTCGCATTGGTTTGTTCTTTTAGTGTTTTTAGAACTGAAGATAATGAATAAGATTTTAAACTAGTTTTAAATAAAAACAAAATTATAGAAGTGGCAAATAATTTATCAGGCCCTAATTAGATTGATCCTTCTATACTATCATGCATGCGTCAACTAACTAAAATAAATATCCTATTAAAGTTTTTCTAAGGCTTATGTTTGATTTATTTCATAATTAAAATGAATGTTCATTTGGTCATACGTGCCCTGTACATCCGTGTACTGATTTATATGCCTGACACATTTACCTGTCATAATAAAAATAAAATAAATTAAAAAAAAAAACAACAGAAAAAGCCCTGGAACAATTTAAGACATAAGACGCGGGCCAACTTTCTCCCCAGACAGCCGTTACTTCAAATCAATCATTCTGATCTACACCACACTCCATATCCTTGGGTATTAGGCTCCATGTCAGATATACAACTGTCACCACGGGCCATAATCCCTTCATGAGTTGTGTTGGGAGGGGGGGCGTGATCTATGCTTCGACCACCCAACTCCGAGCACGTGTCGGCCGGCCCACAGCTCAGCTACAAACAGAACAAAACCAAACTGAATATAAACCAGCCCGGTGTCACATCTCACCAGAGAACAGCATCTAATTAGTAATCTGTTATTTTTGTATTTGTATTTGTAACTGTTTTAACTGTTGTTAACAGCTGGTTTGGTGCAAACATAATAGAAAAAAAATAACAGGTTTATTTATTTATTTTAAGCTGGAATTTAGTATCGATGAGTTTATACACGGAGTAGTAAACTGTAAAGGAACTGATTACATTCCAGCGGATTTAATAGTTACCAGTTAAATCAAAACAAGTTTTTCTTATATTTACAGAAGTGGGGTAGCTCAGGAGCGCAGGTTCGAATCCGCCTGTAGAAAAAAAAATTATTTTCTATTAAGTAATCCGTGGTTCGATTCTAGGGTTTCTTAATTGGATTATGGGCTAAACCTGGTTTATCTGCGCTTGAGCGTTGGCTGCATCTCCTTGTATAACCGTTGAAGAAACCATATAAAAAAGTTCATTTCATTTTATGGATTTGTTTCATTATAGCGAATGAAAAACCTGAGATTTAGTGGAATTTTGAACTTAAACCTCAATTATTTGAAATCGGATGAATCTACGCAAATGACAACAGTTTAATTATTTATTTTTTTATAACTTTATTTCTTTATTCTCACCTGTCATAGATGAGAGTGGTAATCAACAAATGTGAGGATAGAAAAAGATAGATGCCATGTATGGGAAAGGATAGTATCTTGCAGTACTTCCTCCCGATCTTGAATTAGTCCCTTAGGAAAGATCTCTCATCTAGCTCCTTTTTAGTCGTCTTCTAATGGGCATGTCAGTCGCAGCCATATCGTTTATTAGTTGTTATGCCTCTGAAGTTTAATATGAAAATGGAAATTAAGAGTACGTATGTGTTGATCGATATTTGGTTGTTGAATGTCGTTATGTAGAGTTTTGTTTTTTACATGCCATTTACGTATTTTTTGCTGAACCATTAATTTATAGTAATAATAAAAGGCTTGGCGAACCCGAAGGTTCGATGCCGACACCACCAATCGCTGTCTAGAATCCGCCGGACTACCGTCCAAATCCAAATTCGTAAGATCACCCTTAACGCAATCCTCTCACCTACGTTTCGGTCTACTCCTCGGACATTTACCATTCAACTATATTCAGTTTATTATTTTTTTAGAAAATCGTTCGTTACTGAGCCCATAAACTTTACAAGCCAATTTCAATCATCGCGATGATATCACTTCGATTATATTAACAGGGTGCATACTCCGCAATTCAGCGTTGTGTAACCTCCTTAATTCTCCTGTAGGCTCATCATTTTTCGGGCCAAATATTTTACGCAATACCTTATTCTCGAAGACCTTAAGGCCTTGTTCGTCCTTCGAAGTTAGCGGCCACGTTTCACACTCGTACAGAACATTAAGCAGAATAATAGTTTTTGTATATTCTAACTTTTAGTTTCTGGACAAAATGTGCGACCTAAGTAATGTTGATACCGAAAAATAGCAAGCAAGCATTTCTCGCCTTTAATCGCGCCTTTATTTCCTCTTGAATCTCGCTTTTTAGTAATCATAGTCCCCAAATACTTAAATTTCTGAACGTGTTCAAACCCATTCATTCCCTCCTATATCTATATCATCAAAATCGCCGCTGTTTCTGTTGCTAATCATATATTTCGTCTTATCCGTATTTATTTCGTGGCCAATCTCTTTACCGGCTTTCATCAACGTTGTTGTATTCATTTTAATTGTTTCCGCGCCCTCATTTAACAATACCAAATCATTCCCAAATCCAAGCATGGATATTTTACCACCCAGGGATCTAAACCCCTTTCGCTACGCATCACCTTTCTAATGACATATTCTAGTGCTAAATTAAATAGGACAGGTGAAAGGGAATCACCTGGTTTTAAACCTGAGCGATCTTTGAATTTCTCCGAAAAATAATTACCGATTCTAACTTTATTGGATGTTTCGGTCATGCACATCCCTACTAGATATACTAATTCTCTGTTATTCCCTGCTCAATCAATATATTATACAGTCTCTGGCAATCAATGGAATCATATGCCTTTTTGAAATCGACAAAAAGCTGATGAACTACATTACTAATTTTTTTTTCTAATATTTGCCGTAAGGTGAATGTTTGATCGATAGTTGATCGGTTCCGTCTTAAACCACATAGGTAGTCTCCGATAATTTCTTTCGTTTTACGTGATTTTACTAGTTAGAATCAATGAGAATATTTTATAACATAACGAGAGGAGTGATATTCCGCGATAGTTATTACACTCCGGCTTCGGTCCCTTCTTGTGAATCGGAATAAGTTTAGATTCTTTCCATTCTTCGGACATTTTTTTCATTTTCCCAGATCTTTTTAACCAAAAGATGTATTTTAGGAACTCCATCTTCACCGCATGCTTTTATTAATTCACTGGGTCGATTCTCGCTGCTTTATGAGATTTTAATTTTCCGATGGCTGTTTCGACTTCCTTCTTACTCGGTTCTTCAATAATCATTTTGTAATCAACTATTGTACCTAGCTTAATGAGATTAGTTAAATCTGTCCTTTGAGCACTTTATTTGAAACTTTCACTCTCAAAGCAGATGGCATGGCAAGCTGATATTTGTTATAGTTTTTCATGAAAACTAATATATTTGGGAATTCTGGTTCGCACCGGTATGTAGTTGCCAAAGGAAAGATATTTTTTTTAAAGGAAGAAGAATTTGGCCGGGGGGGGAGAGGGGAAGAGAGAGAGAGGTGCGGCTAACAGAAAAACAAAATAACAACATTGAAAACAATAGAGGCTGTAACAGTCACAGTAAAAAAAAATGATAAAAAACAGAAATGACAAGCAAGTTAAAAATATGCGAAGTATAAAAAGAAAAAGTTAAGTTAAGTGAAAAGAGTTTATGAATGGAAAGATTATGAATTATATGAAACAATAAAATACATTATACATGATATAATAAAATATTTGAGCACTATTAATTGAAATTACTTCTAGTATGAAGATTTGGAAGTATATAAAGCATATCGAGATAATTATGATATTTTAAGTTTTGTAAAGGATTACAATTTTAACATCATTGTAATCCTTTACAATATCATAATTATCTCGATATGCTTTATATACTTCCTAATCTCCATACTAGTAGTCATTTCAATTAATAGTGTTCATATATTTTATCATATCATGTATAATGTACCTTATTATTTCATAAAATTCATAATATCTCACTTCACTTAACTTTTTCTTTTTATACTTCATATATTTTTAACTTGCTTGTCATTTCTGTTTTTTATCATTTCTTTTACTGTTACTAGTACTGCCTCTGTCGTTTTTGATGTTGTTATTTTGTTTTTTTCTTTTAGTCCTGATGATGGCCTGAAACTTAGGCCAAAACGTTGGCACATAATAAACTTATTATTGTCTTACTTATTAATGTGTTAGTCTTTGACCGCATCCCCTCCCCCCGACCAACTTCCTTAAGTATATCTACGGTCAACCAAACTCACTTCAATAAGGTTATTTTTCATTGCCTTATTGCCAATTCCACTGTATATATAATGATTTTTTTTAAAATACTCGTAATTTTACAATTACATCTAATGGGCCCTTTAGTCGTTGTCCACGTGATGGAAGACGTTGACTTAGAGAAAGCATTCGTTTTTCTAAATTACGACAGTCATTATTTTAACCTAACTATGCAGTCCGTATTTAATGCTTGAGCAGTGTGTGCAGAATAATGAATCTGTGTAAAAAGACGCATCGATTAAAGACAGTACCTTTTATTACACAGCATTACCTTACACACATACTGAATAAAATGAGTGATAAAAAACAAAAACTGGAAATGGTTAAAAACAGCTGATCAGCAGAAGACATAAAACAGAAATTTTGGTTTTCATGACTTCGAGCTATGTCATGGCTTCATTGCCAAAATTATTGTCGAAATATCATATGGGGTAAATTTAACGTTATAAATTATTTATTACCAATTTAATGGTGATGTCACGTTAAACTTCTACATAGGTTTTTTTTTCTTATTTTTAATTTGAGAAGGCATGTGATTAAATAAAAATGTTTTTTTTTTTTTTTGTCGCATGTAGTTTTTAACTTTCTTCTTTGTTTCGTCATATTAGTTTTTCTGGCTTTTTTTTTTCTGAAGAGGGTTATTTTTATCTTATTTCTGATATTTCAACCTCATCTTTAAGTGAACTTCTTTAGCAGAACTGATATGGTCCCCAAGAAGGTGAGGGTGAAATCGTATAAAGAAAAAGTACTCCCTTGGAGAAAACAAGATGCTGCAAATTATTTCACAATGGTTTATTTCCAACGGGAGCCGCGTTACGGATGGATTTTTTTTTATTAGATATTTGGATTCTACGTATCTTGAAATGTAAAATCTCAAATTTTGGGAGGGGTTAAACATTTTTAAAATTAAATTGTGGGTTTGAAGCTGCGGACGAGGGACGGATGGATTTTTTTTTTATTCGAAATTTGGATTTTGCCTATCTTGAAACGTAAAGTCTCAAATTTTTAGGGGGAGCGGAGGAGTTAAAATTGTTTTTTTCTCGGTCGATTGCTAAAGTCTATTATTGAAAATAATAATCCAAAAACGGAACAACTGATACATCTAAAACATGTTTGTTTGTTTTCATTATTATTTCCATTATTGAAATAATGAATTGATTTGAATGGAAAAGTTCCTTTGTTCAGTTTTAATAAATAAGGAATAGTTACTTATAATTCTATTCAAGCTTTGATACGTTACTATTTATACTAATGTTAGTTTTGGTTTATTATTTTAAATAATAGACCTTTGGAATCGACCAAGAAAAAATTTTTTGTAATCCCTCCTCTCAAAATTTGAGGGTTTACGTTTCAAGATACGTAGAATCCAAATATCGAATATTAAAAAAATCCCGCGGTCCGCCGTCCGCGGCTTTTCTCCGAGACTACTGAATAGATTTTCTTGAGATTCGGTACTAGTGTCACAGGATGATCCTCGGAACTCGACATTATCATCCGTCTGTTTGTTTTAAAGTGGCGGCCGATTAGAGATCTTATAAGCCATAACTCGGCCATTTATAAAGATAGAGGGGAAACGTAAAATATTTTGGAATCAGCGTAACAAGGCATTAAAAAAAAATCTATGTAATTGACGATTAAAGATCTTATATGCCCATAACTTTTACTTGGACAGAATAAATATTTTTGAAATATTACTAAGTGGAAATAATAAACCATTGTGTAATAATTTGCAGCGTTTTTTAAATTGGTATTAACATTTTTTTAAATAAATTTATAAGATTTTCAAAAATCTGTTTCCCTGACATATCATCCTAATTGAGTTTTATGAAAGTTCTTGAGATTATTTTTAATTAAACTAACATTCTAATTCTGTAGTATATAACAATGAATTTGTAATAGATAGTTTTAGAATTTATTTATAACGTAATTGATATAATTTCTACAGATTAATACCCGGTGTCTCCAATATCCAGACATTTCGGCGTGAAGACAACTGGACCATGGAACTAGTGGGCGTGTACCGCTAGCCGATGGAGTTAGTGAGCTATCGAAGCCCACGTCTTTTGGTCAATCTCGCATTGGTCCAGCTCTGCCGTGGAAATCCTTTCTTCTCTTCGGAATACTCTTCAGATCGGCATCCTCTTCTGTTCGTATGTCGGTCCTGTTAGTGTCCCACATCCATCTTCCCAAAGAGGGGTCATTACGGTTTTTATCCAAAGAATGGAATCTACCAACAAAAAAAATTACTCTTAAAAAATTTTACATTTTATCTAGATAAAAATATCAGTTCAATAGATACATAGATGAATACATTTATTGACAAGTATTTACAGATATGCTTTTTATGTATAACGTATTTTAGACAATGAACAGAGTTCGTCTGTATAGGTTTCTTTATTCTTTATTAATACATTGATCTGTGAATATAAAAATAAAAAATAAAATAATACAGCGCATTTTAGGATTTTTTTATAAACAACACCAGATTTTTTGAGATAAATAATTAATTAGTAATTAAATTCTTTAACTAGTTCATTTCGGTATGTATTTACTTGTTTAAGATATTAATTCATTTTTTCATAATCCAGACCATTCAGTAATTGCTACGTTTCATTTGGATTGAATACCTTTTTTCCTAAAGCTTCCCACATTCATCTTCCCAAATAGAGGTCATTACGGTTTTTTTCCAAAGAATGAAATCTAACAAAAAAAAATTACTCTTATAAAAACTTTACATTTTATCTGGATAAAAATATGAGTACAATATCAGTTTTATATTTTTGTATATTTTCAAATTTTATTATATTAAGAGTCCAGATGTAAATCAGTTTACAGCAGTTTTTTTTTAGTTGTGCCATCTTGTAGTTTTCAAGGAGTATTTACTTCCCGTCGACTCATATCTGTTGTTTAAAACCGTTACACATAGCGATAAAATTTCGAGAATGCTTGAAGGACTAATGCTGGACAATTTTCAAATTCATTTTTCTCCAGTTGTGGTTTGTAGTTTTTTCCTAGTTTGAATTTTTTATAATTCAAACATAGAATCATTTTTTAAAATATTTATCTAAGAAAATATATCAAACTTTTCCGTGGGAAAATCTCTGCGAAAGTACCAGTTTGACAAGTGCACAAGACGATTCTTTTAACGAACCGGATTTCTTCAACTAAGCAGATATTGATGGCATTCAATTAGCGAACCTGGCAGGGTTTTGACTACTGCTACAGAAGATCAATGCCCGAAAGTCTAATCCATCTTGAGTAGAAACCGTAGTGATAAATGTAGATCAGTCTGTTACCTTCAAATCACTTTCAATTTTAGCTTGTTAGAGTTGGCTTTGATCAATCATAGATCTCTTTCTCTGTCTGTATATATACGTGTGTGTGTATATATATATATATATATATATATATATATATATATATATATATATATATATATATATATATATATATATCCGTGGGCCTAGACCAATTTGTCACTGTCCTTGAACTCGAGAAAGTCGGTGGGAAGGACACTGCCGAATTGGCCCCAAAGGTACTGGCTATGGAGCAATGGGCAGCCTGCCGCTGCACCATGGAGACCATGGTTCGCAGCAACGTGAGGTTGGGTGACCCCCTCCAGGCTGTCTGAGCTCCCGCAAGCGATAAAATGTCTGTAAGAAGACCACATCGCGCGGCCAAAGATCTTCATGGTCTATAGTGCCAACAGAAAAAAAAAAATATATTCCTCAAACGCATACATATCGGATATAGCTTGTCCTATTTGCTATCAGCCTTTCTCATACTTTTCCTCTCCGTGGCCCGGACTACACCCCTCGGGACGGGAACCATGATGGTTAATTAGATGATAATTGCGGGTTCGAGTCCTGGGAAATATGTCAATTGTCGGGTAATCGACAAACGAATCTTTTAATTGGATTTTAAGGATTGATGAAAGAAGGTGAGAACAGTAAATTTAAAGTGACCTCGAAATATTAAGCCATATTTATTGTGATTTTCTTCCATTTTACGTTCCTAAGGATTGATTCTTCCTTACTTATTATTTGTATGAAAACGGAATGGTCTTTTCATTTATGTGTCTATTGTTAGTTTCATCAACTTCAAGAAATAAGAAATAATTCTTCTCTTCTAATCTCAGTTTTTAAACAACTTATAGTAAAGCTTCTGGATATCCTCGAATATTGCATCTACTTTCTAATCAATCTTTTTAATTGTAAAAAACGCATCAGATTATTACACTTTAGTTTATTATTTCCAAATAACTAGTTACCCAAAACATTATTTAGATTTATTTATTTATTAAGGTTTTGGTATAATAATTCCGAAATCCTCTATATTTTTCCTTCAAGAATGGCCGAGATATGGGCGTATGAAACATTTACTGGGCCCCCATTTTGAAACAAAATGGTGAATATTTTTGCCGAGGATCGCCTTTGGGATGGGATATCGATATTTTTCGTTCGATATTTGATATTATAATATCGATATTTGGTCTTCGGTGATATCTATATTTAATTCACGATATTATCATTAACACATTATAAAAAAAAAGAGGCGTGTGGCTGAGCGCCAACTGACGCTCGACCACACGCCTCTGCCCTGAAGATGGCCTAAAACTTAGGCCGAAACGTCGGCACAAAATATATAAGTTCACTTATAATAGTGCAATTCTTTGACCGCACCTCCCCTCCCCGGGTCAACGGGTCAACACAAACTCAACACAAACTCCCTCGGTTTTATTTTAAATATTTGTGAAAACACAAAATATTGCCGAATGCAATATCTTTTTTAAAATTTTATTATAGTGAGCTTACCGCTATTAGGAATGGTATGTCGATATTTTCGAAATATCGATATTTTTCTTTCGTCATTATTTCATTATCATTATATCGATATTCGGTCAAAGGTTCATTATTGAAAGTAATAAACCTAAAAATAAAAAGAAGTATAGAATCTTATTGTTAATTATAAATAAAAGTCGCTAATCATCATTCAGGAGTTGGAACCCGTCCTGACCCCGATGGAATAAAATTCCCGTGAGTCCCAGGTATCTAATCCGTAACTACCTACAGCAAGTGGGACTATCGACTGATTTTCTACTTTTATAATCCTTTTTTTTATTCCATATTTTTAATTATCTTATGTACTATAAATCCTCCTTTAATGGTCATGTTCCATCATGCTGTATCCTAACCCGTAGTGTCCACTAGGAAGAGCCGGAGGAAGCAGACCTTGCCCCTAATTACAGGTGCCGGATCATTACCTACCATTGTAGAGGTCAGTGACACCGTCTATAGCCTCTATAGCAGAGCTGTCCGTTTTTCAAAGGTCAAATATTCTATTTATGACCTTATTACTACAGTTATCGAAAAATTCGATATTTTAAAAGTAGTTTTATACGAATAATAAATATAACATATATTTTTCTGTTTAACATTTTTAAACATGCTACCTATTAAATATTTTTTAACTGAGAAAATTTGACAAAAATAAGAAAAGATTAAAGATATTGGACTTTCACAACTTTTGATAGGAGGTTCTTTCTATTTCTACTTTTTAGCTACACCTGAAACTACTTTCAGGCATCAACTTGCCAGGTGAATTACAAGACCTACACATTTTGACCCTCTTGCATCCATTTAACCGAAAGTGTCCTGTGTTTTCACTCCTTTTTCTAAGGACCCGCTATATGAAGGATAAACGTCCCTGTAATTTCTCCGATTCGTTCCTCGGGAGTACGGTACTTTCTTTTTGTACCGTCTCCTAAATGGAAAAGGTCCGTGTGATGAGGATCTAGGCGTATGTTGGAATTCGGAGAACGAACTTGGTTATTTTCTTTTTTGTTAAATTATTATATTAAATGTCACAAAAATGATTACAATACGACTTTAAGCCTAGTTTACAATGTGAGAGTTTTCTGTCGTGATAGTAATTCGCAACAGTGAGACAGTGCGGCAGTGTTCTTGTCTAAACCTTGACAGTAAATTGGAAAAATGGCGTTGTAGAACAGCTGATTGAACACTACACTAAAAGAACAGCTGATGCTGTTCAATAATGTTGATAATTTTAATACAAAAATAATCATTTATTTCCAACAAAAAAAAAAATAATAATCTAGAAATTTTATTGTAATAACTTATTTAATATTAAATATGGACTCTCGTAATTTCGTAAACGATGGGTTCAAGTGAAAAATGTACCCTATCCAAAATTATGATACCAATAATTTTTTTTTTTTTTTTTAATAATGTGTTATAGATAATATCGTGAATAAAATATCGATAGTCCGATGTTACAGAAAACCAAATATCGAATATAGAATGAAAAATTTCGATAATATCGATATCCCATACCTAGTGGCGGTAAGCTCTCTATAATCAAATTTTAAAAAAGGGGTTGTATTCGGCTCTATCTTAGGGTTTCACTACAAAATTAAGAAAAATCAATTATCTACAAAAATACGGAAATGTATTATAAATGCTAAAAAAAACTAAATTACATAGTTCTTATTGCCCCTTCAAGAATTGAATAACGTCATAGAGTTAGATATGATTAATTTTAAGTTCAGAAATAATCGAAATACTTCAATATATGAGAAAAATGTTTACCTCCATAATTATCGATAGTTCCTCAAAAGTAAAAAAAAGATGTCATGGCGGCAAATATCTTACAGTTTACTCTATGGCTATAGCTCTGACATTTATTTATTGTTTTTATTATCTTTTTTTTTTTTAATTTTTTACATTTCATTTTCTTTATTCTGTATCTTTGGTGTGAATGAATACAGCACTAATTCCTGTTGTTCTTGAGTGTGGCAGATGATATTATTATTTTTCAATAATTTTATAAGAAATAAAATATATAAGGTGATATGAAGTTTTGAGTTAAGAATCAGTTGAGGTTCAAAACAAGTTATCTAAGTTTAAGAATAAACAATTATTTTCTTCATGGCTAATTGATAGTTTACAAAATTGTACTGCAACTCGTAAATTTAAATTTTGTTTCATTAAAATTAACCGAATCACACTTTTCTAGTCAGATTAGACGTATACGAAAAAAATAGGTTTTTGAAATACTTTTTACGTATAGCATTTGCGGCCACCAGAAAACTCCTATTTTAGATCTTGTCTACCATGTTCCACCTTTTTGTACCTATGGATAGTATGACGCTTATTTTTTGAGCATATTGTTTAAATAAATAAATTTATATGGCCCAGTTTCAGCCTCGTAATTATAATAAAATAATTAATTGTACTTATACCAATAAAATATATAATAAACCAGTATTACTGCAACTGAGCCCTGAAGGGACTTGGGTTCAGTATTTGGCGATAGTGATTCTTGATCAACGGTGATAAAGATATGATGTGGTCAGCATGCAAGCTCAGCTGCCTAGTTTATCTCCTAACCCAAACGAAGAGATAATAATTAGAAAATAAGTATTCCTTTGTACTAGGTAGATAGGAGTGCAGTGTAGCTTACTTATGCCTATACTTTCAAAAATATCTAATGCATACACCGGAGCTTCTGTTATTAAAATTTGTTTTCTATTAAGGTTGTGAATAAACATCTTTAGAATATTTTAATATAGAAAAACAAAAAATCAAAAAGAGACATAAAATAATAGAGACATGAATGTAAGATTCCAAACACAAAGCCTAGAGTCTCTAATACCGGTTAGATATTAGTCTAATACCGGTTAACCAATCGACGTTTCGCCAATTCAGGCATCATCAGGTAGAAAAAAAAATCACATCTATGCAGAAAAAATGCAGTACATCTCACATCAATAGTCTGAAAAGACACATAAATAAGATACAGTACCTCACTTCAAAACATGTCTACACTACTCTTATTATATCTGTACTCTTAATATTGGAGTATGTGTGCACATGACTTGGAGAGAATTACTGGGTCTTTTTAATCTGCTGATGTGAGATGTACTGCATTTTGTCGGTATATATGTAAATACAGCTGAGCCCTGAAGGGGCTAGGATTCAGTATTTGGCCATAGTGATTCTTAATCAACGGTGATAAAGGATATGATGTGGTCAGTATACAAGCTGGTTTAGCTCCTATCCAAAATGAAGAGATTATAATTAGAAAATAAATATTCATTTGTGCTAGGTAGATAGGAGTGCAGTATAGCTTACTTATACGTATATTTTCAAAAATATCTAATACGTACACCTGAGCTTCTGTTACTAAAATGTTTCTTCTATTAAGGTTATGAATAAACATGTTGCTGGCATGGCTGAAACTGTCACAGTAGCGACAGTAATCTGCCACCAAATAAACGCCTTCTAGTTCTTTGTTTTCCGTCATAGAAGCCGTATCCTTGAGAGATTTAGGCCCTTTGTAGCCAGCGCTATCTGGATCGTGAATAAGGTACGAGTCGGGTTGCCACAACCTCAGGAGATAGTCATCTGGGCCCTGGTTGTGTTTAATGTCCTCAAAGCCACTAATACATGGTCGACAGTTTTGCCGAAATATTTTATCCACGCATTATACAACCAAGCGTGGAGATAGCTTTGTGTAGATAAGATAGTTTGATAGTGTAAACCAGGTCCTACTTGAATATTTATTGTTTAAGGGTTGCAGGTGGATTCTATTGTGTATGCTCTGTTTTCTACAATGCCTTATCTTTTAATATATAAATGGAAGTTTGCAAACGCAAAGGATAGAGTCTCTAATATACCGTTAAACAACAACCAAACGAAATTCCGCCAAAATGCAATACATCTCACATTAGCAGCCTAAAAAGAGACAGCACTTCTCTCCAAGCATCAGCACACATACTCCAATATTAGGAATATAGTTATAATAAGAGCCTGTAGATGTTTAGAAGAGAGGTACTGTCTCTAATTTATGCGTCTTTTCAGATTGCTGATGTGAGATGTGTATTTTTTCTGCATATATGTGGGTTTTTTCTGTCTGATGATGCCTGAATTGGCGAATCATCGATCGGTTAGTTGTTTACCGGTATTAGAGACTCCACCTAGGCTTTGTGTTTGGAATCTTACATTCATATCTCTATTATTTTATATCTCTTATTGAGTTTTTGTTTTTCTATATTAAAATATTTTAAAATGTTTATTCACAACCTTAATAGAATTTAAGGTGAATTATTATATAAATTAAGAAAATTATTGTTATCAAACTTCAGCATTCCCAATATATACGTCTACTTATTTTTACATATATATATATATATATATATATATATATATATATATATATATATATATATATATATATATATATTTAAGTTTTATACTACCTACTGAAGTTTTATACTTTTATAATGGTTGTTATCTTGTTGTAGGCCCGTACACAATACGGTTTCTTGGTACTCAATAAAAAAATAAGTTTCACTAATTTTTTGTTTCTTCATTGACCCTATCTCCCCTCTCCCCCTCCCCCGGCAAACTTCTTAAATTAAACTTTTTAATAAGTATGAAATTATTATCTGGCAACGTTATTTTGAAAATAAAATGGGGGGGAATAAAAAATGTGAAACTTATTTAGACGAAACTTTACTGCCGTTTTGATCCTGTTCCTTGAAAATATCTGCAGCAAAATTATCATTAAATTATAGATTAATCTGTATTTTAGAGATAAATTAAAATTTAACGCGCGGGATAAACCGCAGGGTACAGCTCGATAGTTTATATACATATATATATATATATATATATATATATATATATATATATATATATATATATATATATATATATATATATATTTATATGGATATTTGCAAATGAAATTATGTGTTTATTAATAAATAATTGATTTTCTGGAGATGCATTACACCCCTTTCTTTCCTGAACTCTTCAAATGTTATTTTGAAAAAAAATTATTATTTTTGAATCTTATCATAGATTATAATCCATTTCCAAATCAAAGATTTAGAGAATATATTTTATAGTTTTTTTTTAATGTATATGAATAAGTCATTGACTTCACACTGACAATAACAAATACCGGAGAATTTTAATCGTACAAAGCAAACCATTAACTTTTCCAACAGTAATGAAGACAATATCATTGTCGCAGTAAATCGAATAGCTGCTCATCGATTAGTGTAACACATTTATCGAAACAAAGGCTTTTATCGATCGTATCTAAAAGGCAGCGATGATTGGAGAAATTGGCGCCTATTGTGAGACAGTAATCTGCGATCATTAGTAGAAGGGATCTATGGGGCGGATCTAGTGAATATTGCTTTTGCACATGCTCGCATTTAAGGTTGAATCGAAAGAAATGTTTTAAATTTTTAATATATGAGGTTCATTTAGTCTCCAATGGGCTTATATTTTAATACAGGAACGCGATTGGGAGAGAAGTGCTGGGAATTCCTCGAGTCCTGCTTTGTCATCCACATGTGGGGGAGGAGGGAGGCAAAGCTTGGTTCGGAGTTCCTGAGGGCATAATGTAAACATAAGAATGTGTTCGAGATGATTTATTTTATTTTTATTTAATTTTCTTTATCTTGTTTTTTTTTACTTATATTTTCATTGTTTAATTTATTTTTGTTTCTGATTTATCTATATTATTTTTTCATTAGTTTTTTTTAATTGTTTATATTTATTTTAACTTTAGCTAACTGATTCTTAACTCAAACTTCGTATCACCTTATATGTTTTATTTTTTTATTGAAAAATAATAATATCTGCCACACTCATGAACAAAAGGTATTGGCACTGTAACCATCCATTCACATCATATATACAGAATAAAGAAAAATAAATATAAACAATTAAAAAAAATATATAATGAAAACAGTAATATATATATATATATATATATATATATATATATATATATATATATATATATATATATATTATGCAAATTCTTCTTCAGTGTACACAACTGGTTCAAGACAAAAGATTAAATCAAAAAGGTATTCAGACAAGTTCTAGACTTTATTCCTTCCTAGATTTTATAAACACTGCGCTTCTTTTCTTACGTTCCGTCAAATTCATTCCCCCTCCAATATATAGGTCCTCAACATTAACAGAAATCCATTCCATATAATTTCGTAGTCATTTTGTCTCTAGTTCCTATATTACGAGTTAGTTTGTGATCTCTTTCGGCGTTTCATGTATTGCTGGATTACCATTCCAGATATCCTTTTGTTTTGGTCCAATATATTACGTATTTTTGATCTAAGGATATTAATTAGGGATTGATAAATTATTTGCCACTTCTATAAATTTGTTTGATGGAAAACTAGTTTCGAATGTTATACATCCATCCTCAGTTCTAAAAACTCACAAAAAATTCAAAAATAAGCAATTCAAAATATAGTTTGTTATTATTATACTTATTAAATTAGATTAATATAAATCAGTATTATAAAACATTTATGAATTATGAATTTAATTAAGACAAGAAAGCAAATATATGTTGGTACTCATCAAGGTTTATATGACCAAATAAATTTCTCCAATAGTCCAATATTAAATTTATTCCCATCTATAACAGAAAAATCAATTACTCACCGGCATTACTGGAAAACCCCTAACTCTTAAACCGTTTTCCTATAAACATCCTACCTACCTTTCGTTTATTGTTAGTTCAATGCGAGAAGAAACCAGTACAAACTTTTCTGTTTGATATAATCCATTTAAACCTTGGTGAGTACCAACATATATTTTATTTCTTGTCTTAATTAAATTCATAATTCATAAATGTTTTATAATACTGATTTATATTGATCTAATTTAATAAGTATAATAATACCAAACTATATTTTGAATTGCTTATTTTTGAATTTTTTGTGTGTTTTTAGAAATGAGGATGAATGTATAACATTCGAAACTAGTTTTCAATAAAACAAATTTATAGAAGTGGCAAATAATTTATCAGTAGATTGATCCTTCTATACCATCATGCAGATGTCAACTGATAAGGATATTAATATTATTCCCATTTTTGGAGGTGTTTATAATAGTATATACTTTTTTCCTTTCACTGATCCGTAATAATTTATATAGAGCTAAAATAATTCTAATTTGCTAGCATGCGAAATCCTACGAGTGAAAGCCACTTTTCATATCTTGGAGGTTAGTATGCAATGTATCTCGAGCAGATCAGTGGGCCGCTGGCAAACTGTATACAATCTGATATTTCGTTCCGATCGGAACCGACCATTGTTGATCTCCATAGCAGGTATTTGCTCATTGAGGAGGTAATGGTATAGCAGTGGGACCAACCTTCCAGTTAGGATAACGAGGTCAGCGGGCTCTGTGATTGGTACCATTGGTCCTGGATGGCGGATCTGTATCTCATTTGATGAAGTGAGGTGATCCGTCTCCTCGGGCAACAACTCTCTCCTCAGTCCTGCTCTGGGGTCTCAAGTTATCAATGTGTAATTTGGAGGATTGCTGAGTTTTTTAAGGAAGAAGTTAGCCGGAAGGGGGGGAGGAGGAGAGGGGTGCAGTCAATAATAAAAATGCTAATAAGTATTTATTATTTATTATGTGCCAACGTTTCGGCCTAAGTTTTAGGCCATCATCAGTGCTAAAAGAAATAAAAAAGAAACAACATTGAAAACAACAGAGGCAATCTCAGTAACAGTAAAAAATGATAATAAACAGAAATGACAAGCATGATAAAAATAATGAAAAATTAAAATAAATTGAAAAGAGTGAAGGAAAGATTATGAATTACATTAAACAATAAAGTACAGGTAGACTGTTTATTAATTTATTTCCAATTGATAGTGGTAGAGTACTGTACACAGTCTCAAATTCATTATATTTTATTTCATTGAGAGAAGCTTTCGGTGCCCAGCACCATATTCATCTATATTTAAAAACAACATTAACATTAAAAACAAGATTATTATTCATTATGCATATACATCATATTTTACAGTGATAATTCTAATTTTAATTTATTAGTAGAACTTTTCGAATCATTACTCCGTCATATGAGAGGGATTATTTTGAATATTAGTCCATCGTCTTTGTATAATATTTCCCAAGACCTGTTTTAGTTTGCGTATTGCATTTATGAATTTTTTTAATTATTATTATTCCTTTAATCAGCACAAAAAATATAGAGAGAACCGCTGATAAAATTTGAAACATTTTTTTCCTCGCAGATCTGTTAATATAAATTGAGAGATCTCTGTAATATGAGGGATAAAACAGAAATTTTAATAAATATTAAAGCGAAAAAATATAATTTTACCTACAAGCACTTCTTTTGTTGATACCTTTACAATGAATTTATATTTTTTGAAAATTTAAATGTATTGGTTAAAAATAGTAATATTTATTGATTTTAAAATCCAAATCAAAGTATTGTTATATGCATTATTATTTAGTCAGATTTCGAGGTTTTGGGCATCAACATACAATAGAAGACGTTTACATAATATTGAATTTAATTATGTTAAACGTCCTGCCGAAGGAATTGAAGAACAATGAACCCTTTGACAGGAACTCTACTCCTGTCATGGCTGTCTGGACTGGGTGCTATTATATTACATATTACAAGAGGTAGGATAATACTGACATTATGTAGTCACTGTTAGCTGTCAGCGTTGTAATAAGATGACAACTGTTCTCCATACTGTCACACTGGCCCACTATATTCTCTCTGCGTCACCTTTTTTGTCCATAATGAGTCGTATCTTTGTATGAGTATAAGACCACTTTCCACGCTAGTAATAACGGTAACATAACCTAATAACGTCATTTTCGCTCTTAATTTAAACTTACCATGTGCTTCTGCTAGTTATAAAGTATCTCGGTAAAAAAAAAAATAATAATAAAAAAAAAAAATAATAATAGTAATAAAAATAAAGAAGTCGGCCTATTATTAAAACCAACTTTGATTTAGATTTATTAGTTCTTCACATTTGCCACCTCCTGGCAAAACCATTTATGTCTATGTCACAGCTAATGAATGAGCTAGCTGCAACAAATATGTATGTATATATTTTGCTTCCATAATTCTATATCGATGAAAATATGTTTGTTGATTTAGGTGAATACTTTAATATATAAAAATAAAGGCAGGCTGTTTCTATTTCACCAATTTATTTATTACGATGCAAATTTTCGGCCTACAAGCAAACCTCAGGCATCTCTGTAAAAGGCCCTTATTTAGTTCAATTTATAACATATCAACAATTAAATATACTTAAATATTCTAATAAATACCATCCATATACATACTAAAATTATTTAAAATGCCTATACTGTCATATTTAAGTCCAATCCTGACCAAGTCGAAATACACAGCGTCACTAAAAAATAAATAATTATAATAAAAACACAATAACAAAATTGAGCTTGTAGGCCGAAAATTTGCATCGTAATAAATAAATTGGTGAAATAGTAACAGCCTGAATTTATTTTTTCTATATTGATGTTTTTTTACATTCCATAATTATATATTTATAATATGTAAAGTTGGGATATTCAAGAACCTACGTCTATCCACTAAAATGGTGGAAAAACATTTTACTCAAACATTTCCTAAAATTTAACGCAAAAAAGAAAGTGGAATTTTATCGATATAATGTTGTTTTTAAATAAACAAGAAAATTATATTTGTCAAATCTCAATACTAGCATTAATCGTCTACTTATTTTTACACACACACACACACACACATATATATATATATATATATATATATATATATATATATATATATATATATATATATATATATATATATATCAGTTGACATCCGCATGATGGTATAGAAGGATCAATAAATTATTTGCCACTTCTATAAATTTGTATTATTGAAAACTAGTTTCGAATATTATGCATTCATCCTCAGTTCTAAAAACACACAAAAAATTCAAAAATAAGCAATTCAAAATATAGTTGGTATTATCATGCATATTAAATTATATAATTCAGTATATACTGATTTATATAATTTAATATGTATAATAGTACCAACTATATTTTGAATTGCTTATTTTTGATTTTTTTAGATCTGAGGATGAATGTATAACATTCGAAACTAGTTTTCAATAAAACAAATTTATAGAAGTGGCAAATAATTTATCAATCCCTAAATATATATATATATATATATATATATATATATATATATATATATATATATATATATATATATATATATATATATATATATATATTATGTTTTATACTACCTACTAAGTTTAATACATTATTATTATATATTCCATAATGATATATATTTACTCTCTGAAAGAATAGGAGGTCGAATTCTGTGATAGAAACGGCGCGTTGATCCGCACGCCCCGGGTACCGCACGCCCCGGGTACCGCAAGCCCTGTACCGATAGTGTCCTGCCTCGTCCTGGTCAAGGCTGATCATTGTCTTCTTCGTCCTTAGTCATCCTCCAGGATCCTCCTGAGTCACTGCCTAGATTTAGTAACCATGAACTGTGGGATTTTATCGCCTTGTACCATTCTTCCGTTAATAGCTCAACAAATGTCAAACTAACGGTCTATATATTAGTTGAAGTTGATTTATTTTCGTAAATCTTTTCACTTGTTAATATTAAAATGAAGATTTCTCTTTTGTTTTTCTGAAATGTTTTAAATTAATTTGTAATATTATCATCCCTATTTATTCTGGCAAATAAATGATAGTATCCAGCTGGCTTTGGGGTTAAGGGTCCGCAAGATTTAATTATGATCAACTGGGCTTCATTTGCTGACCGATGTTCATCGCAACTTTTTTGTTCAACATTATATTTTCTATGAAACCCCCAAAGCTTATTCTTTTTTTGGGGGGGAAGATACCCTGTAGAGCTCATATATTAGGTATGTATTACTTATTGTTATGTTTAAATTTCTTACATTAAATTGTTATATTTTAAGATATGGTTATACATAATATATACAACTTCTATATATTTTTTTTGTATTGATCACTTTGACTATTATTAAAGAACTTATTACTCATTACCATTCTTGCATAACAAGTAAATAAAAAACAGATAACATCATTTATATATAACGGGATAATGTATGAATCACTTGATTATTATACAAATAACTTGTTCTGCCAATGTCAAATGCTTACATGATGAGGTATTATATATATCCACGTTTTCCTAATTAAACATGTCATTTTATAGAAATAAATAATTTTACAATACATTTTATAATAATAATTATAAGGGTTTTATTTAAAAATTTACAGATACAAATAATTATGTACTTGATGAAGTATTATTTTAACAATGAATAGTTTTAACATTATTACATAATTTTGAGGGTTAATTGGAAAAAAAAAATATCCCGTTACTCCATATTGGCAAATGCTCCAGATTACCTATTTATTAAATAAATAAAAAAAAAAATTTATTTAGATAGATTTCTATTGTTTTCATTTTTTAAAGTTTTGGTATTGTTATTCCGAAATTCTTTATATTTTTCTTCTACCTTCATAAATGACCGAGATATGGGCGTATGAATCGTTTAATCGGCTACCATTTTGAAGCGAAATGGCGGATGTTAATGTCAAGTTCCGAGGGTCATCCTGGGGTGACTTGTAACTTTTAAGCTTAATCTCGAAAAACGGCTCAGTAGTCTCGGAGCAAAGACACGGTTGACGGACGGAGGGATTTTTTTTTTTTTAATTCAATTTTTGTTATTCGTATAACTCAAATTTTGAGTAGTGGTTAAAATTACTTTTTTTTTTCATTACATATTAAAAAAGATTCACTATTAAAAATAATAATCCAAAAAACACCTCTTCTTCAATATTATAATCAAGGTAATTTGGGCATACAGAGTTGAATTTTCGGATTCCACTAAATCATCGAATCCCATACAAAATCCTTCGTAACTTCTAAATGCTTCTTATTATGTCAATATAAAATTACTCACGACTCAGATATTGCCAATTTGGTCCAAAATGGTTACAGATTCTTTAGTTATAAACTCCACGCTCCTTCCATAATCCTTCGTAATTTCTGAAAATAAGTTGGTCCCGTTACCTTCCAATTTAGATTGTCATTGGAGTTTGGCTTATGGACAATACAATTATAAATCTCAACGAATAATCTAAAAAAATCCTAAGAGGGTTAATTTTTTAACCCTCTTCTATGGAAGAGATGGAATCATACTTGAAATTTTTCCCTACTTAAATGTTCAGTTGATTGAGTTGACTATAAAATTTTAAAGTCATCTTCAAACGCATTTATTGAATATATATATATATCATGATATCATCGTTTAGACTTGGATTATTAATGTTGTGTGACGCAGATGTTAATGCAGCCCGGGGACGTGTGGCACATTTCATGTTACACTCGTAGAAGGCAGCGAGACATGTTCCAGTGACAATAGCCTGTTATGTCGCACAGTTCCATTTAAGTAGCGGTCACAGACCCTCGAACACCGACGGAATAATTAATTAGTCTTTCTCTAAAACTTATTCTCTTGAGTTTGTTTAATAATTATTACTACTTTAAATTAGCAATCGTATATGTGTGCGTGTGTGTATATATATATATATATATATATATATATATATATATATATATATATATATACACATACTAGGTTGTTGTTACAAAAGTCTTGCTGACATTAAAGTCTACATTTGAATCCTTATACAACACTGATGTAAACAATGCATATATCGTTGACTAATCCTTTATTTAATTAGGTATACCAACTGTCTCTATTTTATAAATTCCACTGATACTACTGGAAGAAAAAATTGTCATTCGTGGTCTTCTGAGGCACTACTGGAAAAAAGGATTAAGTGCGAAGGCAGCTGCTGAGGAAATTTGTTCGGTAGAAAATGAAAATTTGGTGCATCATAATACAGCAGCGTTTTGATTCAGGCGGTTCAATACTGGGAACAACAGCCTTCAAGGTAATGCTTTGAGTTTGGTGAAATTATGATGATGTTTTGCAGTTTGATCTAGTTCCAGATGGCAGGGCGTTTAGCTTTACTGTGAACAACTCGAAAGAGCATATAGAGTTTTAAAAGAGGAGTCCCCCTGCTTTGGTCAATCATATTAAAATGATATTTCAGCTAGACAATGCTGAACAACCCATCGTCCACTCTTAATCAAAGAAAGATTCTGAGAAATGGAGGGTGTTAGCATCTTACACCACCCTCTTTACAGCCCTGACATTGCACTGTTTGGCTATGGTCTTTTACGATCAATGGCACATTTTTTGAAAGGCACTTCAAAAACAACAAGAATGCCAAATCAGGATGTGAGGAGTTTTCCGCCTTGAAAACCAAGGACAAGCAAATTCAACTTCTGGTAGAAAGATGGGTTAAAGTAATTGGCAATGATGGCCTATATTTTAAAGAATAATTTTTATTTGCAAATTTTATACTGAAATTTAAATAAAACTTATTCTATGCACAAAGACTTAGAATTTATGTAACAACCTAGAATGTATATTTTTTTTTTCCGTACTAATTTAAAATGTTTGTGTTGTTTTCAGGTGACATTGGAATCATTCCTCAAGGAATAAGGTAAAAATTATTTTCTTTTTTTTAAGCTTTTGAATAATTATTGGCAACGGCCATAATCTATACTGGTTTTTCCCAGACAAACAGCGAAACTTACCTCACAATACGTTCCCTACACTATCCGATCTATAGCTCAGTATTACGAGTCCCGCTACGTAACTTATCGAAATATCAAAAAAATGGAATTATTACACGCCGTGACGCGGGCCCATTCAAAATTATCCCTAAAATCTGATCTTTCCAACCCCGTTTGTTCGCTGTTGAAAACTGTTCTCATGACCAATCAGTGCTGTGAAAACTGGATATACGGAAGGGAAAATTCATTTTTCGCAGCTCAATGAATTCTAGGAAGGTTCATTAATTTTCCGTAAAATTTTCCCATCAATGTTTTCCCATATTTCCTACATTATCTTAGTAATATTGGATGTGTCCTGTCTAGATATAATTTCATTTAAGGTGTTCCTATCATGTTTTTGTTGCATATTTCATTATCAAGCACATTTTTCCAATAATTACATATGTCTGCATTTTAAGAATCTCACATAATTTTTATTAAGTGCGATATATGTATATGTTTTTAAAGAATAAAATAAAATCGGATACAAGGCAGGATTAAATTTATATTAAAATAGTTAAAATTTGTTTGTAAATGCATCTTAAATAACTTTTTTTTTTAAATACATGACTTTTCTCCGTCCGATATGGGCCAGAGCTATCTTTAATTGTGTTTATTTCATCAGGAATATCCCAAGGTTCAATGCTCGCTCAACTACTCTACATTACATATATACATTACATACCTTGCAGTTGTAACATTCTACAAAATTATGAAGTGGATTGTTAGACATGAGTTCAAATATTTTTACGCACAATGACTAAATTAGGAAAATATATCATTTTCATATATCAGAACCTGAAACGTCACAGAGTAATGAGTAAAATGATTTAATTCAATAAATCTATTATTCGAAATTGAATTCACCACAGGTCGATTTTCAATGCTCTTTTGTTTTCGTCATATTTATCGAATCCTCACATACATTGAAAGTTTAAGTGTTTTTATTTATAATTATCTCTTTATTTCACTATCATCACTATCTATTTCATTCGTCATCTTTTTTTAAGATAAATAATTAATTTGTATTCCGGAACTATCCCAAAACAAAATGTTTATTTTCTTTTATTAACTTGAGATGATTTTTCAGCCATAAGTAGGCCATTTTAAATATAAAAATAAAGGCTTACTTATAGTGTTATTCTCATTAGATAATTAATATATTTAGCATTACTTTCTAATTTTACTTAATCGAATTTATTAATTAATGAGATAATGAAACTGATAAAAAAAGAGAACTAAACCTATAATTTGTTTATTATAAGAAAAATAAATAAAAAACTTTCGGGCCTCTAATAGCAGCAAATAACTAACTAGCCGACGCTCCAGGACTGAAAAACATAACATCACATAAATCCTGGTCTGAGATACCACATCTCACATCAGTAGTTGTAAAAATACTGACCAAATTGACAGCATATTATTCTGAAACAGTTTAACATATGCTGACTTTAAAGGTACGAGGTAACATTAAATACATTGATAATGAAATGTTTGTTAGCATTTTACCGAGTAAAGATATTGTTTTGTTTTTTAGTTTTTTTTTTATATCGCTAATTAATTAATCCGATTAATTAAAATTGGAAAGTCACTCCAAATATATTAATTCTCTAATGAAAAAGAACACTATAAGCAACTACTGATGTGAGATGAGCTATCTCTAGCTAGGATTTATATGGTTCCATGTTTTTCAGTCCTGGTTAGTTGGTTAGTTAGTTATTTGCTGCTATTTCAGAGAGACGAGTTTTTTTTTTTTTTTTTTTTTTTAATTTTAATTTTTCAATAATAAACAAATTAAAGTTTTTCTCTCTTTTTTATTAGTTTTTTATATCATTAATTAATCAATAATTCGATTAATTAAAATTGGAAAGTCACGCCAAATATATCAATTCTCTAATGAAAAAGAACACTATAAGCAACTACTGATGTGAGATGAGCTATCTCTAGCTAGGATTTATATGATTCCATGTTTTTCAGTCCTGGTTAGTTAGTTATTTGCTGCTATTTGAGAGAGAGGAGTTTTTTTTTTTTTTTTTTTTTTTTTTAATTTTAATTTTTCAATAATAAACAAATTAAAGTTTTTCTCTCTTTTTTTATTAGTTTTTTATCTCATTAATTAATCAATAATTATCTCAATAATTCGATTAATTAAAATTGGAAAGTCACGCCAAATATATTAATTCTCTAATGAAAAAGAACACTATAAGCTACTACTGATGTGAGATGAGCTATCTCTAGCTAGAATTTATATGGTTCCATGTTTTTCAGTCCTGGTTAGTTGGTTAGTTATTTGCTGCTATTTGAGAGAGACGGGGTTTTTTTTGTTTGTTTTTTATTTTTTTATTCTAATTTTTCAATAATAAACAAATTAAAGGTTTTGTCTCTTTTTTTATTAGTTTTTTATCTCATTAATTAATCAACAATTATCTCAATAATTCGATTTATTAAAATTGGAAAGTCACGCCAAATACATTAATTCTCTAATGAAAAAGAACACTATAAGCTACTACTGATGTGAGATGAGCTATCTCCGGCCAGGATTTATATGGTTCTACGTTTTTCAGTCTTCCTGTGTCGGCTAGTCAGTTATTTGCTGCTATTTAAGAGACTCGCGTTTTTTTTTTTTTTTTTTTAATTATCCAATAATAAACAAATTATAGATTTTGTCTCTTTTTTATATTTTTTTTTTATCTCATTAATTAATCAATAATTATTTGAATAATTCGATTAATTAAAATTGGAAAGTCACACCAAATATATTAATTCTCTAATGAAAAAGAACATTATAAGCACACCTTTATTTTTATATTTTTAAATGGTCTATATATTGTTGAAATATCATCTCAAGTAACAAAAAACAATAAATTGTTGTTGTGGTATAGTTCCGGAATACAAATGAATTGTTTGTTTAAAAAAAAAGTGATGAATGAAATAAATAGTAACAATAAAGAAATTATTTATAAAAGAAAATCAAATTTTTACGGTAAGACAGGGTTAGGTAGCGATGTCGAAAACGAAAGCACATCGAAGATCGACCAGTGTGGACATAACTTAATAAATATAGCAACAAGAATAGTTATTCTAATAGAATTTGGCAGTTTGTGTATGAAATGTATTCTTTCACCACACTTCTCGAGAGATATACCTCATCCTTTAAAAATATCTTTACTTTGAAGTTGTAATTTTCATATGCTTATATAGATAATTATTTTAATATTTAACCTTTTGATATATAATTTCAGCCTTATAAATGATCCTTAGATCTTCACAGATGTAATACGACGCCATATTCTCGCAAAATAGCTTATCTACGGCCCAAAAATGGTTGCATTATATAAAAATTACGCATTTATGGACACTTAGTCCCCAAGGTTGATTTGTTATTACTTGAATAGTAGTATGGTATTATTATAATAGTAGTTTATTCTGGAAATATTCCTTATTCTGCATGTATATTTACAATTTACGTGACTATAATATGGTAAAAGTCCCTACATTTCACAAGGTCCTTAGCTCCATTGCGTTAACACTTAGCCAGCAGGTCATGTCCTTAAACCGCATCCTTCCTATAACCTGTCCTGTTTCCCTGATTCGGAAACATTCCACTCCCGAGTAATAATAATGAAAACTGTCTACTTATTATCCTTTGTGATCTTTGCGGTATCCTTGCGTTCTCCACCCCCGCCGTTGATCACGTTCGCCATTTCCCCCGCGGTGCTAGATTATCCTTGACATTTCCCCGATGATCGGGAAGTCCGACCCTTAGCAGTTTCCACGAGGCGGGTAATGGGATGCTTTACGACTGCTGGGATGCGGTAAATCACTCCGAGTGTGGGCGGTGCAGTTTGGTCGCCATTATCCGCTTCTTTATTTTGTCTTCTTGTTAACATTTGGTGAGGCTTCTTTCTTGTATTTGTTTACTTAATGGAATTTTGAACTTTTTCCTGTTTTGATGAGTATTTTCTGGTTAATTTACAATTACTCTCTAATATTTAAATTTTCTTTTTACCTTCCGAATAAAAAGTTTCCTGGTGTACTAGATAGGGTCCCTGTAGAAAGAGATTAATATTATTTTGAACATTTCCGCAGTTTAATATCATTCCATTCATCCAAAAAAGTAATTCATGACCAAAAGATAAAAATCATTAAATATAAACGATATTTAGGGATTGAAAATTATTTGCCACTTCTATAATTTATCAATCCTTAATTAGATTGATCCTTCTATACCATCATGCGGATGCGAACTAAAATATATTTATTTACAGTTCAGAGTTTTATTAAAAAGAGAGAAACAAATCTCGAAAAAGCCATTGGCTGCCCAACTGTGTTGATTTGCTGAATCACACAGCATAATAATCAATCGAACAGACGATATTAAAAAACAAACGAGCGAGAGAGAGAAAGCTAGACAGGAAAAGTTGAATACCTGAGAATAATGAACGAATGAATGAAAATTCAGTCCCCTTAGAATAACAGAAAAGTTCAGTACTTATAATTTATAGAATAAATTAAAAACAGTTAAATAATAAAATGAAATATATTATTGATTTTAATAATTGCAGACATTTAAATCATAATTAAATATATATGTACACCTGGTTACTCTAACAAACAATATACATAATAATCATGAAACTATAAGTTTCATAAAAGTTAAAATGAACATATACATAACTGCGGAACAATACTTACATAAATGCGGAAGATTAATAGTTAAGGAGGTGGAGAAATAATTGATGCTTGAAGGAGTTTAAGGATGAGGATTTGCGAATGGGGTTGGGTAAGGAATTCCAAAATGAACTAGCTCGAAAGGTAAAGGATCTTTTGAAAGAGGCAGTTCTATGAAAGGGTATATACAAGTTTATAGGTTGGGATCTGGTGTTTAAGGAGTGTACAGAGGAACACGGGGTGGACAAATCAAGAATATAAGGACGTTTTTTTGTTTTGAAGGTTCGGAAAAGATAGATACCTAGGAAATATTGCCGTCGGAAAACAGGGTGAAGCCACTTTAACTCGGCATACCAACTGGAAACTTGGGAGCGCCTGGGGATTCCGAAGATGAATCTAATGAAGCAATTCATTAGTCTCTTCAGTCTCATCTCAAGCCTACCAGTATAATAGCGATAGGAAAATAATAATAGTGAGAGAAAAAAAAAAAGACCATAGAATTGACGAACCAAAGCCTAGGCTTCATACAAGTGATGATGAAGGATTCCTAGCGCGTATAGAATAATGGTTTCCGCCATCTGGAACTGATTCTTCTCAAAACCACAGAACTTCTCCAAGAAAACATCTGTTTCAAGGATAGTTCCTCTACTTCCGAACCAAGGCCTGAAAAACGTCTTTCGAGAAATTCCTCTCTGAACTTCTCTTGCAGGCAACGGATAAACTTTATAAAATTGCTCTCTTTTTCTTCTTCTACTTTAATGTCTTGGTCGTGATCATTTTCTTCGAGCTCTTAATTATGGGGTCTAATATTTGTGCTTCCTCTTCTGTCGCACTAAATACCAGAACATCCGCAAATCTTGTTGAACTTCTGTATCTAGGCAAAACACTTCCTGGAAGCATTTATAATTTATAAATTTATTTTTATTTTCAAGAAGTTCCTCTAATCGCTTTTTAATAAAATTAATTTAATAAGATTAAAACTAATATGTATAAAAAATTAGCGAATAATAACGAAGTTACTGAAATATATTTACAATTATTTTATTTAGTATATTTACATATAAATTACAAGATGCCTATCCATGAGTTTATGGATGTAGAGCCCAATACTAATTTAGGTATTCGTGATATTAACTTCACGTAACCATCTTTATATTTTTAATTAAATATTTTTTCTTTTTTTTGTTGCAGACGAAATCTCATTGGTTAGGAAAACAATTTTGGTCCGTCTAGTAAAGTAGCCATAAATTTATTGGTGGTACACCTGTGGGGTATTCTTTTCACTAATATACTTAGTGCTGACAATTTGTCCAATTCTCGGTGTAAATAATGCTTGTTCGGTCCCTGTTGTTCTAAAAAATCGATTTATAAGTCCGTGTTCTGTGAACTTCGGTTCTTCTGCACTGCTTATGGTTACCAAAATATTCAAATAGTGGACTTCCTTTTCTAATATTTGTTTATTTAATTTTCTATTGTGATTTTTCGTTTATTCAGCTTACATTTCGCTATTGTTTTTGCTTATTCTTCTTCCATCGGCGCGACCATCCATTACTGGGTCCTGGCCTCCTCAAGCACCTTCCGCCAGTTCGATAGATTAAGTGCAGCCGTCCGTCTATTCCGAACTCCGAACAGGGGTCTTCCCCTGTAAGTCCTCTCTTACATCATCCATCCATCGAAGTTTTGGGCGTACTCTTGGTCTGGTGCCATGCAAGTCATCATCCAGAAGTTTTCTTGGGATCTCGTTGGGCCCCACCCTGGCGACATGGCCTGTCCATCGTAGTCTGCTGAGGATTACAACTCTAGCCAAATCCGGCTCATTAAGCAGGGAATACACCTCTCTATTTGTCCGCCCTCTCCGTGTTGATACAATTTTTACTGGGCCACAAATGCGTCTTAGGATTTTTCTCTCAAATATTAAGAGGTCCCTTTTTTGTTTTCGCTATTCCAGTAAATCTACATGTATAATTTCAAAAATCTCATATTTATGCACACATATATGCATCAATTTATTTGTTAGGATATTATTGGAAGATTTCTAAATAAAGCATTTAGTCTCTCAAATAGCAGTAAATAACTGACCTGTCAACCTTTCGCCAATTCAGGGATCATCAAGTCACATTAATGCAAACCAGGGATAGCACATCTGACATTAAAAGTTTTTAAAAAAGACTAACCCATTATAGATAGCGGACCATCACTCCAGTACAGTTTAACATATCCTTTCTATTCTTTGCAAATCATTTGTGAAAGTATTTGAGAGGACCCAAGCCCGTCAAAATTAATTTTACAATAAATTTATTTGTTGTGTTTATTTTCTAATCCGTTGCTGAATACATTACTATATTCCAGTGGTTTGCCAGCGGATACCCATAAGAGTGTAACTAAATTGAAGTATATGATTAAATTATATAAATAATTAAGGCAATTATAAAAACATAATATATATATTATAACAATTCTATGTTCTTTATATTTTTATTTTTGTCGTATTTTCTCTGAAATTCGGTATGTATGATTGTTATCAAGACAGAACAATACCATAGAAGTGGGGAGTAAAGTTAATCGAAATTTCAGCATATTCGAACATTTTTTCCCGGATTTCAAAGCTTTGCGCACGTCTACAGCCCCTCCAAATTAAGTTAGACGGTTGAAAATCGTGTGTGCATTGAGTTTGTATTAGAGATGTGTCTTTTGGGCGTCTCAAATTTTTTCTCATACCGCCGCCATTTTAATTTTTTCAATTTTTATTTTAGTTAAAATAAATAAAAGCTCTGATGTTCACTTTTTATTCTTTTTTTTTATCTTATACTAATTCAATTGGGTTATATCAGAGTTCGTCTTTATTTGAGAATATAAAAAGAAAAGGTTAAAAGTTGAAAGTCAATAGTCAATAGTACCCGTTAACGGATGAATCGATAGGAATAATCGATCCCCGCTAGAATAGAGCCCTATTAAGATTGGTGATTAAATCGCAATCGATCAGGATCAAAGAGACAGCCTTACTTACACGTCGTTAATACTGACTAAACGCTGGTTGACGCTGAAGTTGCCGTTATAGGGACAGAGCTAACTGTACCGTACAGCTGTACAGAGCGAGGCAGCCTGCCAAGAAAGGAACCCAGGTCATCACGAACTGGCATTTCCCGCGAAAGTGAGAGGTCTCAAGGGTACAAGGGTACTCCTCTTCTTGGTGTCCTCGGGGCAGGAATTCTCACACTCCTCAAAGCGTCTCTCGATCTCTTGGATAACCGTTCATCAAGGAACAGTTTTTGACCAAGAAATATCTTATCTTCGTCGCGTTTTAAAATGAATATAATGCTTTTGTATTTACTCGCTGAAATATCTCAGTGAACTAGTGCAGTAGTTATCAATGCTGAAGTTAAGCACAGGCCAACTTAGTCACTACTTGGATGATTGACCGCCTAGAAAAACGACCATCCTAAGAGTGGGTTTATGTTACAGCTTCAACGCGATGAAAGCAGTGATTTAAGTGACGCTTGGATTTCCGCTTTTATGTGACGTTTGTGATAGAGCTTCGATAGCTCTTCAACATTTCACAGTGTGAGCCATAGGCTAGGAAATCATTTCTCTTGTTATTATGAAATGGGGTGTGCCTATAAAGTAAAGTACAAGATGTTATATATTGTTATAATATTTGAACACGATAACATTTCAAATAGTTATGTTAAAAAACAGTAAGTTAAAAAAAAATGAATAAAATTATTATTATCTAATGTTGATAAATAATCTGTAACTTCTAAAACCTAACTTTTCCACTTTTCCGACTTTGCTTGTACTTTATTATGAAATAGGCTTCTGGAAGCATATTGTTTATTTACAATCCGAGCGTCTATGTTAGGCTTGATGAAGCTCAGCTTGGTCCTATTGTAACGATCGTAGATTATTTTTATTAATTGTAGATTGTGATTATTCGCCTTATAATTGATACATTCAATAATATTTTTTTTAAATTGTCATCTCTCATTGCATGTGTTAAAAAAATAATGTATTTCCTTGTTCGCATACTACTTGAAAACTCCTTGCTTACCTCAAGTTGTACGTGTATCATAGTCTGGAAATTCCTGCTCTAAGACACACATACGTACTGAAAGAAAAGGGATGTAGTATAATATAAAGATTATATGAAAAAAAAAGTGATCAGTAGAAAACAGAAATTCCACTTGCTAAGCAATCAAAAATAAAACAAAAAAAAAGTCATAAGTAAAATGTCAGCTGTTATAATAAAATTATTAATATATATATTATATATATATATATATATATATATATATATATATATAATATATAATAAAATTATAAACAGCTGATCAATTGTTTTAGATGCATAGATATACTATAAATATTCGAGGTCGGTCTAGTCTAACTTTCACCTGCTTCATCTGCAAATCTGTTCCGAAAAGTAACTGCCGGTCACGAGTGACCCGAAACCTTTCATGACAAACCGTTATTGAACATGACGACTTT
The DNA here is from genome assembly GCA_948150685.1 of Rhaphigaster nebulosa. Classification (NCBI taxonomy): domain Eukaryota; kingdom Metazoa; phylum Arthropoda; class Insecta; order Hemiptera; family Pentatomidae; genus Rhaphigaster; species Rhaphigaster nebulosa. The sequence continues at coordinate 12,347,365 of OX411311.1, read as the reverse complement.
ATCTTACAAATATTCTCGATGAATTGATAATTTATTGATGTAAAAAATGCTTTGATATTATTTTTATTAAATGTACTGTTTTTGAAAGATTTTAAATTAAAAGCCATATTTTCTCTCTTATTAAAGTTTCCTAGGAATATGTCAATTATTTGAATGAATAAACTCTGTTACCTTCAAGAACTAAAAATTATTTTTAATTCATATTAATGAGGGGAAAAAAAATTATAAAAAATTTACCTATCCGTCAGTTGTTGCACTCCTTATAGTCAGGGAACCCGTGACAAAAAAAGTAACTTATTTAATACAAAAGTTTGGACGTATTAAATGAACATGCCCACAGGCCTGACATGAAAAATGCCAACTTACAGCCGCTGGAATACATAATGATGGCCAAAAAAACTGTACATTTTAGGACTATTTTTGTTTTTTCCCTTATGATTCCCAAACGGTGCATTCTATAAAAAAAGCTATGGTATATTAAATTAAAGAATATCAAATTCTACGTCTAATGAGTAACACAACATAACAATTGGTTAACTCATATATATATATATATATATATATATATATATATATATATATATATATATATATACATATATATGAGTCCGAAACTTGGAAATAGGTACTCAAAGAGAAAAAGCTGTAGAGTATCAAATTCTGCCTCCAGTGAACCCAAAAAAAAAAGTTAAATTAAGTCAAGTACTCCTCTCTAAATTGGCAGTCTCCCGATCTCTAACAGTAGACATTTTAGTTAAGTTTGGTTTTTAAAAAATGGAGTAGTCTTAATTTTCAGGTATGTTGTATGTATTTCTCTTCATCTGAAAAATCAAAGTGTTCAACTTCAACTCATTCAACTTAAAAAATTGCTAAGAAAGAACATTTCTTTCAGTTTTTCCAAGATAACTCGCTTGCAGTGCATATAAGGTAAACATTTGTAATTGCCAATATTAAATAGCGTTAAATTTCCTTTAGCTCTGTATAATATATGTTTGAATATTCGATATAGCTACTGAGATACGCGGCCGTAAAAATCTGCAAAATAGTCCATAAAAATTCAAAAAGTTGGCTATGGCAGTGTTTTCGAATTAAATATGATTTATTTCAAGCACATATAAAATTACAGACACACCAGATTTTAAAAAACGTCTTCTGTCAGCATTAGGATAAGGCTGGTTTCAAAATGGTAGCCAAAAAAAGTCGAAATTTTAGGATTTTTTTGTTTTTCTCCTATAAATTCCTTTACGTACATTCTATCGACAAAAATATGGTACGTGAAATCAAAGAAGATCAAATCCTGCGTCTAATGAGTACCACAACAAAATAATTTGGGTAGCTGGTGTTGTTGGAAACTACGGTCAAATCGATAATTTTGTCAAAAACAGAGACAGGGTACTGTATAAGATTCTAGGGACTAAAAACTAATATTGGCAAAATGATTGGTACATTGGTATACATTGAAGGTACCACACACTAATACTTGAATACCTAAAACACCTATAAACAACTAACTAGTTAACGTTTCGCCAGTTCAGATATTAGGGCAAAAACAAAAAGATCGCATTTTTGCAGACAAAATGCAGCACTTCTCACATCAACAGTTTAAAAATACATATAAACTACAGACAGCACCTTTCTCCAAGTGTGTGTAGATATCTTGGCTTGAGGTACTGTCTGTAATTTGTGTCTCTTATAAAGAGAGATGTTACTTATTATTAGAATGACACGTAATTTATTCTTTATTGAGTCTAAAAGGTTAGATATGAACTACCTCATTTCTTTTAATTTATTTGATAATTTAATTTTTTGAACTTTATCCAGAACCATCACGTGATATAAAAGGTTTTTACTATAAATAACTTTATCACAGTTGTTTAACAAGAAACTCTTAGCCAAATTATCTAAACATAGATTGATTTAGTAATGTCCCTAATCCTCGATGAAAGGACTATAATTCAGAGGGCTCTCCGACTCCGGAGCTCTCGAGACAGTTCTCCGAATTGCAGAGTCATCGACGGAACAGAGAACTCAGTCCATGACTCGGAGGATCTGATCATGAAGAGCTGGCCAGGCTCAATGCTTGGACAAGGCGGACAGTAAATGGCCGCAATATTAGCGTTTTGTGATTTCCATGAGATTGGTTATACAACGCCGCACCGCATCCCTCATCCATGGCCGCCGATAATGTTCTAATGATGTGTAAATAAAAATCGTGACTCCGGCTTTCACGTTCTTCTGGAGGCGGGTCTAGTCTATCTGTCTTCCTGGAGGTTACGTCTGCACGTCGAAGATGAGGAAACTGCGAGTGGGGGTGGGTAAGTACTTACATTATTGGCAGTTTGAAGATACCGACACCTATACTGAAATAATAATCAATATGTTTCTTTTTTTCTAAATTATTACATAAGTTATACGGATTAATTATAATTATTGACGCAATATAGTATTTGGAATTGTTCTAAGTTATCGATAAGCTTTGCGCCATTTAAAGTAAACGGTAGTAAGGAAAACTATAGGGGTACTCATAGTCCTTGGGGCACACACACACACATCTCTCTCTCACTCTCTCTCTCTCTCTCTCTCTCTATATATATATATATATATATATATATATATATTATTGATATATACATATTATATTGAACATATGTGCTATTCATCGAGTTTCAACAATAGCATGCAGTAGAAAACAAGTCTAGTAAATGGCCGATATATTCTTTTGTCGATATATATTGTTTACGCGGTTATGTATTCGTACAAGCGAAAGTACAGGTAAAATTAAAAACGTGTTATTTAAATGGAGAAGCAAATATGAAACAAGGGTAATAAAAAGTGCACAAGGAAGATACACTTCTTTTTTTACAAAATGTATTAGAAAATAATTTGAATAAAGCAAAGTCTACAGACAGTGCTATTGTATCTATTTAGCAAGATACCATGGTACTTACAGTAGACACCTCATAATTCTGAATTGAGGTTGCTTATCTTATATCATGCTTAAAATGATTGTGAGTACCGCTTATATATTTCTTTGCGCCAAAACGCAATAATTCCGTGTTTTTCTATATATTTTAATTTTCTTAAGTTTAAGTTTCTTTTCTACTTAAAATTCAGTGCGAATTCGTTCCGTTTTGTTCATTGATCACTTTTATTTTAACTTTTCTTTTGGGAGCCCTTCAATAGCATATCACATCTTTATTATTTCCATTTAAAAGAAGGATTATGGAGGTGTGATGCTGATCTTGATTGGCTTCTGCAACCAATTTAACGAATACTCAAGTAAACCGAATACTTACTCTTTCGAATAAACATAGGAAAATATACTAAACAACGCAACATATGAAAACTTTTGGGTTAAAAATAGGCGCTAAGTCCAAAACACTAGAATGAGAGTAAACAAAATTCAAAGTTTGATTTAGCATTTTATTCCCCCTTGTGTTGTGGGTGTTCAACGAATATATAGCATTCTTACGCAATGCTTATTGGCGAAACATCGCGCGAGCGTGCGACTGCAGTGGTCGCTGAATCGGACGATGGAAACTTTAACATTAACATCAAATGTTAACTATCTTATTAATATATAAGTTATTAATATATAATATATATATAATATATATAGTCTATCAATATATATATATCTATCTATATATATATATCTATATCTATCTATATCTATATCTATATATATCTATCTATATATCTATCAATATATATATAATATATATAGTCTTATTAATATATAACTACCTTATTATATATAAGGATATCCAACTATCTTATTAACGTTTGACTTTTCGCGCGATGCTTCGCGAATGAACATCGAGTAAGAATGCTATATATTCATTAATCACCCACTTGAACTCACAAAGGTTTCCTATTATTATGTGATAGTAAATAGTCATCATATCTATCATATTAAATCAAATCGATTCAAGATGTGCCTACTGCACCGCATTAATCGATACTTTTCTTCTTTAGAGTGATTTTAAATATCTGAAGAAATTCGGTTGTTCATTCACATAGTCTTTTCCCGTGTGAAAAATCTGTTTCAACGTTTCTGAAAGGCAGATTTTAATTTTATTTGCATTACGCAATTTGAATAAATAATTTCTATATACATAGTTAAATAGTTAATTACAAAATCATCGATGTTTCTTACATGGGTCGCCGAACACATTCAGTGCAGGATTTGCTCTGTCTTTTGAATGAACCGAGTCTGCAGCTAATGAAGTTCACCGGTCGGCATTTGAATTACCGTTGGCAGCTGATTCAACAGTTTTGTGCTGGTCTCTTTCTCATGTTATTTTATGTTTGAATTAATACGTAAGTAGTACACATTATTTTCTGATCACCTCTTTTATTTTTGTCGTAGTAACGTTTTATTTCATTTGATTTTTATATATTAATATTAAAAATTGATTTTTTAATATTTTAAATTGATTGAAAATTTATAAAAATTGATTTTTTTTATTTTTTATCGTTGCAAGACTGTTACCCTTTTTTTTTTGTAACCAGTAATCTACGCCTCCAGCAGACGGAATATTTCCGTTGCTGTAAATTACTTTTTCATTTTTTTTCTACTTGTAACTGTATTTTTTTTTTAAATCAATGAAGTATTATTATTATTAATACAAAGTCATCGATATTTAAAAAACTTCGTTCTTGCCTACGACTTCTTCATAACCTGACAAGTCCCTCACACGTCCAGGAACCCCTACCTACTCCTCTGCATCGTGAGGTACGGACTCCTTCAGAGGCTATCCCCGAACGAGATGGAGCACGTCCTCACAGGAACCGCCCTCATCCAGAAGTCATTTCCTCGGGAGATCATCCTTCATGCCCAGCTAACGGTACCTCTCGGCTTTATGTACTTTCTACGGTCTAGTCTATATTGCCCAGTCAGCGGCACATCCGGCTTCAGCTCTTCATACTTTGAAATGTTTGACCAATAAGTGAGAGTGTTGAGCATAACGTTCTAGAGACAGTTATTTTTTCTGTTCAAAAAATATTTTTTAAATGTTTTTAAGCACGTTACATTAGGCCAGGTTTACGCGATTTTTTCATGTTTTATTTAAACCTTTTGATATAAATGACGTCACTAGGCACCCAGTCTTCAGAGATGTAGTAACAAATGCCGTCCGTATACGGTTTTCACATTATAACAATGATAATATAATATAGCTTTATTGACATCATTTTCATGACAAAAGCCTCTCCCGGCGGAGATATAATGGAGTTCAGCTCACAATATAATTATTCAAACATAAATATTGAAGATACAAATATTATAATATACTACCATATAAAATAAAATAAAACACTCAGCGCTTATTAAAATATATATACAAAACAAAGAAAATATAATTGTAATATATAATGATAAAACTTAAAATCCATTAATATACTAGTTCTTTAAAAATTCAAATACGATAAGATAAAATTCAAAATTCAAATAAAACAATCTTTATAGTTTATTAACAATTTTTAACCAGCACTCTCTGTCCCTGGCCACTTTCATCCAGTTTATTCGCACTCTGCGGGTGATTTCGTCTCTACGGCTTTCACATTAATAAATAATAAATATAAAGACTTGATCATTTTTGGTTTATTTTACTAATGTTTTAATTTGTCATTATACAACATAATTTCATTCCATAAGTACGAAATATTTATCAAAATCCTTAAGATTTATCAAATTGAACAATAAAGATATAATTTTTTTGGTATCTCTTGTTTTCAGTGTAAGCGTCAGAGGTTTAAACAGGGCCGTCCTAAGATATTCGACGCCAGTAAAATATGCCTTCAAATAATATTTTATATTTCATTTGGAATAGATTATTTGCTTATTTTTGTCATGAAAATATTTTGAATAAAAATAAATTAATTAGCTAAATTTTATATGTATAGAATTGTATACATTTTATATGTATAAAATGTATAGAATTGTATGAAAGGTAATTAAATTATCTAAAAAACAATAAAATATTAGCAACCAGTATAGTTAGTACAGACCAGTATTAGCAAAGATACAGTGTATTTCATGAGAACCATTAGACCCTAGAAGGATAACCGAGCGCATCCGAAAGCGCATGCGTTTGCAACCGAACCTTCTCCTCCCACCAAACCGTCAATCTGTAGTAAACAATACAATCTGTAATAAAGTAATTTAAGAATACAAAAGCAGAAATTAACTTAATAATTTCTACTTTCACATTATTCAATGGAAAGAAAATGTTTCCATGGAAACTGAACCAGAAACTTTTAAAATATATTTGCAACTTGACAAAGTTAAAATATATAGGTAGTGTGTAGAATTTAGCTAATTAATAAAGAAAATATAAAATAATAACAAAGAAAATATAATAACAATGAAAATTGAAAAGACATTTTTGGAAACGTTGGTCAAACTGAACCTTTAATAATTAGGGTATGTTTAAAACAGTCACTGTTTTATCGCAAAATTATTTGTATTAAATAAAGCATCTAAATAAATCCCAGTTCTAATATAAATCATAAATAAATAATATTTGGCAATGTTTATTTTTAAATGGATTTTAATGACTGGTAAGGCGAATATTTGCAAGAAAAAATATTATTAAAAAGTAGGTATCGTTAACTTAATCACTATAATGTTGACAATATATGTCGTTATGATTTTTAAAAAAACACATTATTACAAGCATTTCTTGTAATAATGTTTTGGCTTATTGTCCTTGCAATCAATGCAGCGACATCTTTCTTTTGGAGGTCCGGTTGATCTTTCTTTGGAGACTCGGAATTGGCCATTTTTGTTTCCAGGGAGGGAGAGGGGTGCGGTCAAACATTAACTCATTAATAAGTAAATCTTACATTGTTAGTAAATCTTACTTCTTAGTAAAACATTCTTAGTAAATCTTACAATTTTAGTAAGACATTAATAAAGTAAGACTTATTAATAAATAAGTCTTACTTATTAATGTGTTAATCTTAGACCGTACCCTCCCGACAAACTTATAGCACTTTTTCGATGAGCCGGCCATTTTGCAAATAAAGTCACGTTAGCGATTACGTTAGTTCGGATTGAAATTGATTCTGTAAGATGTGTGTTGTCTATTCAATCTCAAAGTTATCTAATATCTGTTTCCTTCTGATTTATACTAATTGTACTAAAATATTTTACGATGTATACTGTTTTCTGAAAGATGACTGCTAAAGTAATTACTGAATCGCACCTAACTATCAAGCGACTCGTGCCAGCCTCTGCAAACAAACATCAGCGATCTCACGAACGAGCCAATAGGAACAATTAATAGAGCGATCAGATAGCGAGGGCCAATGAAAACTATCTTACTAATTGGCACCGGCAAACAATTTGTGGGCGCCATTAGGAGCAGGTGTACCAACCCCCTCATTTATCTCCATCAGCGTGTTCTAACGACCCCGGTCGGAACTATATGCCACGGCCTCCGCGATAGCTGTCATGTCCGCTTTATGATTCGGCTATTACTTGTGGTCTGTTCACGGTTTGGAAACAATGATCGCCATAATTCTCTTTAAGAGAAGTTCAAGATTTCCTGTCAAGGTTGATCTATTTATAGTGTGAAACGATCAAGTGACTGTTTTATTTATTTTTATTTATTCACGAATATTACTTTATTGTTTAATAAGTATTATATGTTATGTTGGGGATCAGTCATTGCGACAAGAAATAACAAAATACTAAGTTCTTTTTTTTATATTTAAAGAAAACGTTTCAGCCTAACAATGTGAGCAATTTTCGGAGCCTGGGCAATGTGCAACCCTTGTGATTAATCTGAAACGTTATCTTAAAACAAAATATTGTTTTTGTTTTGTTTTATTATTTTCAATATTATACCTATAAAATCCTAAATTTTAAAAAATAAATTTTAACCTCTCCTCTCCCCCTCAAAGATTTATGTTTCAAGATACGTAGAATCCGAAAATCGAATTTAAAAAAAAAAAAGTTCGTCTATCTCCGTCGTCAGTGGCTTTTCCTCGAAACTACTGGGTCAATTTTTTTTTTATTTTTTTTTAGCTTTAGCGAAAAGTCACAGGTCACCCCAGGTTGATCCTCGGAACTAGACATTGTTTTTCTTTTATTTTTTTAATGGCGGGCGATTAGAGGTTTCATTCGCCCATATTTCAGCCATTTATAAAGATATGGAAATATTAAGTGTTTTGAAATCATATTACAAAAGGCAAACAAAAAATAATGCAAATTATTATTTTAATTTTATTTTTTTGTACTATAATTATTCCGAAACACTTAATAATATTATCAATACTTCAACAATGATCAGTATTTTAGAATCATTATACCAAACTGACTTTTTTTTTAATGATTTGAAACACTTTTTTTATTGTTTGTTGAGATTATAATAACTAATCACTGTGCAATAATTGGCAGTTTTTTTATACAGTGGACTACCCATCATTGTTATTTGGTATTTATTATTAGTAATCTCTACTTATTATTATCGTTTTCTGTTTTCTACGACATTTGCTCATTAAATTCTCAAAACGGTAGGTAAACAATAATCTAATAACAGCATCTTATTATTATTTTTAGAATTATATTTGTTTATTTTTGCATACAAATGCATAGAACCATTGGATAGAAAATAATTGGCGATTGTTATGGTTTTGGATTGTTATGGTGTGGGTTCGATTCCTGGTTCAGTTAATAGTTAATATATTTATAGTGCTTCATTTCGGTCCTTATTTGGTCTTGTCGGCAATCCCAAGGTATGATAGGACTGGCAGAAATTATAAACATACCCATTTGCCGAACTAATCTTCCCCACCATTACCTGTACCAGTTGTATCATTGGTACGCGGTAATAATCCAATGTAGTTGCTTTAAGTTGGATGAGTAAGCCAGACTAACGGAACAGAGAGGGAGATAGAGTAATTAGAGGCAATACAAACTAGACTAGACCCAGCTGTGGTCTCGCTTGGCCTCACTCTATACACTATAATCTAGTAACTGAGTACTATCTACTATCTATGTATAACATACATATATAACATACCTCTTTCATGGATACAATATTATACAATTTGAAATAAATTATCATAAAAATTTGTGTATATATATATATATATATATATATATATATATATATATATATATGTATTTATATGTATATATACTATTATATACAATGCTAAAGAGTTTTCTATGTTTGAAACTACCTGTCCGATTTGAAAAATTATTTTTGCGTTAGATAGACCGTGTATTGAGGCAGGATTTTAACTTTATATCACGGCCCATAGGAACGGAGCAGTTACCATAAATAAATAAATTGATAAGAAAAAAGTGTCCATTTTGCGTACGCTTCAATTTCATATTCGTGGAACTAAGTTGAAAAACTTTTTAATTTTGGTGTTGATATAGTTGACCATTGATGTAATTTAAGGAGAAATTGGTTTAAGGAGAAATATACTTGTCTTCATATTTTTACTTATATATATTTTTATGTTTTATACTACTAAAGTTTCATACTTTAATAGTTGCTATCCTATTTGTTTTGTTTTTTTACTTGCCATGGTGAAAGACCTACAACTTAGACCGAAACGTTGGCACACAAATTAAGTTTCCACTTATTATTGTGTTTTTCTTCATGTACCCCACCTACCTCCTTCTCCCCTCCCCGGCCAACTTCTTAAATTAAACTTTTTAGTAACTGTAAAATTATTTTCCACACAATAATTTCGTCATTTTGTAAATAAAATGGGAGAATAACGGGAGAAAAAATGTGAACATTTTTTTCTGTTTATAAAAATTCACCTTCGTTTTGACAAGGTTCCTTGAAAATTTCTGCAAAAAATGATACTGAACGACATATTGTTGGTTATTATTTAAAAGATTATTTTTTATTTTAGAGGTCAAACCAAATTTAACGTGGCTGGAACCGCGGGGCACTGGTATCATATATAGATGCTCATATTTATTCCAATAATATGGACAGACAATACATACACTCAAATATATAATTTTAGCCTTTCTTTTATAGGACAGAATTACCAATAACATAACTCAATTTGCATTAAACTTAAAGAATGGTAATTTATAAAACATTAATTTATAAAAGTTACCAATTGTTTAGACTTCAACAAGGTCTGTGACTTCGAGTTAAGACTTCGACTAAATCTGTGACTTCGAGTTAAAACTTCGACAAGGACTGTGACTTGGAATTAAGGCTTCGATCTCGGGCTGAGAATGTGAAAAGGGATCTGCAGTCATAGGAAGAAAAAGTTTCTGAGAAGGTAGAAGAGGCGTTGACCTCATTGAATAATAAAACATCTCTTGTTTATGTAATTGTTTCATTCTTGTTTTTTACTTCCTTGTACGCAGTAACGGAAGTATTTTAATCGCGAAAATTTTCGGTTTTCAGATTTCAAGGAAAATATCTATTTTGGCCATCTCTGAATCCATTTTGATTAGTTTCGTCGTGACGTCTGTCCGTACGTTCGTGTCTCGCATAACTCAAAAACGGTTAGCCGGAGAAAGTTAAAATTTTGTATTTACGATTTTTGTAAAATCTAGTTGTGAACCCCCCTGTTTGGTCACTATATGATCACCGGAAGTGGTACTTTACTTGAAGGTCATAATTGATTTTCATAAAAAATTACATTAAACTATAATGCAAAACATCTCAAATTTGTTAAATAAGACTTTTATGTCATTATAAATAATATAAATTTTGGTTAACATTGGTAGACGGAAGTGGTTCTTTAATTGAAGGTCATAATAAACTTACATCAAAAATTATATAAAATTTAATAGAGATCATATGGTTCCGTGATAAAGGTTACAAACGTGATTTTTTTTTCCATTGAAATTTAACAATTTTAATACTTGTTTTAAGTTTTAAAATTGAGTGTGAAATACTTGTTTTCCATTTGTGATACTGGACAAACGTGATAATCACAAAATACCATTTGTGAGCTGAACAAGTCTGCAGCTGGAGAATAAGATGTAAGTTATTGAGTGGGTTCTCCCACTCAAACTTAAAATGTCAACACCGTCGATTTTCAATGCTTTATTTAGTGACATAGACAGTCCTAATGTTGTCAAGGAACACGAAGAAATCTCTTGTGAACTTGTTACCAGCTGAAAGAAAACGATATATACTCGTAATAACGGAAAGAGACCCTTGGAAACAAGAGTTTGTGAGTGTGTGTCGCGATGCCGAGTGGTTTTTGAGATACAGCTATCTTCGGAAACTAGTAAACATATTCAGGATCACTTTTTGAGCCACCGATTTATAGTTTAATAGGCGTCATGCGGCGTCCACATCAGATATTTTAATTTCGTAGTTTTAAATTAGGTTTGGGTTTAAGTCAATACTTTTCTTCTAGTTTTAAAATTGCTATTAGTTCCATTTTTGAGATACACATTATACTTAGGTAGGAAATTCATCAACAAATAATCGGTTCTTGCATTGCTTCTTGTATATTCTATTTTCCTTTTTGTTCTTTATGATCGATGTCTTGAACGAGTTTTATGTTATAATTTTGGTTATGTTGACAAAGATCAATCCGTGTATAAACCTGAAGGAAGGGTGTACTTAAGTTGTCCGTTAGGTAAAATAATATATATATATATATATATATATATATATATATATATATATATATATATATGTATGTGTGTGTGTGTGTGTGTGTGTGTGTGTGTGTGTGTGTGTGTGTGTGTGTGTGTGTGTGTGTGTGTGTGTGTGTGTATTGTACATCCTTCTTTCAAGTTTATCATTAGACTAATCTTCGTCATCTTAACCTAGAATAAGCCTCAACTCGGTCAGTAATAAAGACGTCGATCACAAAGAATAGCATATTATTGCATATCGATTGTTACGGAACAACTGAATCGATTCAAAATAGCGGACCGAGAGATATCGACCTTAACAATAGGACACTAGTGTGGGATAGTCCATTGCTATTGAGTCGACTTTCTCCCGTGCGAAGTCTCCTCAGCTCCCATTGTTCCAAGAGCCTTGCCCTCCTTGTCTTCGGATATCGGATCGCTATCCGGAAGGCCGATCTGGAGGAAGTCGTGGTGTCATTGGGTAATGACTATTGGACTGATCCAGTGAGTCGATTCAAGGCCGCGCTGTCCACGACTTATGATTGGTCTTTCATTAAGGATTGTTACTGGTTCTCAAAAATGATTGTCGTAGTTCTCAAGACTGGGTGTTAGGTGTAATTGAGGCCATTTTGCGTGAAAGGTTCAAGCACGGAGCGATCTATCATGTTTCATTGTCACTGTATTAGACGGCGTTATTGTTTTTCACCTCGTTACATTCCTGTAACATGTCCTCGTACTTCAGAAACTGGCGTTCTAAATTCAATATCCATCTAATACGTTTTGGAAATTTTCATAAATGACAAGTCCCAGAAGAATGAACTGTAGGTGAACTACTAAAGGCCAAATCAATTTTTTAAACTGATTTTTTTTAAATATAATATAACTACTTTGCATCAACCGCCCTTTCTTTTGTAAATCTTTTTTTTAGAAATAATTATAGTAGTAATAATAATAAATTATTGCATACAGCTTTACTTTTTCAAGGGAACAGTTCCGATGCTTATTAAAGAAAATTATACATAACCTTTTTTTTTAAACACATTTTTAAAACATATAAGAAAGACATAAATAAATTGTTTATATATAAAGTAATACAAAAAAATTTTTTTATTGTAATTAATAAATTTCACCTCGAACAAGTAATTTTTATAAAAAAAAGAAATAATTAGTGTTAAGTAATAACTACACTAAAATATCTAGACTTCCTTAAGGCGTGATTCTTTTGCAAAAATTAATACAGCAGAACTTCTGTATATCGAACTTCCGTATATCGAAAATCTCTATATATCGAACTTCCATATATCGAAAATCTCTATATATCGAACTTCCATATATCGAAAATCTCTATATATCGAACTTCCATATATCGAAAATCTCTATATATCGAACTTCCATATATCGAAAATCTCTATATATCGAACTTCCATATATCGAAAATCTCTATATATCGAACTTCCATATATCGAAAATCTCTATATATCGAACTTCCATATATCGAAAATCTCTATATATCGAACTTCCATATATCGAAAATCTCTATATATCGAACTTTTTTTAGAAACCTTGAATTTTTATTAGAAAAAAAAACATTCTGTATATCGAATAAAATTTCTGTATATCGAACGAAAAATTCCAATTTAAAAAAATGTAAAATGTGATTAACATCAAAAAGAGCACTTACTTTATGTACATTAGAATGAGTAATAATTAATTAAAAAATAAATAAAAAGCAATGTAAATTCAGGGAAGATTTTGTTTCAGAAGAAGCTCAGGAATACCTAAATTCTCTGAATATCTTTCCTAGCATAGAATGAAATTTTCATTTTAAATTCAGTTTAACTTTGGCTTTCTTGTTGTGAACATTGCTCCTAAACATGACTTCGGTGATGAATAATACACAAATAGACATTAGAAGCTATCTTGCGTGAAAACAAAAATAAATTAATTTGTATGTATGTTTGCATATTTTTAATACATGTCCTTATTAAATTATAAATGTGTATTTGTGAAAAATCTGCAATCACAAATGTAATTTGTACAATTTTTCAAATAAGTGTTATTCATAGTTCAGTTTTGTTTTTCTTTAATTTTCTTTCCTAGGAAATTCCCTTTGTTACAACATTAACCCCAAAAATTGCCTTTGAACCTTAAAGAATAGCTGTAATTATTTTTGACCTGAAGAGAGTGAAATATTGCAATCTTTCAATATATCAAAATTTCCATATATCGAATTTTGTTCAAGGAACCTTCATGTCCGATTTATAGAGGTTTGACTGTATTTAGAGTGATTTTCTAGTAAATGTTGAACAATTCGGAATCAATAAGTCGTTTCTTCTTGTTTGAATACTGTATAAATTAAATAAACTTAGTTGACTAAATAGTTGCGATGGTTTGAGTTTTGGCCCAGTATTTTCCAACTATAGAAAGAAGAGAAACTGGTTAAAGTTTTTGTTCAACTTCAGAACGCTATTATAGTGCATCAAGGAAAGATATTTTTTATTTCGTATTTTATATTTTTTATATAGATATCATTATTATTCGTAAACTAGAGCAGGTCACTCCATACCATACAATTCCACTTTTTAGATAAAAGAGTACACCTGATCTTATGATAAAAAATTATCTTTGTTACATCATTAATCCCAAACAATTGCCGTTGGTACTTTTGTAATCCTAAAGAATTGCTGTAAGTGTCTTTCTATAAATCGAAATTTCCATATATCGATTTTTTTTTCAAGGAACCTTCATGTTCGATATATAGAGGTTGGACTGTATCTAGTTCATGGCGTCTTCTGAATCTATGTTCAATAATATTCTGAAAAAGGCTTCTGGGGTACAATCCTGTTTGGAGGCAATTGTGGAGAAATAAACGTGGATCTGAGACTAACGAAAATTGTACATTTTATATAAAATGGATTAAAGTGCCAGGTTCGTTACTATTGCATTTGCAGTGCTGATGATGGGTCAAAGATGTGTACAAATTGGTTCAGATAAATTCTTGCTTCATATTTCTTTGAGGTTAATCGGATTTTTTATACGAGGCGGGTCTTATTTATCAGGTCATTCCTTAAGTAATGTCGGTATTTAATTGCGTAATATAAGGGGTAGGAAAAAACCAACGAAACACGTTCAGTCTAAAATATATTTACCATCTCGTTCTGTAACAGTTTGCCTCCTTGAAACCAAATTTTGTATACCTTTTCTGAAAAAATCCTTTTGTTTTGTATTAAAGAGAACCAATACCACGTTTTTCACTTCATCGACTGAATTCTATAATAATAATATTTATTTATACTAATAATATTTGTATAATATAATAATATTTATGTAATTTAATAATAAAAATTTCATGTTTAATTTTTAGATTTGATTCATGGATTTAACTAATATAACTTAAAGTGTATATTTCAATAAAACATTATACCTTAGAAATTTGAGCTCCTAGGCAATAACTAATGCCATATTTGAATTCAGAGCACCAAATTTAAATAAAATCAGCTCCAAATACCCCGGCACCAAAATTACTGTAGGCCTGTGTAATTGATGAATTTGCAAGAAATAAAGGAAGACTATTTAAGAATATATAAAATGTATTTAATATTTTTGGTATGGAATATTTCATTACTTTTATCTTTTGTTCATAACTTAATAAATTTCCTGTTTTTTTTTTGTGTTACCCCGAAATTTCCACCGCTTAGGGCCCTATCTTGTTTCTTCTAATTTCCACCGCCTTGTCTTGATCCGCCCCTGGTTGAGCAACAATACCTTCATCGGCTTCATACAGCACAAACAAGTGAAGGACTAATGAAGAAAGAGGAAATTCGATGAAAGAATGAGGAATTCGATGGTTTTTAGTGGAGCCCCAAAGCTCAACTCCGTAAATCCAAATAGGTCTTATTATAGAAAATGACTATAATTAATTTTAAAAACTATAAATGACCCCTATTAAATGAATTAAATAGTTAAAGAGTGCGACTTAGAGGCTATAAATTTAACACTTTGTTTTTAGATTTGTTCCATTATTTTATGAAAGGTTTTTTGAACCTTTACTATCATTTCCAAAATTTTTAAGTTAAGGTATTTTAAGACCTCGATACCCCTTCGGGACCTTTTCCCACCTGGTGCCCTAAGCTACCGCTTGTTCCCCTTACCGCATAATCCGTCCCTGTGCTCAACATTAAATCTCAAGCCATTGAAGCCGCGACTGCTGGAGACAACACTACAATTAGCGATCCCGTTCCCATCGCCCTAACTGGGACAAGAATGCGGTGTCCTCCGGATCCGAGTTGATTCCCATCCTGTATCACTCCTCGGGATTGCGTACTCCGCCAGAGGGCTCAATCGGCCGCCTAAGGTATCTATCTATCCTTCTTACCTCACCGCCTTCTAGATAGCGAGATTGGGAGGTGCCAGATGGTTGACCGGCGATACCGAAGGCCGTGGCCCATCTTTAAAAAGGTGGGTACCGGCTGATTTAGGAATATCGTGATGGCCGTCTAAGATAACTTTGTTTCTAGTGGGCATACGTTAGGCTTACGCAGTCACATTTGCATAAGGCGTTGAGATGTGTTTCTTTAACCTTTTTTGTGGCGAGGAGGGATCAGGGTAGCATCGCAAGTCTAGTGCTCCTAGTAGTTATTATTACATAAAACTTTAAAATAGGACCAAAATAATATCATATTTATGGATTACGATATTTTTCATTAATTAATATAAAAGTAGAAATTATTAATTACAACAATCACATCTTTTTTTCTCATTGATTTTGATAAAGCATGTTCTTAAAACGTTTTATCGGGGTTAATCTTTCATGTTAATAATAATTTTCTGTACGTAATCATGTTCTAAACATTAAAACCATCACTCCCTCACATGCCCCATTCCTTGAATTTTATAGCTTGAGTATGTTCTTAAGCCAGGAAACCTAACCTATCACTATCAAAATAAATTATGTATGCAAACAATATCAATATTTTCAGAAAAAACAAATTCGTCATAGAGTAATAGCGTTGGCAATTAGTTAAAATAATTGCTTGTCCCTTGGCCATGTACCTCACCCCCTCACTTCATTCAAAAATGGATGCCAAATAAACTCACAGGTATAGAAAACAGATGGCAGTCTTACCAGTTTCCTCCAGACTAAATTGTAACCGAGCAGCAGAAGAATTAAATTTGAGAGAAACCTCCATTAACATGCTGTAACTGTGAGATTTTAAGTTAAAAAGTGTGCTATGTGTTTGGTGATTCTCACTCCCTCACCTGCTGATATAATAGAGAAAATAATTAAATGTTTGATGAATTTCCATTTTAGTTCTTCAGGTTTTATGGGATTTGGTGTGCTGTAAATATAGAGGCTCTAAAGTTAAGGTCTAATCTGTACACAATTTGATTCATGGTTAAATGATCAAAAAAGTGAAGATTAACTTTCCTTTTCAAACAAAAAAGATAAGTATTATTATGTCATATTATATATATATATCGGGTGTAGGAGTGATGACCCTACCCCGTGTACCTAAATTGCGAATCGCGGTGTGGTTTTCCAGGACGTAAATAGCCGCCCGGAGGTTTGGACCATGGAAGGTCTGCTCCGGGGAAAGAGATATAAGTCCTCGTGCGCCTGCTGATCCCGAGGAGCCATAATCCGTGGATCTTGACCGGTTTGTCATGGAAACCATGGTTCGTAGCAATGTGAGGTTGGGTGACCCCCTCCAGCCTGTGCTATAAATAATAAATGCCTGTAAGAATACTACATCGCACGCCCAAAGATCTCCGTGGTCTGTAGTGCCAACAGAGAAAAAATATAATAATATATATATAATAATATATATATATATATATATATATATATATATATATATATATATATATATATTTACATACATACATATGTACTCATACACTATACACCTTATAAAGGACCTTTCTATAACTGGGTTATAAAATAGAGAAAGATATGTCGATGGCAATTTCTCCAATGGCCTCCATCTTCTGCTACCCTTCACTGTATCGCAGTGATATATAGTTCCAGTGACAGGAACCGGTTCCACGCTCCGCTTCTGGATTTCTGATCACTGGGAAAATAGTGTTACTAGAACCAGTTTTTAATCTTGTCTAATATATTCAATCATAACTGAACGCATCTTTCTAAATTACTGGTCGCCCATCCATCTTCACACTATTTAAAGCTTTATCCGCGTCAAATCCTATTAAAAGGTATTTATAGTATCTGGTGAAAGTAAGGATTCGCTTTCTTAAATTATTTTAAATTGAAAAGGAATTAAAAAGACTATACCGTAGAACTGATGATTGGTTATTCAGAACAAAATTGTCTTGGAATAATATTTTAAAAAAAAACATGAATAAATTCGTTTATTTATTTATTCATTATTGTTTCATTGTTCGGAATTGTCCTGAAAAATTATATACTGTAAATTAGGTTTAAATTTGAGCATTTACTATATTAAATTTAATAATTGTATAATAATACTATATCTCCTCTCTTAAATAAAGAACTCTATTCAGTGGATCATTTAAATGCCATTCGATATGTGAAAACACTGAGAACTCCATTTTAGGTTACCTCTATTAACAACGGAAAAAGTAAATATCCTGGTTCTCTATTAACTACTGGAGGACTTCAAAGTATTGCGGGCACAGCTGTTAGGTTTGTCACTTGCCATTAGCTTTTTCATTTCCAGTTCCTTCTTATTCATTAGTTACATTGTCCTTTAATCCGGTATGAAAGGTGATATAGAAATATGGATATGATGGCGTAATAGTTCAAACCGCATTCATTGGCCTTTACTAACACTCTAGTACTATAGAGGTCGATCAAGTTGCAGATATGGATCTGATATTTTCCACAATCGGATAAAAATGTCGATAGGGCAATTATCGATTAATAACTGCTTAGTCTTGCTTTATTTATTAGTTCAAGGTCTAATGAATTATCTACAATATTCAATTTTGTTACATATAATTGAATATCTGGCAAATTTTTCACGTTATTTTTTAAGTGAACTTTACAAATTAATAATATTCTATAAAGTATATATATAAAAAAAAAAGAATACTATATATTATGTCTAATTTTTTTCACCGAGTATTTGATGCTTGTTTCATCCTCAACCATTAACAAAAGTATGTATTATTTGACTAGATGTATAAATGAAGTTTTAAAAATAAAATTTCATAGGTGTCTCTTATAATTTAATATATGGCCTTGTTTTTTTATCAAACTCCATTCTTTCTTAGTTATTATAATCTTTACCTTTTGTTAATATTTATTTTCAATTTTCATTCATTTTCATTGGTTTGTATAACAAATTTACCATTTTTGACTTGATGGAAAAATATTATAGGCAACCAAGTGTAATCTCTGAATTATGAAATTTGAATAAACCGAAACCAGTCCAGAGCCTTTTTTACTTTTAGTTCCATTGTATAATTTTTGGTAATTACTATCTACTCAAAGGAATTGTTAGGATCAGGTTCAACGTTTATTTTTTCGATATATTTTTATATTTTCTATAATAAAACAAATTTTAACCTCCTTTTTTTTTTCTTTTTTTTTTGTTAACATATATAGAATCCTAAAATAAAATCCGTCCATCCGCCGTCTGTGGGTTTTCTCCGAGACTAATGGGCCTATTTATTTCGGATTTGGCACTAAAGTCACAGATCGCCCCAGGATGGTCCTCGGAACTCGACATTACCATCCGCCATTTCTTTTCAAAACGGCTGCTGGTTAAAGATTTCATACGCCCACATCTGGGACATTTGTGAAGATAGAGTAAGACATAAAGTGTTGTATAGTGTTTTGTAATCATTATATTAAAGCATTAAAAAATATCCATCAATACGTATCATTTTGTTAATCTTAAAGGTTTTATATAAAAAGTTTTTTTTTTTCGTCCAGTGATTTATAAAAACAATAGGAATTTTTCTGGTGAATTTTTTTTTTTTTTTGTTTTTAGGTTTTTGCATCATCCTGTGTATACGTGAACGAACCTTTTTCGCATTTCGAATACTACTTAAGGTAAGAGAATATATATATTGGAGTTTTATTAAATATTTTTATATGTTGTATTTATATATAAATACATTTAATATGTTGTTTGTTTATATAGAATTCACTAAGGTACAATATGACAATTTAGAATTCTGCTATATGATTTCCTTAGCATTTCGCGATTTTTTAAGAACTTAAGTGGTCGTCAGATTATTTTTACTCATTTTTCCAAAGTTTTAATTGAAGTTATCACAATAAATTTGTATCATCAAATCATCGTAAAAAAAAATTATATATAAATTGTATCATAAGTAGCTGATACATTGGAACCAATTTGAATCAATAGCTTTAAAAGCATAATAAATCTTATTGATAATTAAATAAATTATTCATTTTAATTAAGTGTCATAAAAAAACTCGAAATATCTGGCGTTATATTGGGTCGGTCATTTTGAATTTTATATTGTGTGAAAATATTTGGTTTCAGCAACCCAGCTAAATAAATTTTACTTTTTAAAATTTAACTTGTTATACCTATAATGCAATAATATAAATTAATTAATCAATCCTTTAATGTACCATGAAACCCATTATACTTTAAAATGTCTTACTTGATTTTTTTTTTTAATATACAATAGTATTGTTCAATTAGAACTTTTGTGATTGATTTAAATAATTTCAAAAAAATTTACACATTTTTTGAGCATTTTACGGATACTTTTTGAAATATAGATTTTTATTTTTTTTTTTTAATTTTAGCTCATTATTATTATTATTATTAGATACTATTTAAAAAATATATCCATTATATATATATATATATATATATATATATATATATATATATATATATATATATATATATATATATATATGTCCATGATTAAATCTTTTTCGGTTTTGTATTTAGTAAGATATTACAATATTTTACCGTATCTACGAGTAACAGTTTTATGGATTCCCTCGTGTTATAAATGAGAAAGGGAAAATAATAAATCAAATAATGTGTTCAAAACGTAATGTTATTTTAATACTATTATTTTTATTATTAGTAATTATACAATTATATTAATGATTAAAATCATCATTTTCTGATTCTACTATTGGTTTTGGAAGAATACTCAAAATTTTTCTCCTCGGGATTAATACTTCTGACTCAATGGAAACCAAAATAAATAATTAGAAATTCATTATTTCTATACTTCATATTGTATCCCTGCAGGCATTTTCTTAAATATCCATGTATTTTACGTTTAATCGAGTATTTCAGTATAATAAATTAATATTAATGTACTGGAAATAATTAATATTTGAAAAAGTCTTACAGTAATTATTTCAAGCTGTTAGTTATAGAATACAAAATTACAACTCTTAGTGTTATTTGTTTAGAAGTGAGGGATTTTCACAAAGAACAAAATCACTATTTCCTTCGAAGGACAAATAAAACATTAGAAAACTTCACAATTGTTAAAGTTTAATCATCTATTCTTTTTGAAACATGCATAGGGTAAAATTAAATCGATGTTCTTCATAAACAATCAGAATCGTAGTTTTAAACTGAATCTTAGGAGATACACTTTTACATAAAGGGTCAAATCTTCCCTTCGCCATTAACGGGCATGTTTCAACCTTCAGAATGAGCCTTTAAGAAAAAAATATTTTTAAGTACTGAGTCCTAACGACCTTGAAAACTATAATTGATATGATCAAGTTATTTGAAAGCGAAAGTACATATCCGTATTGTTTTCGGTTACCATTACAACAAAGAACAGATTCGTAATCTTATCTAGATCTTTACAATTTGCTTCATTTAATCAACCTTGATCTATAACGTGCTGTGTAGATTATATAAAATAAAATGTATAAAGCTCGCTGCCTTCTTAATAAGGTAGGCTTCCCACGCCCTTGTGACTCGATCTGTGTTCAGGATCGATACTAATTGCTATCGAGCCTACTGCAGACCTAGGAAGATGAAGTGTTATTACGGTCGGTACACCGGAGGTGCCCAATATATCACAAGATGGAGGTAGCTGCTAGAGATCGTGTGTACAGGTAGCTGTTAGTACAGCAGGTGTAATGCTAATCGTTGCTATGTAGTGATCCATTAATGGACTAAATCAACTGCTTCTTATAAGTGCTAGAGACTTTAACGCCGCTACACCATTTTATATCCATAAAAATATACTTTACGAGGCAATTAAGCCAAACGAGCCAGTTGCCATTCACTTCAAAACCTTCAATTCAGCTATATAGTTATTTATATTGCGACTATTTCTTTACCAACTTAAATAGCCTGAGTGTGTCATATGCCAGGTACCTGCGTACTGCTTAAAACCTTTGGAAATAGTCTTAAAAGTTAACCGGAATTGAACTATACATATTTCTGATTTGTTTCATTAAAAAATCTTCGTAGTTTGAGGGGTTTTGGCTTTTAACTAGATTTGCAATTATACTACTGATCAGTGGCGTAGCTAGGCCTTCTGGCACACCGGGCAAAATTAAAAATTTCCGCCCCCAGGATCGGATCTAGTGGGGCAAATGGGACACGCCACAGCTGCGAGAATTTAGATGGCGGCAAATTTTGAGTAAAAGGTTATTATTAGATAAAGTAAATAATATCTTTTCTGCTTTTCGATAGTTTTGAAGTTAAATCAAAAAATTAGTTAATGCCATGAGATGATATTTATTTCGAAGTATATTATCTAAAGTACTGTTATAAAACTGTTGACTTTTCTTTATTCCTATCTGCTTATTGTATGCATTACTTCATGATTACTTGTTATATTTCAACATACATATATTTATTATTTAGTTATATTCGATTTAAATCCAATAAAATAAATTTTCATTTCGGACCCTAAAAAAGAAGGGAAACAAAATAAATTATTAAAAATTATTTTGGGTCATTTTGGTGCCCCCCTGGCGCTGCCGCTCCTATTTTATATTCTTGCCTAGATTAGGGCTAAAGTTTTCGAGAAAAAAAAATCTAAAGTGAAGATATAGGTAGTTTCAATTGCTCGTTGTCTTCAGTAAATCAAAATAGATTATATAGTTGTTTTGCGTTTTTTTATTCCCCTTTGGTATCATATGTTGACTAGCTCTTTCCATTTTGGTAATTTTTGTTCACTCGTCGCCAGGATAATGTATAATAAAATTATTTCTTTTATTTTCATAGTTCCAATATTACTAAAACTAAATGAGTTATGTAAAAAAATAATGGTCTTAGGAGTTTTCGAATAGTGCATTAAATGAGCCAATATTTTTTAAATTGTCCACGTTTATCTTTACACTTACAGATAACAGATATTTCCTTTCCGTTATCTAAAGTACGTCCGCCATTACACTATCTGTATAAGACGATTCTGTCTGATGTTGGCAGAAATAATCGATCTCAAACTGACATTTCCATAAATCGAAACGGGACGGGAGATAAATATCGATACCCAGATGGCGGATCACTAACGGATACTATAGATCAAGCAGAATCCACTTTCGCTAAAGAACATTATAGACTGTTCCGATAATGGATGCCCCAATAGACAGGAGCTGATATTGGCCACGTGTGAAATTGCGGCCTCCAGGCATCTTTAATAGGAGCGAAGCCTTAAAGGGTCGTTCAGGAACTGCGTACTCGTTAGAGCACAGATATCGATATTGGCAGTACAATCGATCACTGGGAGATCCAGATAGCTCGGTCAGGGGTCGGATACAAGAGGCCGTGAAGAGAGGGTCTCGTAACTAGTGCTGCTATCTTATGGATACAAAAGGAATTATAGGGTTCTGCATCCTGTATGTTGGGTCGTTACTACAACAGATAAACCTTTCGCTATGTTTAATTTATGGGTGTGATTATATATCAAGATTACATAGCTGTCGATTAGATCATAACGTAATCTTTGTAATTTACTTGTTTTTAATATTGTAATATCTTTATTTATTTTTTGTTTTTGTAGTTTGTGAAGTTATATCTGTTTTTACTATGATTCGCTCCAGATTATTGAACTTTTTTTTATTTTCAATGAATTTTAAGTAGGAAAAGTTTTTCGACTAGCTATGAACCCATTATCGTTTCTTTATAATATATATATTTACCTTTTGAAACGATTTTGGTTATAAATATGAAAATATATAGTAAAAAAAAAAGTTTTATATTACTTTTTTAATATTAAACATATTTTAAAATACACATATCTTCATTTTATTTTATATCATCTTTAAGTTTTTTTTTTTATTTGATATCTGATCCTTAAGGGAGTTGAATGTTCGGGAGATAAAGTAACAATTTATTTAAATAGAATCAAAATCTAGCAGTATTCAACAGGGTTGGAACTAGAATTTTCGCCAAGAGGGGCAAGCTTAATTTTGCCGCTCCTCCTATGAGCCCCCTTCCCTCCTCCAATAAAAGTCAACTGTTTTATAACAATATTTTAGGTTATATTTATTTCGAAATAGATATCATTATATCATAACATTAAATCATTTTATTTTATAAATCAAGGTCTAAACAATCAAAAACCAGCAAGAAATACGAGTATTTTTTGCGTAACCTAAAAATAAATTCGCTCGAATTTTACCGCCCCCTTCCCCCTGAATTCTGCCTTTCGAGAGAAGTCCCCCCTTTACCCTCCCTCCTAGTTCTGGTCCTAGTATTTAATATAGTTATATTATACTGTTAAAAGAATTATACTGTTTTTCTCGTTTATCTGACTATTATTTAATTCAGGTATTAAACTAAGCTAACCAAATTTTTTTTTAGGGTTGTAGTTTAAGTAAGATTTTTTTATTTAAGTCCGAGGATATAAAAAAAAAATCTTACTTAAACTATAACCCTAAAAAAAAATTTTGTTAGCTTAGTTTAATATCTGAATTAAATAATAGTCAGATAAACCAGAAAAAAATTATAATAATAAACTAAAATAAAGAGAAAAAATTAATTTGGGTTTTCACTAATTTAGTTTGAATAAGGTCATTAGTTTAAACTGAAAAATATCTAAATAAGCTTTTTTTCTTTTAACAGTATAATATAACTATATTAAATACTAGGGCCTCTTTGGGTTTTTTTCTTTATTTTAGTTTATTATTATAATTTTTTTTTTCTCGTTTATCTGACTATTATTTATTATTTATTTACATCCTCGGACTTAAATTAAAACAAAAAATGTCTCTTTGGGCGCCATCGATCATCGCATCAAAGAAGGGCATCAAATTGTTGGATCAGAGATGAGTTCATGTGATAGAAGATTATGGTTTTATCTTACTCACTAGTATATACTTATACTTACCTAAGTATATACTTATTCCTTGATATATATTAATTGTCAACCCTGCTGTTACAAATAAAATGATTAATGCTAAATAGTAAATAATACTAAACTAATCTTAAAATGTGGATATATCAGCTGTAATATTTTAACAATACAAGGTAATATAAAGGGCGGTATGATACTGTTCAATATATCAAAGCGATGATATAGTGACCTCCATTACAGCTGTCTCAGTCCTGCGTCCTCAAAGCCCTCAGCAAATTAATTGTACTTTATCATCCACAGGATAATATATCTGTATAATATTTATTATATATATTTCTCTCTTAGTGCATTTGCTCTTATTGTACATTCTATTGTGTAAGCGTGCTTGTTTATTTATTTCTGTTTCAGAAACTAAGACCATGACTGAACTAAATCGAAGCACGATTCTGTTGTGATTTTCTATTTCTATTTTTTCTATCAAGGTTTCGAAACATTATAATATGAACATGTTTTTACCTCTTAATGCTATTTATTAATTTATATACATTTTTTTCGTTACGCAATCGAAAAATGGTAAAAATAAGAGATATAACTATATTTTTTTTAAATATATAATCTTGCATAATCTTACATAATCTAGAAAAATGTATTAGGTTTTCATACATATGAATTAATAATTTATTACCTTACGGATAATTGCTATGTAGCTGTCCACAAAACAATTTTCAATATTGGTTCATTGAACCAAAAAGAACCATTTTCTTTATTTAAACTACTTAAGTCTGTGCATTTTATAAACTATTAAGATATTGATTTATATTGTATGAAGGAAGATCTTCGATATATTAGTTTCGTTTAAATCAGTTCAATGTTCGATGCGGTTAACTATATAAACTATAGACGCATTTGTTTTTCCTTTCTTTCTTTTTTTTTTATTCTTTAAAAGAAATGTCTAAGTCAGTCGACTATAACATGACGTAATTCCATGCAAGCTAGTTTTTTATCTTATAGTTATCTGGTAGCCACTATCATTATATCAGATTTCTTGAATTATTAAAAAAAATACCAAATTGCACTTGGTGAAGGGAAGCAAACAAGGATAAATCAAGCGAAAGGCAAGACTCATAACAAGCTATATGAAATTATGTGGAATTAAATAAGAAAATATAATTTTTCCAACCAAAGAACAATCGCAGCAGAATAATCAGTCAAAATTATTGCAAAAAAAAAAATAAAAATGCAACTACAGAAATATATAAAATTTATCTATTTAAAATGATAATTATGATCAAATCCAACGGTTCCAAACCCCCCCCCCCCCCCAAATCCAAATATACAACATCAGCCTTCAACAATCCTCCCACTTACGTCTTGTTATACCTCTCAGTTCTTTACGTGGCGATTCAGCGCTAATTAACTTTTTAGGGACTCTTTCAATTATCTATTTAAATATTAATATCTATCTCTTATTTTTCTCAATTTTTCAAGAAAGTAATAAACCCTTCATTTATTAAAAATATTTAATTTTTACATCTTTAATATCGTTTCGGGCCCGAGTTGGCTCATCAGATTCCCATTCTACAAATATCGATTGCATTTTTAAGATAAATAAATTTTACTAAAACATTATATTATTTTTATTTTACATCAATAAATAATACATTTGTTCAAAATTATTATATTATTCAATTATGAAAAAAAATATACATTTAACAAAAGCGTTAAGATGCTATCAAATTAATTATAATTATTTTATAATCATCTAGTTATTTCAGTCCTCATTATTCAAATAAATAATTTATTTAAAAATCCATTAGAATTTCTTCTTCAATTGTGTTACTTAATATGTTTCACAATTATATTATTCTTTTATGAATTCTAAGATATTTTTTTTTTACAAAATTGTGGTAGTTTTAATTATAATTTAATTCAAATTCCTTACAATGAAAAAGTTTTTATTACGAAATAAATCAATTTTTGCCTTAAAAATACAATTAAAATGCTAATTGTTCTCTTTCTGCTTGTTTATCTTTGAAGGTTTAATTCAGCTTTTCTTATTTTTGCTGTTTATTTTTTTATTTAGATTCTATTGTAATAATTAAATGTTAATTTTATTTAATATATATATTAATATATATGTTTGTATCTGATTTAAAATTAATGCTTTTGTCTATATTTTGGTTTTATAAATTTTTTCAACGAACTTTCGGATTTTACTATTTTCGACATTAAGATTTTAATATCATTGAAGACAAAAGTGTGTTTATTCATAATACTATGTTTCGCTAATGCGGTAGTTTTTATATTTTTAGGATTTTTGTAAATTTGTTATGTGCTGTTTTAATCTGGTTTTTAAATTTTGAGGTGTCTCTTCGATAAAATATATAAATTGATAACCATTTAAAACCCTTAGGAAAAATTTCCCTTCGATACGAAATGAAAAAGTAATACCATTTTGTTTGATCCACAAGGAGAGAGCCCTATCCTAAAGATTAAATCTTCTATAGTTGATAGATTGATTGTTTTGATTTTTGCAAAACATCTTAATCCTTAGCGCCCGATCCACGAAATAAAAGTCCTACTACGAAAAAAAATCAATGAAAAAATAAACATATTTTTTCATTAATACAATAAATTATATCATTTCTTCTTTTATGAGGCGCTAATTCCAAAATCACCCAAATCCTTTTTTTTTTTTAATTTTTCACAGCTGATCGATAAAAGTCAAGTATCGGTGTTATCTATGCACAGCTGATGTTATAATGTTTTTTTGTCACTGCCATTTTGATACTGTCCATGAATATTAATACAAAATTTCAAGATAAAACATTTTTTTGGAGTTGGCTGGTTTTGGAAGGTAGATTATTATTATATGTAAGTTATTTATTATATTTTGAGGAAGTTAGGTTTGGAAAACACAGAAATAAATCAAACAGTAACAGTTTTTTTTCAATTAAAATATGATAAAATACCTTTTTAATGTCACAGTTTCAACACAGTATTTTTTGTTTTCATTACAAAATTAGGTTATATTATAAAACTATGCAGGCATGTTAATGCAATATCTCAGAATGGTAAGCATTAAATATTAATTATTATAGAGTAGTTGTATTGACGGATAAAGACCACTCACTTTCTCTCAGACTGGAGGAGAACCAAGATTTTACTTCTTTATTTATAAATTTGAATTTGCATGGAGGATTCTCGCACACGTCCTTGAGGATATTCTTTTTCAGTGGACGTGAGAGTTCTGATAGTGTAAGTAGGGTCCTACCAAGATCTGGAAAATACAGTGTTTTTACTGCTTTATCGGCCATTTCATTTTCCCTTAATCCGTAGTTTCCACATATAATTAACCGATTTTTGCATCATATCTCATTGACTTCCTATTTCCAAAGTTTGTTATTTTCACGGATGATCAGAATATATGTTTGATAATGCCTTTAAAACAATCAACGAGTGTGGAGCAATTACTACATCCTATAGATCCTATAGTCAAACAATAGTTTCTGAAGTTAAGCAGCTTCTTTAGTCTCCAAAGGCACCTCATGGTTTATTTGACCTTGTTTGTTATGGTCGGTTGCTACATGGCTTCCAATGGTTCATGAACGTGCTCGTAGAATGTTGAGAATTCCAGGATACCGATATGGTTGGTATTTAGGAAACAAAAATATAGTAAAGGTTTTTTTTTTGTTTTTTTTTTCTATTTCAGATATTGGTTGGCTATTTATTGATGATTATGGATAAGTAGCACCGCCGTCAACTGAACCAGGGCACAGGGCAAAATAATACAGCGGGTGGAGAATCCGTGTAGTGAGAACGCGCTCAATCAATTTTTCACATGTTTCATTTTTGTCAATAATATTAACATATGGAATAAGGTATAATGAAAAATAAACTTATACTACATCGTAATAACAAGATTTTATTGTTTTATATAAAATAAAAACATTTTTGTTTTCAAAATTACTTAATAATGTATACAATGATGCTTTGTAATTACGAAATTACGAAACATCTAGATCAAAAGTGAATAATATTTTTTAATGCACTTTAACTTTGCTAATCAGCCCACTATTTTTCATTTTCTCTTTTCTTTTTTTGTTCACATTAATTATTCTTTTCAAGACAAAAATTTATATTGTGTTTATTATTTTATTGAAAATATTATAAACATCAATTGATCTTTATCTTGTAATTTTATGGCCAGATATTGTTTCTGTTTTATTTGCTCTATTCTGTTTTTCTTAAGGGACTTAGTCCCAGAATAAAGTTCTTCTTCTATCTATTTATCTATCTATAATTAATTATTACAATTACTTAGATAATGTATTCATAGTAACATTAGTCGAGGTAAAACTATTTTTTATTTACAACAATAATTATCTTCTTACCTTCTCTTCTGCGAAAGTTTAAATAATCGAGTCAAAATTCAACTTTATTTCCTCCCTAGACTCTAAAACAGCTTCTTTTCTCTTTAAATTATAAACAGTATACATATTTATAAATTAGAGTACGCTTTCCGAGTATGAAAAAAGTACGTGATATTATTTATTATAAATTGAAAATTATTTTTTATTAGCGTATATTTGTTGAACAAGCTTTTTGACTGATAGATTTTTTTTATGTCTGTGATACTCATATGTATGTGATCTTATGATGTGACGAAATATGTATGTACATACTAATTATAGCTTCAATGAATATGTATTTATGTATGTGTGTATATATATATATATATACACACACACAGAAAGATTAGCGAAATATCCCGCTTAAGGTTGCCACCTGTGTGCCCAAGGTGTGGTGTGATCTTGTATAATTAGGTGGTAGCTGTTCCCACGATATCTTCCTCGATAATTAGTTCGTTCTTCAATGCTTTCATCTCTCCGGGTTGGGCGGGTAGCGAAAGTGGGCAAACCAGAAGCAAAAATGTCTTCAAGAGGAGTATTATCATGGTCAACGCTTCTTTATTAGGCATATGAATCCTTTTAATATTAAAAACAATATTAGATTCAATAAAAATAAATACTAAAAATGGGAATAATAATAAAGAGTAATTAATACATAAATAATATGAATTAGTACCTCAAAAGTTAACTATCATATTTGATTTTATTCTTTTATTTGCATATTCTGGCCATATATTTTCTAGCCATAGAAGTAAAGTATTGCAAATAAGCTTTATGGGTAATAAAATATGCAACTCTTCAAATATTCAAAACTTTTCAGAACAAGCGATATAGAGCGATATGAAACTTTTTTTTTTTGCTTTCGTGTAAAACTAAAAAAAATACGATAGTTTATCTCTGAGGTGCTTATATAAATAAGGCAAACTTATTAGGACAGCAATTTTTTTTTCTCAAAAAAAGTGTTAATCCTGATGCGAGGGGAATTAATCTATATTTTCCCTTTTAGACCTTAAAATTGATTTTTTTGGAGGAAAAGGACTGTCTATATCAAATTATCAAATATTTCTCATTTCCTTAAAGATTTGATATATATTTTAATTAAATTCAGTTTATGCCTATCTATATCAGTTAAACAAAGAGTAAAAGCTATTTTTACGAAATTTACCAATTTTACTTAGTCTGCTGTTGTGTTGAGGAAAGCCTCCAAGGTAAGTCACTTTAAGGATGCTCTCGACCATCAAATTAGTGAGGGCATTGAATTGTTGGCTCAGAAATATGTTGAAATGTTAGATATAGAATACCCTATAAAAAAGCACTATTAACTCGTTTAAATGGTAACAGATTTCTGGCGCAGTAGTTCTATCACGGCATTGAGACATTTTGGCAGTGTCCTTGTTGACAGTCAGTTTGAAAAATATTGGATGTTGAACAGCTGACTGAACGCTAAAAGAACAGCTGATGTCATGATTATTTCATCAAAGGCAACTCATTTAAAAAAAAATAAATAAATAATCTAGAAACTTAAGTTCAATAACTATTATAATTGTAAACTAAATTAATAAAAATAAATCTAAGTTCAAAATTAAAGAATATAATTTTTATCAATACCTTCATACCTCTTTTGCTGCATTACTGCTTATGCTGCTTGGAAAAAGTGTAATCCGAAACTTTATAAAAATTTAAAAAAATACAGCTAAAAAATTAAACAATTATAAACCCTTCAAGAAAAAAGATTTAATGACAAGAAATTAATTTAAGAATACAAAATATATTGGTAAAAAAAAAAAATTCCTCATCCTAGAATTGAATAGTGTCCAAGCGGATCGAATCAATTCAAGGTCCTCCCAAACAATCACCATTACACTTGATGAGGCAGATATAGTGTGACATTTCACTGTCAAGTGGCACTTAAAGTGACAGAAGCTATTGGTGTGACGACAGATACTTTAATTATTACGTCAAAACTGATAGTTCGAAGGCAACTATCTCACAGTTTACAGGATGACAGTGGATGAGGCAGTACTTCCATGAATGTAACAGTCGCGGTAGTGACAGTAAACTGTCACTGTGTTTACGGGCCTTATGTGATGTCAATTATATGCGAAATTTCACTCAAAAAATACTTTCTCCGCTTAAAATCTGTCTCTGTATCAACTTTGACCAGGAATGGATCGTGGTTACTACAGCAAAATGTTAAATATTATTCCTCTAGCGACTAGTTGGGTTCCTGTGATGTTAGAAGTTGCTCATTACCCACAACAAGGATACGCGATAGTAGTGAAGATGGCTGCCCCCGATCCAGCTGGCATCCTTGGCCCTGCCAATTAATGTGATCCTGTGATGTCCTTCCTCCTGGAATGGGCCTCTCTCCTCCGCTGTCCGTCCGTAGTTCCTGCGTTTGTCGTCTGTCATTGGTGTCAGGGATCCGCTTATGTTTGTTTCCCTGTTTAATTATCCCATTCGCCTAGAGAAAATTAAAATTAACTATCCTATTCCTTAAACAACTTTGGGTTTATTAATGTCGGAAGTCATTATGTGAAAATTAGGAGGAAAAAAACCCCTGATCTATTGACTAAAACCTGTAAATGTGTGTTGAGAAGCTAGTTAAACTATACAGATAGACATAAAAAGAAGTTTATTCCGGAACTAGATCCCTTTAGAACAACAAAAATAAATAAATAAAACAGAAAACATATCTGGCCAACAAACAACAAAATAAACATTAATTAGTGCTTACAATAATTTCAATATAAAAAATAAGCAAACAAAATGAATTCTTGTCGCGGAAAATATAACGAATGAGAAAAAAAAAGAAGAGAAAATGAAGAAGAATGAATTGATTTCCAAAGTTGTAACTTAAATAATAGATAATTAGTTACATTTTTAAATGAAGTGATCAATAACCTAAACGTTTAAAGAATATTAACGTAAATAAAGTTCGTTTTGGGGAGTTATTTGCCTTTATTTATATATCCCTGACTTCAAATAAATAGTAAATTGTGAATTTAATTGGGGGACGAAATTAGGGCAACTCTTTTAAAATTCCAATGCTTAGGGAATTATTGTTTTTGTTTACTGAGAGGACAGATTATCAAGTTCTGCCAAATAATAATACCAACTTTTGTTGGTATAGAACAGAGCTGCTTTTATAAACTTTATGGAAATTTTAAATTTTTCTTAATATTTTAAATTTGGCTTAGAGGGACATTAGTTGTGCACCTTCCTTTGTACATTAACACAAAATAAAATTACCATGCCACTATCTTCTTAGTGACTGTTACTAAACTGTTATTGTGAAACATATTAGGTCTCGTGTTTCTCATACTCGTATATGGCTGCCAAAATCGACCGTTCCCTTTTGATTCCTTTTGTTTCGACGTTTCGAAACAAAATTCCGGTAGATAATAATCGATTAAAAGCGCCTTTTTCGATACATCGACCCCCTGCCCAGCTCCAATCTGGATCGTGACCCAGAGAGATCCCCATCGCTCAGGAACGCCTACTCATTCCAGAACCGTCACTTTAATCTCTGAGTCTGTCTCACCGTTAGCTGGAGATTTTAGAGCAGAATAATGGGACCGCCTTGAGCTTAAGTCTGATTGTATCTTTGCGAAAGTTATATTTGTTCAAAAGTATAACTTATAATAGATGATTAAAAATTATTTTCTTTTGTGATAATATAGCTATTTGTTCAGAAAAAAAATATACTAGTCCTGCCATCATTTCTGTTACAAGGAAAAATGTTGTAAAACCAAATACTAATATTTGGCTCCTCCAAAAATAGTAAACTGAAGGTTACATTCAGAAGGTTACACAATGCTGAATAGAGGAGGATTCTTCTCCTTGCAAAATAAGAAAAAGAGGCTTAAATTAAATCATGTATTTTCAAATTTTTCAGGAATGAATATGGCTAATTACTCCGAACAGCGGTCAATAAAGTCCCATCGATTTCTAGATCAGCGGGAGGTTTAATACTACCGGTTTTTCACTTATAACTCGAAAACGATGCAACGTACCGAAAATATATTCCTTAGTAAAATGAAAGAAGATTAAATTCTCCATAAATTGTAACACATAACTTTTTTTCTATCTTTTATAGTTTCCGAGATATTCACAGTAAAAATGGATCATCTTTTTTAAAAGTTGAGAAGAGGTTTAAAGGACCATCTTTTCGATTTTTCATTTATGACTCGAAAACATTGATGCATCGTACAAGAAGGCCTTTAGAATCAGATTCCACTTAGTGCAGTTTTCAAGATTTTTCAAGGGAATCGTAAATGAAAAATATGAATAACTGAAATTTCAAGATTCTAATAATTTGCTCATTCCTGTTTTTCATCTTTTAGGGGTATAACTTTCTAGAATAAAACCTTTTATTTTACATTTAGAATATATATAATATAGATTTTTTTTATTTAATTTCCAATCTTGAATCTTTAAATTTACCTTACAAATTCAAGTCGCTGCACGGTGGGCGAAAAGGCTCATCTAGCGGCGTTTAATTAAATTAGCGCTTAGGGAATTTTTTTTTGTGTAATATTTTTTTTAGTTGAAAATAGCTGTTACTACAATGTTAAATAAAAAAAAAATTTAAAAAAATATATTTATATATTTTTTTTTTGTGAAAAAAAAATTGCAACTTTTTTTCATATTTTAGACATTGTTTATTTCATTCAGGAAAACATTATAAAGTTAATATATTTAATGTTTCACATTCTTTTGGGTTAAAAATATATATATAAATACTTTAATATTAAAAACAGTTTTTTAACATTTTTTTTTAAAATTTTTTTCTGTTGATATAACTATTTTTGGCCTTCTTCAGTCTTCATATATTTCAGTTGTTTTCATAACAAAAATTTAATTATAATGAAAAAAATAACAATGCTAATGACAATAGTAATAACAGTTTTTTATTTCGATTCGGAATTACTAGATGAATCTAAGGAGCAAGGTACACAATTTTCTGACAAAAGTTATAAAATATCATTATCGACTTCCTTCTTTTTTGAGTTGCCTTGCGTAAATTTGTAATCAAGGGATCTGATGAACACAAAAGGGCATGCATTAATTCCTCCATTGTATTTAATCGAGATGTCTTTCGTGTATGGTGCTCACGGAAATTGCGGTAATCTTTTGTTCC
This sequence comes from Rhaphigaster nebulosa, assembly GCA_948150685.1. Lineage (NCBI taxonomy): Eukaryota > Metazoa > Arthropoda > Insecta > Hemiptera > Pentatomidae > Rhaphigaster > Rhaphigaster nebulosa. The sequence continues at coordinate 12,312,960 of OX411311.1, read as the reverse complement.
GGGCTTCTAACGCTTCTTCCGACATTTTTCCTATTGGAAGTGGTGAAACTTTAATTATATCGGCTCCATGTATTAAGATTTTATGTATGGAACAGGGCATATAAAACCAAGGATACTGCGTGATAAAAAGTTGTGCGGTCTGTAAAGCATATTGCCTAAAGGATTCAATACCAATTTTGTGCCCGCAAGCAATCGAGCGTAATATGTCACTGAATCTGTAAATTAGCTCCTCATTCACTCCGGTTATTTCGGATGCTAATTTTGGTTCTCTGAAAAATCGCCTGGCTGTATTCCCGTTGCCGCAACCAGCCATTGGGATATCAGCAAGCAAAGACATTTTTCTTTTTAAGCCTTCTTGAACATACAATTTCCTTTATTTAGTTTCGTTTTGTTGGAACATTCGTCGAACATCTTATCGGGTCTTCCACGATTAGTCAGTGGATTAACTAATAAAAGTTGTCCGTCTAGCCACTCCTTGTTGTTTTCTTCAAACTTGTGGCTGCTTCTATGGTTGAATTTCCATTTCTCAGCCAATTTTGCTACAAAATTTCTAATTTTTTTGCTTATTAGAAGCATTTCATTATCATCATACATTTTGATATTAATTATATTATTAAATATATGACTTTCAACGACAGAAATTTTTTTTAGTAGGTACGGGCTCGTTGCGCCATAGTAAATAAACTTCTCGTCTGAGCACGGACATTGTTCCTAAAAAATGCAATATCATGTAAAGTTGCAGGTGGGTGCAGATGATTTGGACATTTTACAATCACAAGACAACATAGTAATTTAAAAAAAATATATTCTAGCGCGAATACCTACGAATATCAGAAGTTTCGGTCCACGGAAGTTTTATTTTGGCTTTATTTAAGCAGTTAGTGGTATAGTCAACTTAAACCATATTTTTTTCTACAACACTTAAGCACAGGTCACAAACAAAATTTTTTTTAGTTAATACATACCTCTAACTATAAATAAAACCACTTTTCTTCCACTTAATTGAGACAAATATTTGTCTTAGTGAGGCACCGGCTGAAACATATGTTGTATTTGACAGCTCAGAGCTGTTCAACTGGATCATGTCAATCAAAATAGAATCGATATACAAGTTCAGTGAGATATTAGTAATCGATATAAACACAATTTTGGCGCAATTAAACACTTTTAAAATTGGATTAAACGACGCTAGATTGACCATTTCGCCCACAGTGCGCTGTAACTTTCGATCCATTCGTGATTAATAGGTATGTAAATTTATATTTTAAAATAAATTTCAATGCTCTACCACTTTTATCCTGACGATGTTTCTGTGAAACAAAAGAGTAAGAAGCTAGAAGGACAAAATTTACGAAAAATGTGAGACGAAACAACTTATTTCAAAGGCTGTCCATTTTGACCGGTAGATATCTTCGAAACTGTATGGAACAGATATGGCCAAACTTATATTTACCAATTTTTACGGAATTTAATATTCTTTCGGTTTGTTATTGAATATATTTCCTGTACGATGCACCGTTAACGGCGCGACATCTCCAGTTAAATCAGGGAACTATTTTATTCTGGTAAGAATAGGTTGGTTACCAGTGTGATAATCTATTCTTCTTGTTCGGTCCCTAGTACCTATAAAAAAAAAAACACACATATTGGATTGGAAAATGTACGAATCCCTAAAAGGTATTCAGAGCTGAAGAGACTGATAAATTCCGAGGGGTACACCAAGACGTAGGTAGGAGAATTGTTTTAAATAAAATCTTGTCTATTTGGGTTTTTATGGGATTCATTGGAGCTAGGTTTGTAATAGACGATTGTTGGTATCGGCATCGAACCTTAGAATTGGATTAGCCATATTATAATTTAGTTGTATTATTTAAAGCATTCGGTGAATGCCCGACTATCAATCACTAAGCAGTTAGCCCGGATTGGAACTACTTGGTCAGCCTGTTCACCAATCACAATCAGTCACAGCTCTCGACAGCTCAATCTCTTTGGGCATTGCCTTGTCCCGATCGTGACGGCTATGTCGTTAATCTGAACGTTTTGTAGTTCAGGATTGATACGAAGGAGGCCCTGTTGCAGCATGGTGCACTCGGCCTTTCGCAAGAGGGCGGGCGATAAAAGCCGAAACTGAATGTCAACAGTGTGGTCACTACTACCTCCGAATAGAGCTGGCTTATGAACTGCCGTAGTAACGATATTTAACGCGATATTCTGCGCCTAGTCAATCCAAATCTTCCGGAGAAGATAAGGAACAGTCTTTACTAACAAATGGTCTGTATTATCTTGGTACCGCTGAACATCACTCATCAGTGAAAGTACTTTCTCTAGCTCTGGCTTTCCGGGAGGTCATTGTATTATCAGTCTTCAAAAAAGTTGAGTTTTTTTTTTTTGGTAGCATTTATAAGTTGTATAAATCTTTGAGAGCGATACATTGATCTTTCAGGGCGAGTTTGGGAAAAAACAAACATCAAAATTATAGACATCCTTAAATAAATAAGTAATAAGGTGTTTATTTTGTAATAAAGAGATCATAACTTTACAAGATACTTTTGTATACACAACACAATACATTGCTCGTAAACAAAAAAAACAACAACGTATAAATGGCATTACTATTTTATTTTAATTATTGGTTGGTTTATTTGTCTTTGTTGATACGAACCCTCCATACAAACAGAGTTGGTTTTATCTCAGCATGATAATGATTAGTTTACAAACCTATTAAGAAACAATAATATATTTGCAAAAATGAAATAATATAAAATAATTTAAACTAAAAAAGAAGCTGAAAATCGTCAAATTTAAATGTAAATAAATATATTATAAACAATTATAAACAAAAGAAATGCAATTTGCCTAATCGTAGTTAAAAAAATAAAAATAACTAAATGAAATTAAAAATAATCTTAAATGCAGAGAGATAATATATTCAATTATACTAGATAAAAAATAATATCAATAAAAACAAAGATTATTTTCTATTTCTATCTTAAAGTAAATGAATATAAACATAAATACACATTTTTGTTGTATTTAAACATTACAAACACAGTCATGTAGATTGATAAAGTATTACTAGTAATGAAAAGATATAGCAATAGGGGAGAAATATAAAAAATGCATTTATAAAATACATTAGTATTTGCTATCTGAAAATACTGTACAAAAACATAAGCCCTCCGTTTGGGGGCCTCTTACTTCGGGGGTCCTGGCCATTATCCCGGTCACCCCAGCCCAATTACGCCCCTGTATACTTGTATTCTGCTCTATAAAGACTCACTCATACAGGCCGACTTACAAGTCATAAAAGGACCAGGCGTTATAGCTATTTTCGGCGATATCTAAAATATACATAAGAAGCCGATACCTAGGTGTGTGTAATGATTCATCTTAAATGTGTGAGAAAAATCATAAGACCCCATTTGAACATTATTACAGATTAAAAATATAAACGATTATTTAGATAAGTTTTCCCCTCAGGAATATTTACGTTATTAAGAAATGGCTATATAACTATAATTGATTTAATTTAACCATACGAAAATTAATTTTTTCTCTTCACGATTCGAATTAATAGCTAAATTAACAATTAAGTTACTTCAAAAACTGTTGAGTAGTTTAGGATTACCATATTGTCAGGTTAGAAGCGTGGTTCGACAAACTCTTCCAAAGCCCCACCCTAAAACGTTTTAGACTTTAATCATGGGATGCGGTTGAAGCATAGTGCTGCCCATACTATCTCCCGAGAATCCTCTAAGGTTGATGATCAGATACCTCTATTTCCGGTATCAAGTTATCATTATATAAGTACAGCTTTATATAAGAGTATTGGTTAACCCAGTGGACAATGACTCGCTATTTTCACTAAAGCAGTGCTGCGGTACAGAAGCAGGTCACAGTTTCTGAAGCTGATGGTGACCACTCTTTCAACACAGGCGGAATCGCGCCAAATCCGACCAATGATCGGCCTCAGAGATGCTAATTGCCTCAGTTCCGGAAGGGCACTGCTAACTCGAGCGGAACCTGTACCACGTGCTCTCCCCTCCCCTGCCTTCTATATATGAAGCCATTAGTCGAGCTGTTATTTATTATAATTGGATATATCTGGCGGGAATATAATAGTCCGGATTATATCTTCTGCGGGCTTATTTACTAAATATCGAACGTCTGGTGCTCTTATTTAGGCCCCATCACCATAAATGTTTGGTTGCCTAGTAAAGGATCCGCAGGTCATTTCCGTAGTGGTTCTAATGGGTGATGATGATCCTGTCTAAACTAAAAATAACAACAAAAAAACCTTGAAGATATAACAAAAAATAATCCCTAAATTTGATTCTGGCTTTTCAATACGACAAAAATTTGTTTAACATACGTTTCCCACTCACGGCCTGCGACAACTATATGAAAAACATTTTTATTCTGAAATCAATTTGTTAGAAATGATTTTAAAATCTGCTATAAGAAAGATTGTGTGACATTATCCTGTTTTCTACGACTCTACTTCTTAGATGACTTTCTAGCCCAATGCGTTCCATTCTTATTTTGCACACCATACGGTCTTCTGTCCACTATTATAGATCCCAATCCACCAAGTTGTATAAAACCTCCTCCCATTGAACTGTGTGTTTTAGTAAATCATTCAATTATTCAAGCTACCTTTTTTTTTAATGAAATGTCTTGCTTATTTCTTATCCGTAATTTATATATACTCTAGAGCGTTCTTTTTAAATACACGAGGGACCTATTGGTACCGGGGCCTTATGGTTCGGGTAGGTTTAGACTCGATACAAATCGGGGGTCATTCACGAACGTGCTAATTCACACCGAACCGTTCGGAGAAAATCCTCTTATGAGCAGTTTCCTGTCGGCATTAGGACCCTATGCTTTAAATATTCCCAGTAAATCGTCCATGGCACGATTTCTTTTAATTTTGTCATGATAATCATAATTATATAATGATTGCCATAAACATGGCTTTTTTCGATACTTTTCTAGGTATTTACGTACATCACGGCCTACCATATATTGAGTTTATTTATAGCTGGATACCATAAATTGATTCGTATTTTTGCGAATTTTGCCCCCCGATCTTCTTTTTTTTTCAAGTTGTAATATTCTTGGCTTAATTTAAATCAGAAAAATATTAAAATTGTAATTTATTAAAGCAGATGCTTGAATTAGTTTCTACTATTTTATTTAAATTGTATATTTAGTAATGAAATATGAAATTAAAAATTATATATAGGTATATTATCTATTTATTTTTTTAATTGTTATATTTAACGAAGCCTTATTAATTATATAACTGTTCAATTTATGCTCAATATTAGTTTTCTATTAAAGTCTTTGTTATTATCTGATTCATAGTTTGTTTTAAGTACATGTAAAATTGCTACTGTTTTTTAATTTATCTGATTTTTCATCGGAAAATTTTATTTTCGTTTTAAGTTTAAATTACTATTAATCAATGGATTAAAATATGAAATCTTACGATTATTAATTAAATATTCATTGATAACAAGTGCATCAATGTTTTAAATTATATTGAAAATATGTTTTGATCAGGTTTTTTTATTTATATTTTTATGTAATTTATAGTTTACAATTTATTTTATCTTTTTTAATATTTTAAATTGGCTAGTTTTCTATTTATTTATTTATTTATTTATTTATTTTTGTGAACTGAGAGAACGTGATCAGTTCTACAATTTTTTCAATGGCACAAGGGACCATTTTAGAATTTTGTGGCTTCTTGCAAAAAATCTACATTTATATTCGAAAAAGGTTGAAAAACGAGTTTATATTCTTTTAAAAAACCGTATTTAACGCTATATATTAATAAATCCTCAACATTTCATATTTTTTAAAATAATGTGTGAATGAAAATAAAACAGTTTAGCTAACTGTTTGTTAATGTAGCAAATGCTTTTGGTTTATTATTTTCAATAATAGACCTTTGGAATCGACCAAGGAAAAAATTTTTGTAACCCCCTCAAGATTTGAGGTTTTAGTTTTCAAGATACGTAGAATCCAAATATTGTATAAAAAAAAAATCCGTCAGTCCACCGTGATCTTATAAGCCCATAACTCGGCCATTTATAAAGATAGAGGGGAAATGTAAGGTGTTTTGGAATCAGCATTACAGAGCTTAAAAAAAAAATTAAAAAAAATAAGTCACTGCAAAGTTCTGTATTTATTAGTTTTATGAAGTGAGATCGGCTCTCTACTCCGATCACTCAGAATTCAGGAGTACAGTCAAAGCAAAAAGGTTAATAGTTCAACTCGGGATTTCCAATACACGGTAGAGCTGAGCCTTGGCTCGTTGGATTTTCGACCGGTTGGAAATCAAACCGAGTCACTGCAGTTCAACCGAGCTTCCCAACGCACGGTGAGTTTTTGGAGCGAAGCGGCGACGTTCGGGCTCTTGGCTACAAAAACCTTCCCGATGGAAATATGTAACTCCAGATCATCTTGAAAACTTTACCAGCTGATAATCTCTCCAATCGACTCTAGCACAAAGTTTTCTATACAGATCTCTCCGGACCACAGCTGTATAGATCGCTATAATTATCTAGTAGCTCCTTTCTCCGGTGACATCGGCCCCATTCCTCAATGTCAGTGAGGGATAGCTAAGAGTGCCTGCGATCTGCCCTACCGAGGAGATGGAGTATGGACTGTTTTATCGTTCATATAAGACGTGGTTATGCTGGGAATTTAGAAAGTGATATGCAGAAGTCCGTTTCATGTTTACCGCTGAATGAATTGACAAGATATAGAAATCATGGTGGCATTTCTAGATGATCTGAATCTGTTTTATTCACTCTTTATAGCGTTTAGTAGGAAGTATTCCGCGAAGATGTCGCCTTCGCAGAGTTGGCGTTGCGGATCTAGAAGGAACCGAAAGGCTGCGGTCGTCCCATAGGGTTATTGCTCTCCTACTGGGATATCCAAGTATAGCTACTGTATTATTAAGAATATGTGAAATAATTTGTATTTTATATACTTTATAGAAATTTGATAATACAGTAGATCTCTGTTGTTTAAAAATTGTTTGTTGTTTAGGAATAGAAATAGAAATCGCTTAAGGAAGGGTGGGTCGGGTATCAAATAAATAAAAAATTAGATTAAATAAAAAATTAAATTAATTATAAAATAAAATAAATAAAAAATAAAATAAAAATTAAATTAAAAAAAAATAAATAAATAAATAAAAAAAATTGAATTAAATATAAAATTAAATAAATAAAATATATTTAAGGAAACAGCTGATTCAATATCAATAAAATGTTCAATTAAAAGAAATAAATACTGGAAAACTCAACTATTAACTATAGTAATACTTCCTTGATTCAATGAACATTCTCTGTAAACAACGGCCACCAATTCATGAGCTGGCTATTGTTAATTAAAGTCACTCACCTCCACAATATTTGTAAGTTAAAATGTGTAGCTGTTTACTAACTCTGTAACCTGTAACAGTTTATTAACTCATGTATATAAAGTCTAACAGCTGTTTTAAGATAATACTAATCGCTTCCGTCTACCAGACCTACAATAACTTTTCCCTTTGGGAATCACGGAAAACCGGCACAATTGACAATGTTGAATTACAATAAAATAAAAAAGGGAGAAAAAGCTTACGATTTAACGCTACAAGGACAATAATGGCCTGAATCTTTAGTTTAAATATATATATATATATATATATATATATATATATATATATATATATATAACAGAGTTGATTTCAACCAACAATTTCAATCGCTATTTTCACAAGAACTGTAGTTATTAGAGCTCGCTATCCCAATAAGCACATATGCCTCACTTTTAATACTTTCACATTATTTTTATTAAATACCAATCATTTATATATTTCTTATATTATATTATATTACATTATATATTTCAAAAAATAAGTGAAAGTATTAAACGCTATTCGTTGTTTTATAGCAAGACTATGATAACTCGAAAAAAGATTACTTCAGAGGGTAGCCAACTAAGATTTTGCAAATCTATCTTTTTGTAATACTTCTTTCATTAAACATAGCCACTGGACCCTTGTTTTACTTGCACATTCCAGAGACTCATTAAAATGTTATTAATAGCTTTTATTCAATTAAATTGATATACTGCCTTCCTACACAATTATTTTTCTATAATTAGCTCGAGTTATGATAGTTTTCTGCGAAAGATTAGACGAATCCGTCACTTTTGAATGGGAAATGAAAAATGTAAATAATTACAAATTTTGATTGGTTTTTGATACCAATAATATAAAATATAACATAAAATAAAAATATAAAATAAACAATTTAAAAATTGCATTGGTTATTACCATATAATTGCAATAAATTTTTTGAACTTATTGCTTTTTCATCTGATATAGATAAGACGTATCTATTGGTTTTGCATTAAACTGCTTTGATCTTATGATTTCGTGATTGCAAATCCTAAAAATACCTATGACTCTCACCTCTATAACGTGAAATGTTTTTACTATTATCATTTAAAAAATCCAACTGCAACAACAGATAATCATTTAAAATATTTAAGAAATAACTTCAAGACTCACTTAAGAAACTGCTATGAATTAAAAATTAACCACTTCAATATAAAAATTTACAGTGTTAGTCACAGGCGTAGTAAGTTATATGCTGGCTTGTACTTTTATAGTTTATTATGAAACAGAGGGTGTCTATAAAGTAAAGTACAAGATATATTGTTGCTATATATTGTAAAAACATTGTTATATTGTTGAAACACGGTTACATTTAAAATAGTTATATTAAAAAACAGTAAATTAAAAAAATTATTATTATCTAATGACGATAAGTAACTTGTATCCTCTCTACACGTTCCCACTTGTACTTTTCTCACTTATACTTGAAAATACTGCCCTGTTGTCTACCATTGGCACTTTGGTTGCAATACAATTTTCCTAAAATCTTAATATATGATGTTGATTTATGGTCAAAACTTGAAATATCCATTTTTTTTTACTTAAAATAGTTTTGTTCCAAAGCTGCCTTATCTTATGTATTTAAAATAAAAAATCTTAATGAATTCTTTATAAATGCATCTTAAATCACGTATTGAAAAATAGATAATATAATTTAATCATAATATAGATAATCATATATCATATATAGTTGTTAATTGATAATATTACTTTATTCAGTAGAAAAATAAAATTGCCTTAAGGAAGCGTGAAAAAAGCGTTCCGGATAACCCGAGTTTCTTTAGAAGACGGATAAGCGGTGTTCTTCAAATTTCAAGAATTAAAAAGATTAAGACTGACCTTCAGACCGAACTTTGGTCTATACGTCTTGGTTGTCAATTAATCCTACATAACCATTAGACTAAAATATTCCTCTTTAAATGGACGTATCCATCTTGTTTCTTGAACGTTATCAGCTGATACTAGAGCATACGATCCTTTCAGGCACATGTATTAAGAGCCTCTCTTCACTTTCCATATGTGAAAGTTATTTAAATTGTTATTTAGTTATTTGAAATCATTACATAAGCATCGGATCTTCCCTTCACTTTGAATGATAGCACATCAAAAAATAATGCATTCAATTATTTTTTTTTTTTTTTATAGACATATGGTAAGTATATGTTGACACGTTAGAATTACCAGTATTTTTTTTTTCTCTAGATCAATTTTTCTTTCCAATAATCTATCCTTACCTTCCAATGGACTCCATCAGGGAATGAATCGCACGTGTGTGTGCGTGTGTGTGTATAGATCGCTCACACGAGAGGCCGTGATGGCCAAGAGTTTTAAGTTGTCACCTCAGCAACCTCGAGTCTGATGCAGCACCGGTTGGAATCCGGCCTGGACGGGTTGAAATTTATTTTGTGGCGGACCCTCGAAATGAATCTCGACCTTCCCACTCTGGTCAGAATAGGTTTGGTGACCTTTAGGAATTAACCGTCCTGTTTGCCTTAATTTGAGTTGGATGGACGTTAAACACCAAACAAATAAAAAAAAGATTGCGTTTACACTAGCAAATATAGCTTTAATTTTGTAATGTCACTGAAAAAGGAGGAAAACATCTGCAAGAAAAATTGACTGTCACGGAGAAAAAATCTAGAATCATAAATTCTAGATTAAAATCAGCTTAAAAACTGCAAAATAGAATTAATTTAGTCGGTAAATTTAAAACAGTGATGAAAAAAAAAAATCACACCTTAAGGATGTAAAAGAGTCAACAATTCTCTTATATTTCTACTCAAAACATGTATGCAAAAATGCAAAATTTTGAATCTGAGAGTCTTAATATTGCGTATTTCTGTACTTCAGAAATAAATTAAGTTAAGTTCAATTTCGTTGATTTTGATTTTATTATTGTATTTGGATTATTCTGGTCATATTTTCCTTGTATAAGTGTCTTAAATATGCTAAAAGAATAATTAAATATTTAAAACTTTAAATATAAATATATGACAACAATCCACAAGTAATATAGTGCGATCTGAAAATTACTTTTGCCCTCCTCTAAAACTTTTATAATACTGCTTATTACAGTTTATACTCTGGCATACACATTTATACTCTTCTAAATAAATTATTGTATCTCATGCAAATTTAAAATAAATTCAAAGAATTTAAATAAAACATTTGTAATATAGGTTTTTACATTTGTGAAAATGTGCGTTGTTATACATCATTTCAACTGAAATTTATTTAACAATTTTATTATTTTACATTGAAAATTTGCTTTATTCCCACCTATTACAGACCTCTATATTCCCTCCCACACAACCAATATATTCCAGCGTTCCTTTCTTGTCCGCTCTGGAATTCCCTCCCTTCTAATATCCGTCATTCTCTCTCCTCTTTCAAATTCCACCTTTTACAACATCTCATCACATCCCAAAAAGACGCTCTCCAATCATGAAATTTTAATTCAAGATTAAAATCTTTATTAGTAGGAAATATTTGTTTCAATTATCAAATAATGTTTCATTCAACTCTGTGAATCATTTCATTATTTATATAATTTTTATATCCTTCAATCATGAAATTCTGTTTAGTAGATAGTAATTGTTTTTGGCGTTGTTTTTACTATGGATTGTTTCATTATTTTTATATTTTAATTTTCTTCGTTTTTCTTTCTTTTTTTGTTTTTTCTTTTCTTTTTTTTTTGGCTGTACAATTATATTTTTTTTTTTTTTTTACCAGATGAGTGTTCCTTTTTTCTTCTTTTTTTTCTCTACTTATATGTTATAATTAAGATTATTGTAAAAATCAAATGACTGTTATTAATTTAGTCTTTGGCCAGACATTTTTTTCTGTTTTCTTTTTTACTTGTTCATTCTTGTTATTCTTAAGTGACCTAGTCCCAGAATAAAGTTCATTTTTCTATTCTATTCTATTCTATTTACCATTTCGTTCCTCTGTATTCCGGTTCGATTCGACTATTTGAAAGCTGACTTAAAATTCTACCTTCCAACTCTTGTCTAAAAAATGTTGTGAGATGACCCATCCGATTTTACATTTGTATCTAAGGGAATTATACTATATATACAACAATAAACTTAATTTTTATTATCGTACATTATTCAACTATTGAAATTAGTAATTTTATCATAAAATTAACAATCCAGCTCAGATCGAATCTAATATCCATAATGGAACATTTCGCATTACTATTCTTTAGTTTATAAAGATTTCTCTGTAATGTGGGCTGAAGAAAAGCTGAGAAGCTCTTATCGAGGAACAACAAAAAAAAATATACGTGATGCGATCTCCCGAGCAGTTTTTGCTGGCGGCTCAAGCGACCTAGATATCGAACAAGAAGGCCCCTTAGACCATTCTCTTCGAGATGATGTATCAATTTAGCTGGGTCATTGAGTTATCACGGCTCGGCAACTGTCCACACCTCAGGGTGAATGGTTTCCGACATGGTATGATGGAACGCACACAACGGATCTATAGATTATTAGCGGCGAGCGGGATGAAGGATTGGAACAATCACATGAAACGCTGAAATATTTTTGGTAGTTTGTTGAGTTTATTTTTATCGGAGGTAGTATATTTTATCAATTAAGTAATGAAAGAAAAAGAACGGGTATATTTTATCAATTAAGTAATGAAAAAAATACAATAAAAAATATTAGCTACTATTACGCTACTAGCGCCAAAAAATCGAAATTTTGATTTCAATTGATTTTGTGACGTAAGCACCACCTCTATCGATTCCCGCTCACGATATATCGAGAAAAAAAAATTGGAAATGGTCTAAAAATCAAATATTGATGACGTATGCACCAAATACTAACGACTCTCTGTCGTCACTTTGGCCTTTGACAGTGCGAGAATCCTTTAAAATATATCGTAATTATAAAGATTTTGCCAGGTTAATAAACTCCTACTCTATACAATAAAGAATAAAATTGAAAAAAAAAATAGTTATTTGGGGAAAAATCGTTTCATGTGTTTCCTGTAAAGTTTGCGAAATGGCGCTTTCGCCTTTTTCAAAAACGATGTCGATTTCATTGATAGACTTAATAAAATTTAGATTATAATTATTTATTTTAAATAAAAATAGTTTATTTCTATATATATATATATATATATATATATATATATATATATATATATAAATCTTTTACAAATATTTGTTTAAACAATATCTTAGAGAAGTCTGGGAGAGTGGGGATAAAATAATAACATAGAGATTAGAGGAAAGTATAATTCCATGAAATGTTTCATTGTGACAATGATAGTAAAGGGAGATTGTGATCTCTTTTTATTAAGTTTTTTAAAAAATAGTGACTATTATAAGACAATATAAAATAAAATTGTATAGATAATACGACTAAAAGAGTGGAGAATTAAGACAATAGTGAGTAATTTATATTTTTATTTTAAATTAAATATTTTAAATAGTTTTAGATGTTTAAATATAACAAATTTATATTTGAATTATTATAATATATAGTTTTTGTTAGTTTGTTAGAGTTTTTGGTTATTTATAAGATGAAATTATAATGTTGTTCTGTAAGTTTTAGAATGATTTCTCCTGAGGATCGGGAAATTCCCCGACTCATCGATAAGTATATAAAGTAAAGATGTGAAAATCATTTTTAATAAAACACAATATAAAAAAAGGAAGAAAATTGACTTCATAAAATAGATTCAAAATAAAAAAAAGTTGTATAAAAAGAATAAAATAAAAACTTCATTAGAATACTGGAAGATTCCAACAAATTGCCTCCAATCTCTCAAACAGCAGTAAATAACTAAACAGTCGACATTTTGCCAATTCGGACATCATGAGGACAGAAAAACATAATATCTTATAGATATAATCCTGAAAAAGTACATCATATCCCAAAAAGTTCAGCATATCGCTCATCCCAAATCAGCAGCCGATCTAGACTTTGCGTGTCCTAACCCTTGGTTAGGGTTGGGAGCTGTCAGAGGAAGGGGGAGTCTGGGGGCCCTCTATAACTATAAATTCGTCTGTGATATATTAGTAATTTATATAATTTCTCTATTTCTGGGGGCCCCTTAGAGCGCAGGGTCCTGCGCAGGTCAAATAATAATCGGATCAAAATTTCGATGTGCAGCTTTCAATGGATATGTGTTCCAGAGTCCCGTGAGTCCAAAAACAAAATTTGTATCTGTACCAAAGCTGGCCTTCTTATGCCCAATAGCCAAAAAAAAAGTGCTTTTCTCTAGACTAGCGCCAAACCGGCTCTAACGAGAAACTATTTATACAATTGTAAGGAAACCAGTTATAATAAGTTGAAATTTAGTCATGAAAACTTCAAGCGCCGTTTTCTCAAAAGTAAAAGTAAAAAATACCCCAGAGGGTAAATAAAACGCTAAATCTAGAGGAAAAAAAAACCAATCTAGTAACACTGTCTTTAAAGCTAGCGATAGGTTGTTTAAAGTAATTTGTGCATGTTCCTACGGAAACCCGCTCATTTTTGATTAATTTTTAATAATTCGAAAACCGTACAATTCCAGGAACATTGCAGTTGATCATTAAATAATCTATAAAGAAGATACAGCAAAAAATGTTTGTATTGGATTTCGCAGACATTCAAGTAAGGACAGTCGTGTAAGTGGACACATCAGATATTTTAGTTATCAATTCCTAATATTATTTTTATTAGGTATTTAATTTCCATCTATTTACGTTTATCTAATTAAAAATATAATTGTAAGAATGTAAAATCAGTCTATTAAAAAAAATCTATTGTATTTACGACGTTATCAATATTTGAACTTATAAAAACCATTTTAAATACACAATCGTAAATATGATTTTAAGTACATTTCGTACGATAACACTTCATCGAGTCCCGTGATAAAACTAAACAAAAAAAAAAAAAACAGAAAACGATACCGATAATGACAAAGAGCTTATATAACAATAATCGCTTGTTGTTCTGATATCGAAGTCGTTCTGGCTTAATTTAATTACACCCTGGATAAGAGCTTGCACTAACAATCAGTTATTATATTTAGGCTTTGAAAAAATGGCCGGTGGCGAAAACTGCCTATTGGGTGTAGACGATCTTGTTAGCGACCGTAAATATCATAGGATTAGCTAGCATAGCCATCTTTTTGTGAAATATAGTTTTATAGAGGTTATGAGCTATTTTATGATACTGTTATCTCCATTCCCCTCCCCCATTTATACAGTTATAAAAATATTGATACAGTTAAATTTGGATGACTCAGGCATGTGTAATACGATTTTTTTTTTCAGGTACCTCTGTTATTTATTTTATTTTAGATTTATTTATTCATATTTTCAACTGTAACGTAGGGACCTTAAGCTAATGCTCTGTACAGACTATTATTAAATGTCAGCAGCTATACCTACCCATTTGTAGCCCTATAATGCCTGATCCAAGTTATGAGGTCGCGTATCCATCTTCTTTTCAGACACCTCGGAGGTTTATAGGAAATAAATTGGGATAGTCAGGTTAGGAACTATTTAGTGTCTTTAGTTTAGTGTTTAGTGTCCTTTTCTATTCCTATTAAGTCAAACAGGATGGGCTATTTCTGTAGGGTACAAACCTATTCTAACCAGAGTGGGAAGGTCGAGATTCATTCCGTGGGTCCGGCTCGAAATAAATTTAAATACGCCGGATTCGAACCGGCGTCGCAGCAGATTCGAGGTTGCTAAGGTAACGTCTTAACACTCTCGGCCACCACGGTCTCTGGAACTATTGGGTTCCTGTGAGTATGGAGTTTGTGATTTCAGAATATATTTCTGAATGTGACGATTCGATTCGGAGTCAATTCGATAGTATCGTGGAGCCCCAAAGCTCAACTTCTTAAGTCCGAATAGTTCTGATATGAGCGTTTTGTAATCAATTGGAAGTTTAGAGCGTTTGGAGCGTTTTTCAAGTAAACGTTGAAGTAATTGCAATCTGCCAGTCTTTCATTCGCGTAGGTGGATTGAATCCGCTATGTAGTTGTCAGAATTTTTGAATGGATCAAAAAGAAATCGGTTCGATGAAGATTTCAGAATCAGATCAAACAACTTTTGCCACATTTAAAAGCCGTGACAGAAAAACATATAAAAACGGATCAGATAATCCGGGTGGCGGTCAAGAAAAATTAAAAATAAGTAAAAACTATTTTTATACTATTGAAAACCGACGTTTCGACCCATTTCCTTCATCAGGGCTTACGAGTTCAAGGGAGATTCAAGAACTCAAGGTCTCAACTTAAGAAAGTAATTAATAGCAAGTTGGCAACAGCATAAAATAATGTATTCTATAATTATCTCTAATAATCCTCATAATTTGTGTATTCCTTAAAATCCTAACTAATTATTCAAAAGTATTACGGAATGAAAACAATGCCCTAAAGAGATAAAAGCAATTAATTATAAGATATATCAATATTTCAAAACTCTAGAGCTGTATCATCTTGGTGCAGTAGAATCCAATAAAACGAAGGCTTCATCACTCATCAGGAGTTGCACAACATGGCCGTAGTCTTGTCTAGTTAATAAAATATCCAAACTCTGCTTAACATTTTCATCTTGATTCATTTATCTTCTTCTAATAGAACGTATGTCCCTCTTATATACAGACAATATATTAGCCTCATAAATCAATATATCAATGATATAAATTTTAAAAGGTTTATTATGATGGCATATGATTTGATTGACCAATATTTTTTCAGAATATGTATTCTAACACACACACACATATATGTATATATATATATATATATATATATATATATATATATATATATATATATATATATATCGACTTTATTTTTTGAAAAAGGCGTAAGCGCCATTAACAAACTTTACAGGAAACACAAAAAACGCTTTTTCCCATAATAACAATTTTTTTTTTAAATTGTATTCTTTATTGTGTAGAGAAGGAGCTTTTCAAGATGGCAGAGCATGTGTAATTACAATATGTTATAGAGATTTCTAGTACTGATAAAGGCCAGAATTAGGACTAAAGAGTCGTCAGTATTTGGTGCTTACGTCATCAATAGTCTGTTTTCCGATCATTTCCATTTTTTTTTTCTCGATATATCTTGAGCGGAAAACGATAGAGACGGTCTTTACGTCCCGTAGCAGATCATATAAATAATGATAAATAAATAATGAATCCTAAATTTCGAATTTTTGCTGGTATATCTATGTGTTTATCTTATTTATTTAACTTGAGATAATGAGCCAAAAATTTGTTTTCTTAATCTCACTTAATTAACCTATATTAAAATTCCTGAATCGAGCAAAAAATAAAGTTACCCTATATAGTCATTAATCTCTTTAATTAGAGAACATTTTAGTGAAATCTAGGCTATTAGTTCAAAGTCGTGTAGAAGGTACATTTTTCCGAACGAAGATAAAGGCGAAGTACATTCTGTTGGTTGAAGTTAATATGCAACTTGGCAATACAATAATTACTGCAATCGATTAAGATAGAATTGTTTTATTTTCTTGTTTTGTTTTCTATTTTTATCAATAAATAAATTATATTTATTGTACCTATGTAAAAAGTCTTATTACAGTTGTTCAAGCATAAATCCCAATTCAATTATAAGTGTATTATTGTATTGTTCTACTATGAAATAAAATGTTTATAATTTTTTTTTTTTTTTTATGAATTGCATATGCAGGCGAAATGTTTTTTTATCTTGTTGAGTTTTTTTCAGAAGTATTAACAGTGATTAATCATTTTTCTTCGAAGAAAAAATCTTTTAATTTGTAGAAAATATTATACCTTGCTAGTAATATTTATTATTTAGCTGATGTTAGGTTACGCCACCTTTTCCTTCAGTATGTTTGTAAATATTTTGTAGTGAGGTGTCTCTAGTTGATGTGTCTTTGTACACTGTTGATGTGAGATGTGCTTCATTTTGTCTCCATATATTTGATCGTAATCTTTTTGTTCTGATGATGCCTGAATTGGCGAAACGTCGATTTGTTAGTTGTATACCGCTATTTTAGAGACTCAAGTTTTCGTGTTTGGGATTTTTCTTGTTGAGTTATTGCTCTTTTAAAATAGCTATTTTCTTTCGTAAATATTTGAAAACTAACAAACATTTTAAAAAAATAATGAACATTTACAATAGGTATGGATTGGGGGGGAGGGGGCCCTGGACCCAAGGATAAAGATGACACTGTGTATTGCCGCCATTTTAACACCAATCTAATATTGATCAATCTATTTATTCATCATTCTAGTCTAAAGTATAGCTAATTTTGATTTTTTTTTTTTTTTTTTTTTGAGATATGTGAATTATATGCCACTACTTTTTTAATTACATTTTTATTGCGTTATTTATTTATCTATATGTAAACTCCAACTTCGTGAGCCGTTGGCGTAATATAACTACTTGAATTCTGTTGAATAACTTTGTGGCCTTAATGAATGACAATATTGTATTAGCAGTTTCCTCATCGTCAGGGTCGCCCACAAGGCCCAAACATTCGACGAATTTTTGGGGGTCCGGTAGTCAAGGTGTCCCAACCGTTAGCGGAGAATCCAGGCACCCGGAAGATTGCTTACCACAACTTTTTAAGTATTATTTTATGTGATTGATTATTTTAAGTAATAATGTAATGATAATATAAATAGTTACAATTTTTGAAATAACCTAAGTCAATATTCGGTTGCGGTGTTGACACTTGGAGGCTCGAGTTAAGACTTGTTGGGGGTCCCAACAATGGTGTGTCGGCACCAATTGAAATTTTTCTCAAACAGAGTAAAGCTCTGTTGTTCTTCAAAGTTCTGTTGGAATTATCTTTACAATTAACGCATGCTGGAGGATACAGAACGCCCAATAGGTACCATGCGAAAGCTCGCAGTAGCATGAGTACATAGGAATGTAAATATAAGTGTATCCAGTTCCGTGTTCCAAATCGAAGTAGAGATTACAACCTCAGCTAGCCAATGGAATTCCTAACAAAGGTTCTCCATTGTTTACTTTTCTATTGTTTAGTCTATTCAATGGCCTGACTGACCAACTTCTCTCTCTTGTTTCAATGTCTGATTAAAAAAAATTCGAAGTTTCACTTCAAGCACTGTTTCTTATTAAACTCAACATTGTCATAAGTCGTTTGAGTTAATTTATGAAAATGAGTTTGAAGTAAAAAGCATTGAAGAAACAAAAAAAAAAATATTTAACCTGTAAACAAGATAGTGAAAAGGAAAGTCTTCCCAAATTTAAATTTTATTGGCACTCACAACAGCAAATTTTCAACGCTTCGGGGTTTTCCCACATCATCAGAACCATACTTATAAATATATAAAAAAAAAATTGTTGTTTTTTTGTGACAATTTTTACTTCCTTGTACGAAGTAAAAGAAGTATTGTAATCGCGAAAATTTTCGGTTTTCAGATTTCAACGGAAATATCCATTTTGACCATCCCTGAATCCATTTTGACCAGTTTCCTCATGGCGTCTTTATGTACGTACTTTCGTATCTCGCATAACTCAAAAACGGTTCAACTTTCAACCGTAGAAAGTTGAAATTTTGTATTTAAGATTTTTGTAAAATCTAGTTGTGAAGCTCCCTTTTTGGTCACTGCTTGATCACCGGAAGTGGTACTTTGCTTGAAGGTCATAATTGATTTACATAAAAAATTATATATAAATTACTATGCAAAACTTCTCAAATTTAGTATTTATAACTTATATATTGATTTAAATAACATACTTTGGTCTAAATTGGAAAACTGGAAGCGGTACTTTACTTGAAGGTTATATTAGACTTTCATCAAAAATTATATTAAAATATAATGAAAACATCTCAAATTTGGTAAATAGGACTTTTATATCGATATGAATGTATTTACTATGTTTTGGTTAAAGTTGGTGAGCCGAAAAGGATACTTTACCTGAAGGTTATAATAAACTTTCATCAAAAATTATATTTAAATTAAATACATAAATTATATGTTTCGGTAATAAAGGTTACAAACGCAATTTGGTTTCCAATCCAATTAAACATTTTTATTACTTGTTTTAAGTGTTAAAATTGATTGTAAAATACTGGTTTTGCTTTCCATTTGTGTGTGGGTGTATCAATAGATGGATGTCGCGACGCCGAGTGTCGTTTTTAAGATACTGCAATCTTCGGAAACTTGTAACCAAATTCAGGATCACTTTTTTAACCACCGATTAATAGTTTAATTGGCGTACCAGGAAGTCATTTGTTGTCCACATCAGATATTTTGTTCTGAGTACCAATGAAATTTAAATTTTGGAAGACATTCCTTTTCACTCTCTTTTTTACTGATTAAATATCTTTGTCTTTCAGTCAGAAATATTCATCATAAAAAATATATATATTAAGTCTTACGCGATGTGAAACCGTTCTGTAACGAAGCACTGGTGAACTATAAACTCGTTGAACCATCACGTACCATAACAGAGTCCGTAAGGCGGCGGTTTTGGATTTGAATTCGTATGAATAGAATGGTTACAATGATTGCTGTAAAGTAATAGAGGTTTAGTTTACATTTTTTCTTGTTGGAACATGGATCGACTTACTGAGCTTGAATATTTATCAGGCACTCCTGCAATGAAGTTCCATTTGTTGAAAAATTCGAAAGGACGGATATCTGTTCATGAATATTTGACATTAAGAAGTAAGAACGGAAAATTTGAGAGATCTTATGAAGAGCTTAGATAATTCCTCAATTATCTGCTGTGATATTTCGAAGTTATATCAATAAACAATTTATGAATATCTAACAGTGAATATTAAGAATATCAGTAAACAACTTTACTTTGGGAGAAAGCAAAAATAAAAAATAAATTAAATACTATAAACAATTGGAAGATTCCAAAACACAAAGCCTCAAGTCTCTAAAATACCGGCAACCAACTAACCAATCAACGTTTCGCCAATTCAAGCATCATCAGGACATACACCAAAAATCACATCTATGAAGACCAAACACAGCACATCTCACATCAACCGTCCAGAAAGACGCATCAAACAGAGACAACACTGTATTTGAATGTAATCTTCACTGATGTTGTTATGTTACCTCCATTATTCTTCAGTATGTGATTGGAAGTCTTGGAGCGATGATCCCGGAATTGACGAAACGTTGACTGGTTGGTTGTTTGCCAGTATTTTAGAGACTTGAGGCTTTGTGTTTTGGAATCTTCCAATTGTTTATAGTAATTAATTTATGTCTCTTGTTGAGTTTTTGCTCTTTTACAAAAATTAATGACAAAATTGGTGACAAAATTAAATAGCAACCTCGATAAATTAGTGAGCCCTTGCTTGCTCAAACCGGAGCAGAAAGTCAACGTTGTCAACCAATATCTGTTCCCGGCACTTACATATCCTCTCCAGACTGCGCCCCTTACAAAGATACGCCCCGCGGTATTGGAGGGAATAGATATAAATATCCGCAGGAGCATTAAGGCCATCATCGGACTCACCGCTAACACCTCAACGGCGATGTTATACGCACCGAGGAGGTATAGAGGATTAGGATTGATCCGCTGTCAATGGGAGGCTCCTTTACAGCATTGGTCCATTGCCCAGCGACTGTCTAATGTGCCGGATGCCCTGTTCCAGTCAACATTTAATTACGAAACGGAAATAGCTGAATGTGCAGAAAAACTGAATGTTGATCAGGGCTACCGTAGTGTGAGAGCTCTACGACAGTCGCTGCGGGAAAATATGTTTAAAGAATGGGCAAATTGCAGGTGGCAGGGCGTTGGTGTTCGCCATTTCAAAGAGACTCCGAAAGCCAACAGATACATCTGCGAGAAGCAGGTTCTTTCGGGGTCGGAATGGTCCAACGCCTTGAAACTTAATATTAATTACGCACCACTGCGTGGAGTACCAGGAGCCAGCGGACAGCAGAGAGAAGTTGGGTCCCTCTGTCACAAATGCGGCAGAGAGTCTGAAACACCAGCCCATGTGCTGGGAAAATGCCCCAACAACTCCCTCCTCATAACACGCCGGCACCATAGGGTCAAGCATGAGTTAATAAGGCCCCTCAGAGAAAAGGACTTCGCCTGCTTTGACGAGGTCTATTGTATTGATACGGACGGATCCGCGAGGTATGCTGATATTGTCGCATTCCCTAGGACCGGAAAGACAGCATTGGTCCTGGATCCGACGGTAAGATTTGAGGGAAATGATCCTGATCAGGCAGGTGGAGTGGAAAGGGAAAAAAAAGACATATACGATAAATGTATCCCTTTCCTAAAAGAAAAATTCCGCGAGACCTTCGGAGAGAGAGAGTTCACCGTGAGAGGCCTCTGGTTTGGGTCTCGTGGAACAATACCGCATAGAACGGAGAGCTTTTTGGAAGACCTAGGTGCTAATGCTGGGGATATTGCGGTGTTGGCCGAAAACATTATTCTGGACTCCCTGGGGATTATCCACCATCACCTGCATGGTAGGTAGATGGGTCTATTTATCATTTGGGATTGTTTGTATATGTATATATATTTATTTATTTATTTATTCTCCTGTACTGTTGATCTATATATGTGTGCGTTCGGACATTGATGGTTGATTAGTTTCATAAATTTTCAAATTGTCTAGAGTTTATATACTGGATTAAGAAGGGGTTGATTGTGAACTGGAAGGGAGAATTATGGAAGGTGAGAAGGTAGTTGGATGGATGAAAATAAATAAGGGATAGAAAAATAAAAATAAAATGGTGTGTAATCAAATACAGACGAAAAGTCTATGAAATATGTGTATGAATGGAAGAAAAAAAAAGAAGAAATAAATGTAAAATTGTGTATATATAAATATTTTATCCACTATGGATTGATTGCTGTGTATTATAGCAACCCAATGTAATTGGGCAGCATTGATTTTTAATAAATCATTTCTCTCTAATAAAAATTAAAACTAAATATTATGTTTTGTATTTATTCCCAGTGCTTACAACTGTCATTGGGACTTCCCCTAGTATTTAATAACAATGCATTCATTGAAAAAAAAAAAAATAAAAATCTGTTTATTTTAGTCAGTTGACATCCGCATGATGGTATAGAAGAATCAATCTAATTAGGGATTGATAAATTATTTGCCACTTCTATAAATTTGGTTTTATTGAAAACTAGTTTCGAATGTTATACATTGGAAAATAGTTTTCAATAAAACAAAATTTATAGAAGTGGCAAATAATTTATCAATCCCTGTGTATTTTAGTTTTTTGTTTTAACATTACTTACATTTATGAATGTTCATGAAATTACATCAGCGTTATCTTGACCCGAACTAGTCTCACCCTTTTTACCGTTAAATAATCTAACTGAAAAACAGACATGCAATAGCTCATAAAGGGTACTTGAAGCAGTACTAGTAAAGGTTTCTGATTCTCGACCACATTTTTTTATTGGAGAAAGTTGAAGAACTCCAATCAGCTGATCCGTGACGAATATGATGTACTGATTTTAAAGTTTATACGGACGCAGACTGCTTCTGTCAAAACAGGATTTCTACTCCGATAATATCCACAAATTTTTTTACCAATATAAAATACCAGTATTGAAAGCCAGTACGCTTAGCTTTCTGGTTTCCCATGTAAACAATTACAAATTTAAAATTAAATCTCTTAAAGTGAATACTCTTAGAAAGGAGCGAATTTCTTGTGTTTTGGCCACTTTAAAATAACCTATTTATATATTTTGTAAAGAGTCGCAATTTTTTTTATGTTACAGCACGTAAATTGTACGAAATTAGTGTTGTCAGCGTGAGAACTGATGATTTCACCCGAAGAGCTCTACTGTAGACATAATTATTATGATTCTAATCTGGTAATTAATAACGTAGACAGGTTGAATGTTTGATGAAAGGAGGAGGGCAGCCAGATATTAGCATATTAAAAAAACATAAATAAATTTTGTTCGATGGTGAAATTAACTTTTATAGTTCAAGGTGAGATGATTTACGATTTTTTTTTATACTGTTATTATTTTTAGTGGTCATAATTAGATCGTTATATTTAGTTAGTTGATTATTGGTGCTGATTGGCTGGAACAAGCGGTTTGCTAAATTCATAACGGTTAATTCTAACGTGCCAGCTTGATGCGTAACTAAGACCTTAAAGGCCGCCAACGACGATCACTCCAAATGGAACGATGGAGTGGAGAAACTGGAGTGTTTAGAGTGAAGACAATTTCAAGGGCTCCACTGATGTTCACTCCATTCCATCGTTTTTTGAAAAAGGCGTAAGCGCCATTTAGTAAACTTTACAGGAAAGGAGGAGGGCAGCCAGATATTTGCATATTAAAAAAACATAAATAAATTTTGTTCGATGGTGAAATTAACTTTTATAGTTCAAGGTGAGATGATTTACGAGTTTTTTTATGCTGTTATTATTTTTAGTGGTCATAATTAGATCGTTATATTTAGTTAGTTGATTATTGGTGCTGATTGGCTGGAACAAGCGGTTTGCTAAATTCATAACGGTTAATTCTAACGTGCCAGCTTGATGCGTAACTAAGACCTTAAAGACATGAAACGATTTATCTCCAAATAGCAATATATTTTTTTTTTTTCAATTTTATTCTTTATTCTTTACTGTAGTAGTTTATTAAGGTGACAAAACTTTTATAATAACAATATATTTTAAAGACTTCTAGCACTGGTGAAGGCCAGAGTGACTACTGGGAGTCGTTAGTATTTGGTGCTTACGTCATCAATAGTCGATTTTTAGGCCATTTCCAATTTTTTTTTTCGATGTATCGTAAGCGAGAATCGATGGAGGCAGTGTTTAGATAACATAATAAGTTGAAACCTAAATTTTGAATTTTTGCGCTTAGGCCTTTTTCCAAAAATGGAGTCTATATTTATAAGTATTTCAGTGTACAGAGTAATATACTTTAATATAATTAATGAGATATAAATAGTAAGAGCATTAATTCATTTAATCTTTACCCTTTCAAAAATATTGTGGGCATTTTGATAGATAATATTGGAAATTAGAAATCCTCTAAAAATGTTTATTTCCGTTTAATTAAAAAAAAATACCTGTACCACTACAACACGTGAAGGGTCTTGGGTTCAGTACTAGGTAAGGACCGTACTGTTTCAAAGCCAACGGTTGTGTAAGAAGATGATTCGACCGAGATCACGCTGAAAACTGAATAAATAATTATCTGCTACAGCCGGTCTCGAGCTTGGAACCTTGAGATTAGTAGCACAGTGTCCTACCCACTGAGCTAACATCACATTCATAAAATCATTAGAAAATAAGTAATACATTAGGTAAATTAATAATTAAAAAAAAATAATTATTACCAATATTACTGCATTCAATTAATTTTTTCAATCATACTGACTTATAAGACTTTGTTCTTACAATATGAGAGCTAAATAATTCCACTACGGTCCTACACATTAAACTTGCAATAGCACAGTATGGTGTTTCAGTTGGCAAGACAGGCTAATAATGGTGACATAACAGACTCAGTTGTTGAGAAGTGGGTCGCGAATCCAGTTGCCAGCCTAGTCCTAGACAAGCACTGTCTTGTAGGTCTGGAAGGACACATGCAATACGCCCCAGTAGCTAGCGGTACACGCAGGGTCATCTAACTGTCGTACTTAAGACTTGGCAGAACACGTTCGCGTAACACTAACAGCCTGTGCCTTCTAGATTAACATCTGCCAT
Organism: Rhaphigaster nebulosa; assembly: GCA_948150685.1. NCBI lineage: Eukaryota > Metazoa > Arthropoda > Insecta > Hemiptera > Pentatomidae > Rhaphigaster > Rhaphigaster nebulosa. The sequence continues at coordinate 12,287,838 of OX411311.1, read as the reverse complement.
AGAGCACCTCAATCTTCGGAAATGCCACTGATCTAGTTGGTCATGAAACTGAACGGACTGTAACATTTTATATGATGACAGAATAACAACTCAAACATACGTACATATCAACATCATAAAATCAATAATATTAATGATATTGATTAAAATTATATATTTTTTAAAATAATAAATAATAATGTATTGTGCTAAGTTATGTAAGATCTCTCTATCCAATAAAAAAATACCTTGATGCAATCCTTCAACCTCTCACACCGAGTTCGCTGGCATTTTGAAGACAGTTAAACCGCAGAGCTATACTTGCAGGTATTTTCGATTTATTTAAATTATTGAACTTGCTTATCATTATGATTTTTTTTTAACTGTTATTACTGGAAATTCTTCAATGCACATTTAATCTCTGTAAATGATTCCTATTGCACCTAGTTTATGTAATTAAACTATATTAGAATATTTTAACCAAAATAAAAATCAAAGAAATATGTTTATTCGTCATAGCTGTTATGTTGTTATGCTAATAGGTATGTTGAAAAACCACTTTAGTGTTTGTTTTTTTAATCCATAGTAATTTGTTGATCATAAACGATGTCTATCATGGACTTTACAAAAGATTTTAAAAATATTTAAAAAAAATTTAAAAATCATTGACTTTTTTAAAATTACCACTTGGCTTTTATAATTCCAAAAGAACAGAAATTTCGGTAGCATATTATAATCTAAAGATGAGTTTGGCGACTAAAAATCAATAAAATTGTTTTCAATTTTTAAACAATTTCTACAAGCTTAAGTGGTTCGATATAGATTCAAAAAAAAATTCGAGTTGGCGTAAGTATTAAGCGGTCGACCATATCTCAAATTGTTATTACCTGACTCTATAACCATGATAACTTCGTATTTATAGAAATTTATATGACAGCGTTAAAAAAAAAATTAATTACATTTCTTTAATAAAATTCCTTTATTAAAAATAAAAATCTGCAAATGTTAATTTAATACCAATTCATATATTAGTTATTTATTTTTACTGTACCAATTAACTTGTTAAAAGAGATAAATTACTCTTTAATACCCTCATAAAAATAACGCTGTATGCAATTGCCCCTTTCAACGCCTAAAAGTTATTTGGAAACTGCCTGCTTTGCATAGCCTGGGTAATATAACCACGAAAAATGAAAGCGTCTCTACTTCTGACGGGCATTTAACGTCATTTTTTTAAGTTGGTTAATATGAAGATATAATATTTCATGTCAGCATAACTAACTACTTCGTATAGCGCTGGGTACTTTGTTTTAGTGCTCGACGATAAATTGAAATATATCACGGTTTCTTTCATTGAGTGTTGTGTGAAATCATTAATAAAAATGACTGAAAGAGGATTTGTTTAAGCGCAGTCGAATAATCTTCCAAGAATAGACGGGATTATGATGTTTTTTTCTTTCTTCAAATCTAGATTTTATATCTACTGACTTTAAAGGGGTAAAAGCTACAAGATAATTTTGCGATGATTAATTCAGTTTTGAAGCTCTCTTAATACGTAATTTCCCGTATTAATTTTGAAATCTAAACATAATCTTCAAATGCAGTAAAAATAATTTTATCAGCAAATGCAGTCAAGTATACTAATACGAATTATTTTATTGAGTAAACAGGTGCATATGTTTCAGTTGTTAGAATATAATACAGTTATAATTATTATATTTAATATTTTTGTTGTGGATCTCAACGGGAATTGTATGGTGACTCATTATTTTGTATTGCAAATAATTTTCTGTATCCTCTTCTAACTAAAACAATATTAAATTGATAAAAATGCATCTAATGTCCGATCAAAAGTGGTTATGATTATAGGAGGTTATGGCACCTTTTTAATATAAAGCAACAATATTGTAAATTAAATTGTAAAGGAAACGATATATTCATTATAATGATCTTCAAAACAATGCAAACTATACCTCTTCTCATGGTTTTACACCAATTTGCTCGTAGAGTTGAGTTTTTTGGAACGAGAAAAAATACTTTATCCGGTGCACTTTTCGTTGTATTATTGTACATAGGTACAAGACAGTACATATACGAAGGTTTTCGCTCTTTTTCTATAAATTAATAAATCATAGAATTATATCAAATTTAGCAAGTTTCGCCAGAACCAGTACAAAGTCGTTTAAATTAGCTTTGTTGACATGAAAAGTGGCGTCACTTAAACACCGTGAAAAATGGTGCGTTGGAATAGCCAAAATATCTTGCGCAAAGGATTTTTTTTTTTAATTTAATAAGAATGTTTTTATGAATTGTTTAATAATTTATGTAAGGTATTTTCAAAAATCGTGCATTTACCCTATTCTCCATGTTATACCCGATTCTTCTTTAGGTATTAATTAAATTGTGCTTAAAAAAAGTAGGAGTTCTACATAATTTGCGTACCCTTAGTTGAAGTAGTCTATACTTAATAAATGGTACTTAGGTATAGACATGCATTAGATAACCTTCTGTTGTAGGTACGTGACATTTGCCGATTGCACAATGGGATGCCAACTTATAGCTGGTCAGTTCCGACCCCCGCAGCAGTGTCTCACCTTTCTAGCTGACCTTTCTCTTCGAGGTCCTCAGGAGTATTTACCGCAATTCCCCTTTCACTCCTCGCAGAAAAACTCATAAACCGCGTATAATATATATATTTAAAATTCAGGAATTTTCTCCTTTTACCCTGAATCATTAACTAATCCAATTCTATAAGGGTGCCAGTGGAATTGCTCAGTTCGCATTACTCACTAAGCAGTAGATCGTTTGAGAGTTACCCTCGGCTGTCGCAGGTAATTGGTTAAGTGCAGAAGAAAGTTACAGTACCAGAGGAAAGCAAAGGAACGACTGGTTCCATTCCCTGTTTACAGTGCCAGTGCCAGTAAAGGATTTGGAAATTATTAACGGATACCAATTCGTTAGTTTCGCTTTCTATGTCCAATTATTTCCAAAAATCTCAAATCCATTAAGGTCATACCTTATAATTGCGAATCCAGAACACCTTCAAGTTTCTCCCTATATTATTAATATTAGATCAAATATTGCACACACTTGCTATATTAAAAGGTCGTAAGCCTTTCGCGATCGAGGAATTACTTTTTGTAAACATCAATTCGTTGCTAATGCCTAATGTTTTAAACAAAAGGTTTCTGGCGCTATATTAAAGGCAAAATTTCGGGAACAAATAATTTTTAGAACAGTATAATTTTTAATAAAAAAAAAAAATAAATATATATACATATATATATATATATATATATATATATATATATATATATATATATATATATATATATATATATATATATATATGAAAACACTGCAAATTATTGCACTATGGTTTATTATTTTCAAATAGTTGTATAACCAAAAAAATAATAATAATTTCACGAAGTGATCACAACCTCCCTCAGCATTACTCGGCAATGTTTCAATATAATTTAAGAACGCATTTCAAATTAATTCCGCGCACTTTCATTATTTAGATTGGCAGTAATCGATTACTATGGATTATTTTCGCATTAAAAATAATACTGGGGGATTCTCTGTCTCGCTGGATAAGTTGAAACATAGACAATTTTTTATTACATCGATATTTCACTGCCGATATCATTAAAATATTGTTTTTATTAAGTTCATTTACTGCATAATTTAAATATTAAGAAACAGTTTATTTTCTATCTACCTACCATTCCGTTAAGGATTTTTTAATTTGATAAAAGATCTAACGATATTTTGAAATATCCATATTTCTCTGCAGATATTATTTAAGTTCATTTTCAACAGGATTAAAATACCAAGAACCAGATTATCTCCTACTATTCCTCCATTTCGTTTAAACTTTTTTTTTTTTTTTATAAAAAATTAACGATATTTTTTAATATCGATATTTGCATGCCTATATTGTCAATATATCGATACTTTTAATCGATATCAATTTCGATATTTTTCTTTCGACATCCTATCCCTAGACAGCCACTATAGATAGTAACACGAATCCACCACACCACAAGTTTTTATGGTTGTTTGTATGTCGGCCCATCTCGTAGAACTTTTTATTTTATATATTATTTTACTATTTTTTTTAAATATCGTTTTTCGATACTCAAATAAATTGAGAAAGAAAATAACAATATACATTTTTTTTTAAATCGATATATCTAAAAAAAAAGTATAGATATTTTTTCAACATCTCTACCGTAACAACTCGTTGCGAGATGACTCTAAACTAACAATAAAACATATTTTGCTAGTTTAACCCAAAATATATTGTCCGTTAATAAAAACCAATTTAATAATTTATTAGTAAACGTTGAAACAAAAGCTAAAACATTTTTACAAGGGAAATAATATTTATATACTATGCACATGGAGAAAAAAATAACTTTATAATTTAATATTCGATATAATATTATCTATAATTTTTTTTTGTTGAAAACTAATTTCAAATGTTAAACATTCATCTTCAGTTCTAAAAACACACAAAAATTCAAAAATAAGCTATTTAAAATACAGTTTGGTATTATTATACATATTAAATTAAATATAATATACCAAACTGTATTTTAAATTGCTTATTTTTGAATTTTTGTGTGTTTTTAGAACTGAATATGAATACATAATATTTGAAACTAGTTTTCAATAAAAACAAAATTATAGAAGTGGCAAATAATTTATCAATCCCTAATTAGATTGATCCTTCTGTACCATCATGCGTACGTCAACTGACATCTTTAGATGTTTAAATAGCGTGATTGTCCAACATAGAATCTCTTGTTTGTGTTAATCTTTCTTTCTACCTCTTTTTGATTATGATCAACGAAATCGAATGTTGTAAAAAAGTTACGAAGATGAAGATTGATATTCATCTGTTTCATTCTTTTTCGCTGTTTACTGCCCATTATTTTCCTTTACTATCAACCTAGTGACCGATAAAATGCTTGAGGTGTTGAGCAATTGGAATGAGCTAAGCCATGAAATAGCGTGTCAAATCGTTACGATTCCCTCAACATTTTTCGTTTTGATAAAAAATAAATATTCCAGACACAGTGGAATATTGAAAGATTCAATATTCCACGAAGATTGAATATTGAAAGATTCATTTTCAATTAGGTAACAGAAATTAAATTTAAATATTATAATTGAAGGTAGTAAGAATTTATGATAACTACAGCCCAATATGGGAAGTCAATGATTAAATACATTTTTCTTTGGAACAAAGAAAAGAAAAACTTTTTTTTTTTAATTCTACTTAATAAATTGTGAAAATGAGTCTTGTTATTTATTTTTTAAATCGAATTAACGCTATATTTCCGTTTTATGACAGTCTTTCGTCTGGAAAGGTCAACTTAATCGTCAAAATTAAACTTCTTACTTTCCTGCCGCTACTAAGGAAAGTATTGTGTAATCGGGTCAAAATTTTGATGTGCAATATTCAATGGATCTATGCGTTTCAGAGCCCCCTGAGTTGGGAAAAAATATTTTCGGCCAATAGCCTGCTATTGCCAAGATTATCTCTTGAGCGGGTGGACCGATTTTGTTTCTATTTTTTCTTTTTTTTTTTTTTTTGTTATGTACAGTTTTGTCTCTCAATGCTGTGTATTAAAGCGGGTACCTTGCGCGCAATAGCGGCTGCGCAATATTCGACAAACGGGTTGTTCTATAGAATGTAGCGCAAAAACGACTCTAAAGATTTTGATGAAGCTTGCCTAAAGTCTTCTATTTAAAGCTCTCTAACTATCCATATATAAAGTACATTCCCAAGGAAAAAAAAAAAAAACAGAAAAAAAGATATGAAGAAAATAAAACTTTATTCGCGCATAACTCAAAAAGTATAGTTTTTTGTGAATGATCATTACAAAATCATTCGAAAGGTAATTCAATTTTCAACAAAACAAAAAAGATTAATCACCCAAATTGGTAAAAGTATTAGCAGAGATATAGCGTTTTGAACTTTGTTCACATGCTATTCTACAAGTATTCTACCGACGATCCTATGGACACCGGTTCACCTTTCTAGTTTAGTTTTTCAATAACTCGAAAAATATGCATTTTTCGGAATACTGCACACGCCCATTTGAAAGATAATTTGATTGTCTACAAAATTAAACATAACAATAAATAAATAATATATATATATATATATATATATATATATATATATATATATATATACAAAAAATAGGACTAATATAAGGAAAGATATAGCAAATATTTTTTGTTAACCAAAGTGGTTATGAAAGTCCATATATGAGCTCCATTTTTTTTGTATTTAGGATTTATGTGAGGTCCCTATATATAAAAAAAAAACTAGTTACCGTTTCAGTTCAGTTCCAGTTACTGTAACTGCGTCACCTAGAGGGCAATGACCATCGGTCAGTAATTAACGCAGGAATCGCTGGATCATCGCTGTGCTCTATGCCTCGGTAGGCCTGGCAGCCCTGAATCAAATTTTATCCAACTTTATAATAGCCGTGTGTTATCTCTATTTATTAAGTATTGGGCTGTTGAAGTGAGATGTGTAATTTCTATTCTGCGTTAATTTGATTTTATGTTTTTCAGTCCTGATGATGCATGAATTGACGAAACATTGACTGTTTAGTTATTTACTGCTATTTGAAGTACCGAAGGCTTTGTTTTGGAATCTTTTAATAATAATCTACAAACAAAAATTTCTCTCATTCATAAATTATTACATTGTTTATGTTTGATATAGTACCTATCAAAAAAAGTCTGCCAAGTAAGGTTTGTATAACTGCCTCACCATTTCTATCGGGTACATAAGGAAAAATAAATTAATGTTTATTTTGGCATATTTTAGGAAATGTCCCACACAAAAAAAAAATTGTGCAAAATGTACATGCGCGATCAAAATTCGATTAAAAACACGGAATCAGAACCCTCGATTACCTAAAAAAACGATTCCTACATCGAAGAAAACTTGAACAATTGCAGTAAATCAAAATGCACTTGCGCGATCGAAAATCAGATTTAAACAATGGAATCAGATCCCTCGAATGCCTAGTATACGATCTCTGTATCCAAGAAAACTCCAACAATAACAGTAAATCGAAATGCGCTTGCGCAATGAAAAATCCTATATTAAATTCGGAATGAGCGTCCTTAAAAAACCTACTTTCTCCAATTTTGGACCAAATCTGACGAGCCGTTTTCGAAACTGATGTTTCAAGGAAAATACGTTTTCGCTTGCGTAAGCGAAAGTAGTGGACGGGATTTGACAAAATTGATACTGAACCATTTTCACCATAATCCTCAACTTTCTTCCAACTTTGGGCCAAATCGAACGAGCCATTTTCGAAAGATACTTGTGTCAAGGAAAATACGTTTGCGCATGCGTAAGAGAAAGCAGTTGATGAAATTTGAAAAAAAAAAATATATGGGGCCATCTAGGTACCATTTCCTAAAAATTTCATTAAAATCGAATTGACAGTAATAGATTTTATGCCCGTCACATGAATATGATTATAGGCAGACAGACTTGAGACCAAATTTGTTCCTTCATATCTAATACGTAAAACGTAAGAGTAAATTTTCGATTCTCTAGACATATATTTTTTTTCAACTCCTTCAGTAGTGAGGAAACAAAACTAATAATAGAAAAACAAAAGAAAAGAAACTGATAACTAAAATATCAAAATAAAAACAATCGGGGAAAAAACACATAAAGAACTAGAAGTAAAAATCTAAGTTATTCGGAAATTGGTCGCTTTGTCAAAATCTGTTGAATACAAGCAAGAAATTTAGTTTTAAATTTTGAAAATAAATGTTATATATTTAACAAAGGTACAGTTTTTATTCTCCTCATTCCGCTGCCTTCATTATAGTGACAAATGTTATACAATAGGTTCTCTTTGCTTTCACGGGTTTGTTTCTTCTAGTCGTGGGCTGTGAGTATTATCTAACGATAAGCAATTAGAGGCCGCAAGGTGTGTGTAATTACCTCGTTACCTGGTCGGGCAGCTCCTGTCTGTTGTGTCCTCTACTGTTGCAGAACGTTTCACTTATGGTTTCATTGTGAGCTGATTCAGTTTGTTCTGACAAATGTTGTACTTAAAATGCAAACAAATCAATATTCTATTTTTGGTTTAAAAGAATCATGTTGGAAAATGATACTGCTGGTCCTGTCTGAAACTGTTATAAGTTATTCCCTTTCAATCCACGGAATGGATTGCGTGTTCATCAGTGACCAAGAAAATCACTGAAATTTTTACAGTATCCAATTCCATAACACATAGGACATATCGTTCATTTGGTAGAAAAATCGTACCGCAATACGAAAAAGTGTAATTTTACAAGAGAAGCGTTTTTAGTTTTTCTAGTAGGTTTATCGTTATCCATCAACTCACTGATAAAACATCAACGATTTATCTTTTTTGTAAAAAAAAAAAAAGGTAATCTTCATTTTGGATTATTTTATCATGAATCAAATTTTGGCAATTTTTCATTAAAAATTGCTGCAAATTATTACACAATGGTTTATTATTTCCACTTAGTAATATTTCAAAAATATCTATTGTGTAAAAGTGAAAAAAAATTAAACAGGTTAGGCACTATAGGAAAAGAAATTTGAAGCTTGTCCCTAGATGATAGCCGTGAGAATGCTGAACTGGGAGTGTTAAGAAAAAACTGTATTAATGCAAGTTGGCTGTGATGGTTAGGACATGTAATCAGAGGGTGAAATGGTACAGAGGAAATGATTGCTGTGCACTTCAGTAGGAAAAAAAAAGGAAGAGGAGGTTAAAGGAAGTGCAGAAATAATCCAAGGAAGGATAAAGCAGAGAGATACGAAGAAGTCAGAAGCCCAATAAATAAGTCGGAAGGCCTAGGGCCACGATGACCAGCCGCGCCGGAGAATTAGTCTATGACATTCATTACGCTATATCTCAGCTAATACTAGTCCGGTTTAAATGATTCATTTTTCCTTTTGTAGGAAATTTCGCCAGCTTTCGTTTAAATACAATAAAAGCACCAAACGGATTTTTTTTATTCGATATTTGTATTCTATGTATCTTGAAACGTAAAACCTCAAATTTTGAGGGGAGTTTACAAAAAAGAATTTTTTTTTGTAATAAAATTTGTAATTTTTTTTTCTTTGGTCGATTCCAACGGTCTATTATTGAAAATAATAAACCAAAAACAGTCTAGGATCCTCTACAATTTATGTATAAAAAAAGGCACCAAATTTTAAAAACAAACAAAAAAAAACTTTTTTACTATAAATATTATATATTTTATATTTTACTATTAATATTAACGGAACGATGGAGTGGTGTGATAGTCAGTGGAGCCCCTGAAATCGTCTTCCCTCCAAGCATTCCACTTTCTCCACTTCATTATTCCATTGTTCGATTTGGGTATTTTTTTATTAAAGATTAAATGATTTAATGTTCTTGCTGTTTAAGAGTCACTACTTATATCCTATTAATATGTATATTGAAATATTTGGCTATAATTATTACAAAATACGTATTTACGTGTATACTTGAGCATAAATCACTGATTGTCGGCAAAAAAGGAACGACGGAGTGGTGTATCATCAGTGAAGCCCCTGAAATCGTCTTCACTCCAAGTATTCCACTTTCTCCACTTCATTATTCCATTTTCCGATTTGGAGTGACCATCAGAGGCCGTCTTAACAGCTATCGGTGAATCGTGGCAGACAGGTAATGTCAAAAGTGATAACAAACCTAAACTATAATTTTTCATTTATATATTTAATTGATCATAATCTACATTATATCTAACTGTAACTTGATTAAACTTTCGATTTTATCGATATTTTCTTAGCGATATGGTATTGATATTGGTAATCGTCGTGACGTCTGTACTACGAAACTGATCAAAATGGATTCATGGGTAGTCAAAATGCACATTTCCGTTGAAAAAAACGAAAATTTTCGCGATTACAATACTTTCTTTACTGCATACAAGGAAGTAAAAGTATTGATATGAATTACTTATAAATTTGTTTATGTTTAACTATTAATTATGTATAAAAATGTTCATTTAAGGGAAATGAGCATTTTTCGTGGATTTATTATTTATAATATGACTGAAATTTCAATTATTTTTTATTTATTTTTTTTTTTTATTAAAGATTAAATTATTTAATGTTGTTGCTATTGCAGAGGCATTAATTATATCACATTAACCTGTACGTTGAAATATTTGTTGACTGAAATTATTACAAAATACGTGTATACTTGAGCATAAATCACTGATTGTCGGCAAAAAATGAATGACGGAGTGGTGGTGAAGCCCTGAAATCCTCTTCACTCCAAGCACTCCACTTTATCATTCCATTGTTCGATTTGGAGTGACCATCAGACGCCATCTTAACAGCTATCGATGAATCGTGGCCCAAAGGTAACGACAAAAGTGATACCAAACCTAAATTATAATTTTTCATTTATATATTTAATTAATCTATCGTTATTGTTATTTTCATAACCTACATTATATTTAACTATAAGTCGATTAAACTTTCGATTTTATCGATATTTTCTTAGCGATATAGTATTGATATCGATATCAGTAAACTAGATCATGTCATCAACATACTAATCGATATTTTGTTTCCGATATCCCATCCCTACCTGGGGGCCCGCTATATATAGAGTTAAGTAGTTAAAGTGAATAACATTATGAGTAAGCGAGGTGCAGGGTACAAAGACCCCTATAATTAGCTGGTTTTGATAAGCTGGCCTTGGTAGCCAGCCACCGTATAGTCTGTGTTACAGCGAGCTACCTCACTTCTTGTTTAATGTAAAATATATATGTTGTTAGCTCCCCACTCATCTAGTCTAATCTCTATGGACAAATAAATACTTATGTATCTCTTTCTGTCGTTTATTGGATTTGATAATCGTATGTTCTCCAACCAGAGCAGATAGGGCGGATTATCCTACAGCAGAGTTAGGCAGTAATTGATTACTTTTTCAATTTTAAGTAAAAACTATATGAGTATTAACCATAATTAAGTATCCACGTACTCAGCAATTATGAGTTTGATAACTTAAAATTAAACTGATAAGAGTAATCAAGTATGCACGTACTCAATAAATAATTAGTTGACATCCGCATGATGGTATAGAAGGATCAATCTGATTAGGGATTGATAAATTATTTGCCACTTCTCTAAATTTGTTTTATTGAAAACTAGTTTCGAATGCTATACATTCATTCTCAGTTCTAAAAACACACAAAAAATAAGCAATTCAAAATATAATTTGGTATTATTATACATTTTAAGTTAGATTAATATAAATCAGTATTATAAAATATTTATGAATTATGAATTTAATTAAGACAACCAAATACATGTTGGTACTCACCAAGGTTTAAATGGATTAATATCAGGAAAGTATGTCCTGGTTTCTTCTCGCATTGAACTAACAATGAACGAAAGGTAGGTAGCATGTTTATAGGAAAACGGTTTAAGGGTCAGAGTTTTTCCAATAATGCCGGTGAGTAATTGTTTTTTCTGTTATAGATGGGAATAAATTTAAGATTGGACTATTGGAGATATTTATTTGGTCATTTAAGCAAAAATCTAGATCGGATTCGAAGGATTTTATTATTTCAAGTGCTTCATATATATTTAATTTGAGTCTGTTTTCAACGTGATGTATTAATTTAACTCCTGAGTCTTTGATGAATTTATGATTTTTTTTTTCATTTAAATGAATTGCAAAGTTGGAATTGTCTGTCTTATTATTTATCGATCTTCCAGTTTTCCCGAGTATTTGGCTGCACAATCATTACATACGAACTAAATTGTAATGATTGTGTAGCCAAATACAATAAATTCAATAAATAAGCCAGAGTTTTAATCGATTATATCAAACTCTAAAATGATTGAATACTCTTGTAATTGATTACACTAAACTCAAAATTGTGAGTAAACTTGTAATCAATTACCTCATGCAGCAATTGAAGGTTTTGAGTAATTTCATAATCAATTATTTTCGTATTAAATACAATTATGATTTCTTGTGAATGCAAATTTTGTGTAAGCTTGTAGATAATGAACTTTTTCCCCTATTCCGTTAAAAAAAAAGATGAAGCAAAACAAAAATTTACACTTGAAATTTGTCATACTTTTTAAAAATTTCTGCCTCTGACATGAAGCACATGGTTCCCGGGCTTTATTTTCAATTGTTATCCACACAGCTGGAAAACTTTAATTTTTGATGATACTTCTAACAATTTCCTTTGAATACAATCTTATTATTTTGGTTTGAATTAATGGTTTCTTACATTAGAGTAATAATACAAGTTAACTAAGTTTCGAAATGATCGAAAGATCACCTTTTTTGTATATTTGGAAATAATATCCGACTATTTTCTATTGCAACTAAACATTTTTTCTCTGTTGATTTTTTTTTTTTTTTGCTTGGAGCCACCCACCTATTTAGAAAAACAAAATTTTATAAATACTATAGAGTTGATAATATTTTAAGTTATTTTCTTTAGCGACAAATACCTAAATTGAAAAAAAGAAATTGTATTCAAAATGGTAATATGTACTCTAAGCAGTAAACGATGAGTACGATTACTTCGGTTTTGCTCATTTTTGTTTAGTATTAATTACAAATATTCGTATTCAAACTGGTTTGAATATGAATTGTACTGTACTCATACTTAAAGTTTTTCTTGAATACAGATTACTTTAATTTTACTCAGCTTGAAAAGTTTTGAATATCCATATTGTACTCTGTACTCAAATATTTTGAGTATTAGTAAAGTTATCGTATTTAGCTATTCAGTACTATTGTACAACTTGGCCAATTCTGTCCTACTACCTACCAACTTATTCTAGGTAGAGAGAGAAAATTTAATTTATAATTTTATTATTGATTCTGTTCCATCTATGATTGATATTATAGCAGGTTTATGCCTATATATCTGATTTTCCCTCAAATTGAGGTATTCAAATTTTATTTTTATTTTCTGCTGTTGAATGTATTCAAATATTTCAAATTCAGATCTTAAAACTTTAATTTCTGCGTAGTCCAGAAAAGTTGTAAGACCCATTGTTAACAGTGAGCAACCTTTGATTTCGTATGGTTTATTGATGTTAAGAGATAAATAGATAATTTATGAGACCAACAAATTTAATCAAATAAACTTACAAGCGGAAAGAGAAACTTTTTCTTGTTAAACGCTTATATAATAATCTTACCCATATTCCAGTTTTAAATGGATTAATTAATTTGTTTTAATACATATATACGCATTTTAAAAATATATATGATTCCTATTTATAAAAATTCTAATACCGATATTTTTATAATGATAATTTTTCTTCCATAAAAAAACAGTCAAAAAAATAATAAAAAAAATTTAATCTACTTAATTATCTACTAATAATCTACTTACTTAATCTACAATAATAAAATAAAAATACAATACAATAATAAAATAATACAATACAATAATAAATAAAAACAGTAAATAATAAATACAATAATAAAATAAAAACATTAAATCGCATCCATCTTAAATACAATATTTACATTTGATCTGAGGACTCCCTAATTCGCTCCCTCACGTGTTAGGACAAAAGCCAGGTTTCTAAAACAAGTAATTATTGTCTCTTCTATTAATATGGCTGTCATGATAAATAAAACAATAACTACTTGTTATTGTTTTGTCGACTGAATCCTAAGGAAAAAATTATCTTTATTATCCATAAATAATAAAGCGCTCATCAATTCTTAGATATTTTCAGTCCAAACCTTAAGATTCTGACTTTAATGTATCGATTATCCTACATTTTTTAACTAATATGATCAAAAATATATGTTTCTATGAATATAAAATAGATATTATTCTAAAGGAGTCTGTATAGAGTTGTTTTAAATGTTTATATAGAATAACAAAACATGTTGTTAAATATAAATGAGCGGGTTTACCTTCCCGTAGAGGTCCCATGGTGTAATGGTTAGCACTCTGGACTCTGAATCCAGCGATCCGAGTTCAAATCTCGGTGGGACCTTGAGGTATAATTTTTTTTTTATTACTTTTTTACTTAATTAATTGTTCCTTAGACGCTGTAATGGTAATTTTTAATGTAAGCAAGTTTTTTTTTTAATTATTTTGTATTTCAATAATTATTTAAATAAATAATAAATGATTGTCTGTTTATATAAATGCATAAACCTTTATATAATATATGTATTTATATATAAACCTTTAAATAATATATATTATTATGTTGAACATTTAGTTCGACACCTATGGATAATTTAAATTCAAATAATAATGAATACCTTTTATATATTATTAAATAATTAATATTAATTTTTAATTTTTAATTAGGATATCTTACAAGGTAAATATTTTACAACTATTGAATTAATTTTAAAATCAGTCATTGTTTGTATATGTATATTTGATATTAAAATTTTCTTTTATTTCATATCTTAAATTAAGCATTAAATTGCATGAATGCTTGTTGTTATTTCACGTGTGTAGTTATATACTGTACCACTTTTGTGCGTTACGGTATTTTTTGGAACTGAATTTGCTCATTAATAAATTATTAATTTATCCATACGGATATCTCAAACTATTCTTTTTTAACTTTTGAGCATTTTATTATTGATTATGATATATTAAAATTTCGGCTTTCATATTATTTTATTTTCTTTACCTATAAATATATGTCACAACACTGACCTTGTCATAAAATGTTTTTTTGTGAATGGCTTTGTTCCATTGACATCTTTTAAATTATTTTTTCTCTAGTGCCTGTTCCTGATTTATCTACAGAATCGTCTTTTAGATAGATCTCTTTTCTTCTGTTAATGAATGAATAATTCTTCAATAGATTTTATTTAATTTTAGAAATCAGTAATCAATTTTTTTTTTTTTTTTACATGCATAAGCCTCGCTGAGACAGCTATTTATAAAATGAATATTTTCATTAGGCGATTCAAACAGTAGTATATTTCTGTTCCTTCTTAAAACAAAAATTCCTCCTAAACTCTGTTCTATACTTTGGTTTAATTTAGAAGAAATTGTGGAAAAGGCTGTTCGAATTCCAAAAATCTTCTGAATTGCAAGAAAGCAAAAGGCTATACAAAGAATTATTTTTCCGAACTCTCAATTTCTCCCTATTTTATTTTATATAATAAAAAAACAATGATTAATGAAATATTAAAAGTATTTATTTGAATATTAATTTTTCTATATTTTACTAGTATTGTTACTACAACTGGTGTTCATTCAACAAGACCTTGATAAATATCAGCTTCTTTTTTTTATTTCAGAAAAATGGCTGTATGCTACTACGGTGAAATGGTCCAATTGTACTCCAAAATGATGAGGTAACTCATGGTGCTGGCTAAGATGTGAAATAGCTCAATGCTCCAGCAAATATAGGATGACCTGGGGATGGTGGTTCTGGTGGCTTGGACTGTTGTGCCTCGCCAGTGGTGCTTTTGCGAACCGCCCTCCTCGTTTCTTGATAGATGGCCAGACTGAGATTGTTCTGCGACTCAAGGAGGGTCCAGATACACCAGTCGGTAAGTTCAAATAGATTAAAATGATTTGGATAAAAATAAAATTTTATTATATTTTGATTAATTAATGAATTGTCTAAATAATAATTTTTTTTTTGTTGGTTTATCATGAAAAATAGGATTTCATTTGATATAATAGTTTCAGTGCTAATAAAAATATATATATTTTTAGGGAGTTTAATTTATCGCTTACGAGGAATGGACCCAGATGGAGATCCTTTGACATTTGGTATAAGAGATTATCCTGGTTCTGATGTCATAAGGATAGAAAACCTTGGCACCAGCGAGGCTAATATTTACCTCAATAAGGAACTTGATAGGGAGGTAATGACAATATATTTTACCTATATACTTTCTTTTTTTTATGTATATAAATACAGGATAAAATATTATTTGTATAAAAAATCAAATATTTGAATTCTCATTCTTATTTAGCCTTGGGGCAGGGTTGTGGGGTACAGGTGTCACTCAGCTGTCTTCAATACAACATGCATCATCATGTATTTACATTGAGGATGTAAAATCCATAGTAGCTGCTTCTCATAACGCTGTCTAGGACTGGATGTTGCTAATTTACACCTTATTTTAGTTAATAACCCACAACTTTACTTTGAAAGAGAGTTTATAGTTGTCCCTCTTGCACCTGATTAATGTATCTTTTTTTTTTTTTTTCCTTTGAATTTGTGATTTTACTTTCTTTTTCAGGTTTGTACAATGAATATTTTAGAAACATTTCTTCTTCTCTTTTTTTTTTTTTTTTTTTTCAAAAAATCATTGTTGTTTAACAATTTTAATAATTCATTTAATTTCATATTATTGAATTATATTTATATTAATACATAATTAACTTATGGATTATACTCATATATAACTTTAATTTTACCCATCAATTTCAAAACGTTATTTTTTAAATTTTATCTGATAATTAATCATTTAATAATTAATAGTTTTATTTCTTTTAGTTCTGTATTTTTAGTTTTTTAGTCTATTGTTCTAGACTATATCTTTATTGTGCATCCATATCATTTATTTTTTATTAATGCCACATGCTACAATTAGGTGTAGTACAGATCCTAATGTCTGGCTAAAATGGCTGAAAGAGCCGGAAGAAGAATAAAAGGAATTAGAATAAGTCCAATATCAATTGTCAACTGCTTTAGTGGAAATTTTAACTTGATAAAAATATTTTAAATAAATTTGAATAGTTTTTTCACTGTTTATGTATTATTTAATATCTGATAAACAAATAATTTGTTATAAATAGGAGAAAAGTAGATAAAAACGGTTTTTATTTTATGGGGACATATGTACCCTATGAGCCTAAATTTGTTTCAATAAATCATGCCTACTCTAGGGTTAATATCATGTAATCAATTTTTTTGTTTAATATATTTATATTTATATGCCTGTTTTACTAATATTTAGCATGTTTCAAGACAAATTATATCAAATTTGACCTTTTTTTTTTTTATAATGTCTTTTTAGTTATAAAATATTTACAAAATAATAACTTAATTAATTCTTTCATGCCAGTAAAATTATACAATATCATCGTTTACAGTAGTTGTATTCACATTAACCCTATGTCCTAGGTCCGGGATGAGTACATGATGGTGCTAACGCTTACAGATGGTAGACTCGGTGAAGGGAATTATATTACCCAGAGTCTCTTACTTCTAGTCGAAGATGTGAATGATAATGAGCCTGTTTTTAAACCGTATCAATCATCAATTACTGTTCCCGAGGATAGTGGCCCGGGAATATTGGCAACACTGGAAGCCACAGACGCTGATGAAGGTCCATATGGTCAGGTAAGACGCAAACGGAAATAGTTTAGCTTATATTTGATAAACATTGTTTTCAAATCAAGATATTGATGAAGTTCACTTGATTTTAAAGTTGAAAGTTGAAAAATTTCAATCAGATTTACTTATTAATTTTAGAGGATGTCATCTTTATAATTATTTTGTATAGGTGTTTTTTCTAAACCCTTTCAATGCGAAATTTTACCCAGTACGATAGGGAAAAAGTAGGCAATCATTTAAATTTAAATTATGTTGTTATCAAAATAACCGTCTTCTTTAGCCTATTTGAACTGGTATGTGTTGTGTACACATTTGTAAAATACTCCATCGCAGCCATCATGATAAAAATAATTAATTTTGAA
The DNA here is from genome assembly GCA_948150685.1 of Rhaphigaster nebulosa. NCBI lineage: Eukaryota > Metazoa > Arthropoda > Insecta > Hemiptera > Pentatomidae > Rhaphigaster > Rhaphigaster nebulosa. The sequence goes on along the minus strand of OX411311.1, from coordinate 12,270,105 downwards.
AACATAAAACTGAAAAGAATCCTTGGTTTTCCCTTGTATCTTTACGACAGAAAAGTTATCATTCTGGAGTAAGGGAGAGTCTTTATCATCCTGAACTAATTTGGAATAACGCATATCAAGATCAGAGCTGCTGTAGTGCAAGGTCATATTTGTGTCTGACCCAGAAATTGAACTTGCAAGTTTCTTTTTAGTTTGGAAGAGAACAATTCCATTTTAGTTTTTTTTAACAGCTTTCTGTTTTTTCTTAGCTGTTTCTGCTTCAAGATGTTCTTTATTTGGTGTTGATTTCAGTAACACAGGTTTCAAGCTCTTGCTTTTGCGCTTTCTTCTTATTTTACTTGTTTGTAGATTGTAGGTATTAATAAAACCTAGAATAAGTCTGCAACAAATGAGATTGAACAACATATTACATGATATTTTGTATTTTTGGGACTAATCCAAGTATAACATGGGTGCAACCGCAGGGCATAGCTAGTTATATATGCAGAAATAAAATTATTATATAATTTATTTTGTATATAGAACACATTTTGGATATGTATTTTGCTACAAATATCCAACTTAAAAAATTATATGCTGTTTCTTGTGGAACCATGAACTTATCATGATTAAATATTGTGAATAAAAAATTAAAAGTGTAAAATATATGAAATATTAGAGGGAATAAAAGCAATGTGGTTTATGTTACCAGACACATTTTACTTTATAAATAAAATTCAGTTTCATTCAAAATTTGTCTGTAAATTATATAATATTTTCTGTTTAGGTGGTGTATAATTTACAAGAACAAGACAACGAAGATCATGTATTCAGCATATCGACCATTAATGGAAAAGGAGTATTACGGCTAGTAGGGAAATTAGATTACGAAAGGAAGTTCTTGTATCAGTTAAGGGTATTAGCTGTTGATAGATCAAACAACGATAGGGTACGAGTTTATTTAATTAAAAACAATTTAATAAAATATTACTACATTTATTTTTATTTTAACTTTTTATTTTTTTTTTATTTTACATTATTTCCTAATTTTAACTGAGAAATGCTATTATTTATTTGAATTAGATAAATACTGGTACAGCTGCTCTAGTAGTTAAAGTTCAAGATGTCGAAGACCAACCACCTGAATTTGTAGCAGTTTCACCTGTTACTAGGATAGCTGAGGATGCACCAGTTGGTAGTTCGGTTCTTCAAGGTATTATCAGATCATATTTGGCTATGTTGCTTTCTGATTAATTTTTAAAGATCGATTTATAATATTTATTTATTTTTTCAGTAAGAGCCATTGATGGAGACCGAGGTATAAACAATCAGATATCTTATTCGATAATCAGCGGCGCTCAGGGAATTTTTGATATTGATCCCACAACGGGAAAAGTTTACACTTTAAAAGCGATAGACAGAGAAGCCATAATTAATAATAATAATGGTGCTTACATTTTAGAGATCCAGGTAATTTTTAACTTGTCTAAAATATTGAAAAAAATATTAAAAAAAAAAAAGTTAGGTTTAAATTAATTCAACCAAAATATTCAATAGTAGTTTTTTACTAAGTGTGTGGACTAGATTTATAAGATCCGTGCTTCTCACATGGACAGCTGTAGGTAGCCTGCTCACACGTCGGAAAACCTAATTTATTTTGTTTTCGCTCTAGATGGAAAAAACAAAATGTTGTGTACCCAAAAGCTCTTCAATAAACAGAATTATAGCGCAAATGATTTCTTTCCTTTAATGGCATTTCAAGGAATGCCGGGCACTCATACTAAATATATTATCGTATTAAATTGAAGACTATGCAAACAAAGTCGCTGGCAACAATTAATATTTTTATAATTGTATAAAAATTCTGTCTATTTATCATCGTGAATGTTTTTAGTAATTTTGGAATACGATTAATGATCTGTTTTTTTTAAATTTGTCTATTGAATATTGTTTTAATTCTAAATTTTTGGAATAAATTATTATGATTACAGTAATAAATCACATATTTTTATAGGCGAAAGAAGAATCAAGAATCGTTTTCCCAGCACCAATAGCAAGGACTGAAGTAACTATTATCATCACTGACATCAATGATGAAACGCCTCGCTTCCGCAGTGACCGATATATTTGTCAAGTGAATGAAAACGCTCAATCGAACACACCAGTAACTTTTCTTCCCCCTGCCATTCCTCAAGTGTATGATTATGATCAGGTAATCAAATAAATGCTTTGTTTAAATTAACATGTACGTACATACACACTCACACATATATAAAGAAAACTATTTCAATATAATTTATTTCCTAGGGAAAAAATGGAACATTTGAAATGTTCATTAGTGGAGATGGCGATGTTTTTGAAGTTACTCCTCATCAAGGAATCAACGATGCTTCATTTCTAATTCGAGTCAAAGATCCTACAAAGCTCGACTTTGAAAAAATAAATGGTATGTGGATAATTTATACTTATTTCAGAATTTTTTCATTAGCTGGTCAAATAAGTTTGTCTTAAATGCTTTGATTAAATTCAAAATTATATTTTTTGTATTATTTTATCATGTTGAATATATCGCACATACAGAATGAAAGGCATTTTATATTTTGAGCATCAGATATTTTAATAATTGGACCTCTATTGTCCCAAAGAACAGTCAGGGAAAACCAATCGACACAACAGGTGATCTACCAGCAACGTTTTAGAGAAAAATTAATCTGTATCTAATATTCTTTCTAACAAAAAATAATTTTTTGAGTTGGGCCCCTTCCATTCTGGATTTACGATATTAGTGATTTTGTCTTGAAAATGTAAGTCAATTAAAAATTGTAATGAGAGCGTTATATAAACACATAAGGCATATTGTGTCTGAAACAAGCCTAAATGACAGAAATTTGCACCAAAAATGTTCTTGTAGATTTTGAATCTATGTATTGTCACATTCTAATCCGATATTTCAACTATATTTCCCAAGCTATTTTTGAGAAATCGATATAAATAACAAAACGTCAATTACTAAATTTACTAATAGTTTGAACAAGCTAGAAGTAATTTATGGTGCAATTCAAACTTAATTAGCTTGAATAATTTTTGAGTGATCACTTCCTATTCAACAAAAAATGTGAATTACTTTTAAAAAAAACACTAAACAAATTTCCTACTTTTCTGTGTGGAATCGAACTATGGTTCATAAGAACTTTTTGGTATCTCTTGAGGTCTACTATCACCTCTTACAATATTTCCAATAACAAACTGTATTCAAAATCTAGCTATTGACTTTTTGATATTTTTTAACTTAAATATAATTTCCTCAAAAAAAAATTCGGGAAATATAGTTGAAATTTCGGATTTAAGATTGTCTCAATTCATAGATTCTAAATCTGCAATAATACTTTCGGTGCAAATTTCCTTCACTCAGACCCTTTATGAATGACTTTCAATAGAAATATCAATCCTAGATATGAAAAGTTTTAAAATGAAATTGGATCTTTAAACTGATTCGGAAGTAACTTGTGCATTACTTCTCCCTGGCATCAAGCAACATTTAAAAAATAAAATAAAAATTAATAGTGATACATAAAATGTTTTATAGAATTATTACTCAAGACCTTTCTTTTTTTACAGTTATAAACTTCACGCTAACTGCAAGAGAAACTGTAAATAAAAATCCTAAGTTCAGTTCAGTTCCTGTTACTGTTTACATCAGAGACATGAATGATAATTTTCCTGAATTCAGCAAACCCATTTATGAGGTATATTATGTAAACAGTTTACAAGTTTTGTTTTTTATATTTTTTTCATATAATATAATTGATTATTCATTTCTTTATATTAGGCATCTGTTCCTGAAAATTCTGGTTCAGGTACAACCATAGCCATTGTATATGCTAGGGACATGGATTCTGGTAAATTCGGATCAGAAGGAATTAGATATACTAATATCGGAGGAAGTGTGGCCGAACTGTAAGTGATATACGTTTAGAAATATTTTTTCATATTTCAATATTTTGTTCATTATTTAATTTTTTTTTTTTAGTTTGTCACTGGACCCAACAACAGGAGCTATAACAATCAAATCGGATCAACCAACATTCGATAGAGAGTTAATATCAAAACATTACCTGGTAGTTGAAGCTCGTGACGATTTAGGACTTGGAAATAGGTAACTGTTTTCCAGATTATATATTCTAATGTTTGGGGTTATATAGGTTATAAACAAAGCAGCACGTAGCTTGAATTTAACCAAATTTCTTTTATTCAAGGGTGGATTCTTACAACCAAACATTCATGCCTTCTATCTTTCTGAATTTAACATTTACCTATTTAAATTATTTTTACAAACTATATCACTTCTATGGAAATGGCGAGTCTGCAAAGGAGAATCTATGCCTTCTTATATGTTGCTACTTCTTTCCAGTCGTAATCGTGAAGTTCTATCTTCAAGTTCTTTCTATAAAACCCACTTCACTCAACCAACAACAATCTTCATCCGCTCTCAACAAGTTTCAGACTGCCCATCTTTTTGTGGTCTGCTTCCTCTCCCTTCTCTTGTATTACTCCGCCAAACGGTTGGTTTGTCTATATGACAAATAGTCCATCCTACGTCATGAGCATTCCCGCGCACTTTTTGAATTTTAAATATAAAACACCATAATGTTAACATTATAATATGTATATATTCTCACACCTCGCTGAGTCACACATATTCAGAGAGTAACTGAGTTGATAACACAGTATAGAAGTAGTGGTTTGTTTTAGAACTTCCTTAGAAGCTAAATATAAATTTATAATTTAGGTAGTTTAATATATGATATGGAAGTTTTGAATATTTTTATACCAGGTAACAATCAATATTTTAATAATGAGCAATTAAAATAAAACTGTGAACAGCCGAACTCCGTCACTAAGGTCATATTTTCACTAAAATCCAAAATTGAAAATATCCAAGTAGTGAGAGTGGGAGAAAAAAGTTGAGACTCCCAAAAGGAAATTTTCAACCCTATAACTCAATTTGGTGGGGCTGTAAAGGTGGACAAAACCACAGAAAAATATTTAGACATGCTGAAATTTGGCCCCACTTCTATGGTATTGTTCATCTAAGAAAACGACCAAATGTAGTGGAGAAAAATATATATATTATATCATACGTCCACAAAACCGTGCTCTAGGGTTTATGAAATGCCGATAGCCTAAATATGACTAAAAAGTATTAATTATACATCTTAAAAATAACAAAAACCTATTTAGGAAATAAACAATTTTGATCAGTGTTACATATTTGTATCCCCAAATTCTTTTACTGCAGTTTCTTGAACTATATTTTCTTTTTTACTAGTTTGATATTCTTATTTTATTAAATTTTTTTGTCCAGATCAAGAACTCATTTACATTTTTTCTACCAATTACTATACTGCTAATACCTTAGATAAATGAAAAGTAAAAAAATTTATCTACCGGACAAGCCTTGAGGATCGGAGGATCTTGAATCTAATTTATTTAGAAGGCTTTAAAATTTTCATGAAATTAGTCTGCTCTTGTCTCCTTCAAATTCTGAAATAAATTTCATCAATAGCAATATATATTTTATTTGTTTTTGTTTTAAGATTAATTTTTTCTGTTTATGCTTCAAATAATATTCATCAATTGTCTTTTAATTTTTTGTAGGAACACGGTTCAGTTAGTAATAAATGTTGAAGATGTAAATGACAATGAACCTCAGTTCTTGCAAAACAAATATGAAGCGAGGCTACTCGAAAATGAACCAAATTTCGAATCTTCACTGTTTGTAGAAGCAAGAGACGCAGACCTTAATGGTATCAATACAGACTATTTTTTTTTTTTTTATTTAAGCAAATTTTTATAAATCATGTGACTTTATTTCTATTTCTCTTTTCAAGGAACACGGAACAGTGAAATAAGATATTCTATCATCGGATGGTCAGAGATGCGTCATAATTTCACAATAGATCCAATAAGTGGAGAACTCAAACCTGTTAAACCTCTTGACTTTGAGGCAATACCAAAAGATTCGCATTCTCAGCATCCTTCTTCTTTTCCTATCACAATCCAGGTTTGATTCTGACTACATTATTTTATTGATTTTTTTTTTATACGTGTTACAGTTTATAAGTATTAATCAATTTGCAGGTAAAAGCTGAAGATGGCGGTAGACCTGCATTGTCTTCAACAACTGAAGTTACCATTTATTTTCAAGATATTAATGACAATGTACCTATATTCGAATCGACGGATTATATGACCACAATACCAGAAGATACACCAGGAGGAACATCAATTCTAAAGGTATTCTATAACATAAATCTCAGCTTTGGTATATTTGTCTTGATATAAGAGGAATTTTTTCTTCTGTTGTATAAATACTTGGTTTTTTTATAGATTGAATCATGTACCATTCATTCTTTACCTTGTTTGATATTCACTAGGTACAAGCTTATGATAACGATGGTAGTTCACCTTACAATACCATAGTCTATCGTATCAATGAGGGAGCAAAAGATAAATTTGTCATCGAGCCGAACACAGGCGTAGTGACCACTTCACTTGGAGCATCGTTGGATCCAGATCTTAGTCAACCAAGAGGAGATCTGTACAGGCTGGAAGTTGTGGCCATCGATGGAGGTCTTGGTGTCGCACAGCAGACATCATCTGTTAGCGTTACTGTCAGAGTCAGAGATGTCAACAATAAGGCTCCCATATTGGCTGACCCCGGAACAATTCATATCAAAGAGAATACTCATGTAAGTTTTTTATTGTAAATTATTAATTTGTTGTCTTCTCAACACAGCATTGTCAGTATCAAAAAAACTATGCAAAAAAATTACAATAAAATTTTTTTATGATACTGAATAATCCTCACTTGATAATATCTCAGAAAATATATTAATAGTTAAGAATACCTCATAACTACCAAAAAAGCAGATTTTTATATTTTATATTTATATTTTTGACATCATGAAACTACATGCTATCGATTGGTGCGACCTCGTATTTGTAGACAAGACTGATGATCAATCAACTTTTCTGGTGATAACTTGTATTATCACTTACAGAGAACAGTCGAGAAACTGAAAAACATTATTGTATTTTGGTATGCCTCCTTTAAGTCATAAAAAATACACAAAAACTTGGACGACTTTTAAATACATTGCGTTTTGAAACAGTTTTTTTTCCCTACACTAAATTGATCATTTCACAGATACAAGGAATCACTTCTTAGGCATCGATATGTTCATAAATGTAAAACTCATTAAAATTGATAATTTAAAGAAGAAGTTGGTCTGGGGATGTGGTCAATGAAGAACACACTAATAAGTTTTACTTATTTTATTGTGTGTCAACGTTTCGGCTTAAGTTTTAGGCCATAATTGATAAAATATTTTTTCTATGATTTTTTACAATGCATCATGAAGACAAATAGGGCTTGGTATTACTATTAAAACAATCATCATCATATCATCCGATGATCAAAGCCACCTACGGTTCATTGGCAATACCGACAATAATCAGTGCCTACATATGTCCACTGAGCCCCATTAAAATCTCAATCTATTTCACATCATTCAAATTAAATCATATTATTGTGAACTAGTAAAAAAGGGGGAAAAAAATCGAAAAAGCAAAAATTTGGACTTATGAGGTATTAATTTGAAGTCATCGATATTTAAAGTCTATGACAGTTTTGTCACTACGTACCACTTCCACAAGTTGAAAATGAATTATAAAAATAAAAAATCAAAGGTTATCAATTTCAAATAACAACACTTAAAAACTGAATATAAACCTAAAATTCTGCAATTAAAAATGTATCCATCAAAAGTAAGAAATTTAGACATTGTGAAGAAAAGCCTTAAAGGGTGGAAAATTTCAATCTTTCTATATATCAAAGTTTTTTCAAGGAATCTTCGTGTTCGATATATAGAGGTTCGACTATATTTCCCCGAAACATAAACATAATTAAATAAAGGAGAAAATTGTATTGAAAGTTATAAATTGCCCTAGAATTAATAATAAAATCATTAATATTTTTCAGTTAGAAGCTTGTTGTTATTTATTTATAACTAGGCTTGATGGATGGAGTTCCAGTTGATTCTTAACGCTGAGTGCTTTCCTCTTTACATATTGCAATATCGATCGTAGATTATTTTTATTAAATGTAGATCAGGATTATTCGTCCAATAATTGATTCATTCAATAATAATTTTTAAAAAACCTTTCCTTCATTGAACATGCTAAAAAAATAATTTTATTTGTTTTGATTGTTTGAGTACTACCTGGAATGTCCTTACAGACCTCTAGTCTATGATATTTAGTGATCCTCTGAAAAATTCTGAATATTGTTGGACATTATTTCCAAAAGTACTGATAAGTTTAAAATGAATTTTTTAATTTATGATTTATTTTTATTGATAACTTACATTACAGGTTGGGCATATAGTGACAAAATTAGTTGCAAATGATCTCGATTCCGATGCAAGATTAAGGTACAGTTTGGACCTGACTGGCCTCGAAGGTAGAACTGAAGAAGGTCGACTGGTACGGTCATCAGAAATAGAATTATCTTCTGCATTTGATTTAGATGCTAATGATGGAACTCTACGATTGGCCAAGGTTATTATTACTCTTATTAAGTCACAAAAAATGTTTGTCTTATCATGATTTTTCATTATAATCCTCAATATATTTTCAATTTTTTTTTTTTTCTTTAGGTACTTGATCGAGAAAAAGTAGAAACAATCAAAGTTCATGTCCAAGTTCAAGATATGGCTGCACAATCTGGGCTACAAATAGCATCCGGTATATTTTATTCTTCACAAATAAAAATTATGATCATTAATCATTTCTAACTAATGTTAATTAAATTTTTATTTCACCAGGCATTTTAACCGTTATTATTGAAGATGAAAACGATAACAATCCTCTCTTCAGGAAACCTTTTTACCGTTGTTCAGTAACCGAAAATAGTCAGACTGGAGTTAATATTGCTAACATAATTGCTGATGATGCAGATAAAAATAAAACAATCAATTATTCACTTCAAGGTATCCATATTATAATTTTTACTCATTTCTATAATTATGGAATTAGTGTTATGTAATCGATAAAATTACTGTTGCTTTTGGAAAAATAATCATGTGACATAATCTCATTTGTCTATTCCTATTTCATTAGTTTACTCAACTCATTCTCTTGCTTACATCTTCACCCTTACGATAAGTGCAAACCAGACAAAAATATGTTGGTTACTCATTAATAGGTATTTGCAACGTATTTCTTGGATGCAGCTATTTATATCCTGCTTATATAAAAATGGTTCCTGCTGGAATGCTCCTTTCAACATAATAGTTATGCATGCCAAAAAATGAAAAAGATGGTGATGGCGGAGAGACTTTTTAAAAAATTGAACAAGCCATATGTGACAATTGAATTACTTTTTAAAATGTGTTAATTACTTTTGGACGATGGTAGCTCATTAATTTCCTAAGATTAACTAAATCTGATTTCGAAGAAATTCTTTTGACCCCAAAATTTCCAAACAATACGAAATAATGAACTGCTATTCAATAAGGTTGGCAGTTACGCTGCAATATTTAGTTACAGGCGATTCATTTACCAGTCTAATTCATTGTTCTTTCGTCCATATCATTTTTGTTACAAAAAATAATAAGTCATGAACTACATTTTGAAAATAATAAAATATGCACAAATAATTATCTTCCTGATGAAATTCCATCAGGTGGTTCTGTACCACTTGCTGAAGTTGAATTTCATGGTACACACTTAGCAATGTTTTCCATTTGAAATGGAATAGAGGGATGCAAGCAACAGTCAACAAGTTTCTTTGATGTCATGCCACTCCATGTATCAACTTTTATTAACTTATAGCTAGTATATGAATACACATTGACATCAATACCAACATGTTGTCTAGTCTGTATTTACCTTTAGTTATTTCATTCAATTATTAAACAAAAAAAGTCATTCTCAAGTACTCAATATACTATAGTTTTTTTTTGTTTTTTTTAAATTATGCCACTCCTTTTTGGCTTCCGCCATTAGAGATCTAGCAGTCCAGTACCATTCTGATTTGGATGGCGTCATATTTCTTATTTCTTGTAAGCGCTTGCATAAGTTTAAATGCGCTCCATCCATATTTTCACCAGAATTACACAAATTGCAGAGTGGAGAGTCTGCCAATCCTATTCTATTTAGATGCTTCATCAAATAATCATGGCCTGTAAGCATCCGAAACTCCGCAACAGCATCCGCTCTCGGCAGGTCTATTGGTACCCACTCTCCTTTGTTAACGAGTTGGCTCCATTGCTTTTCAACTGTATTTATCTTAATGGAGTCCAGCAGCAAAGCCTGAATTGCCTTTTGTATCTCCTCCCTCATATTTCTTCCTTCATATCTCGATCATATTTCAGTATTACTATAGTATAAATATAACTATAGTTATTGTTGCTATTATTCTTATATATACTGGTGGATTTCATTTTTATTTTGAATTGTAATTTAACTTGAGAAAAATCTTATTTTTTCAGGAGCAAAGAAATATGGAGATTTAATCAAACTGGATGCAGCTACTGGTGAATTGGTCGTCGGAAGTCGTATTGATCGAGAACAGGTCTCTTGGATAAATTTTACTGTAAAAGCCACTGATTCTGGCTTACCAATGAGATCATCATTTGCTGAAGTATTTATTCAAGTTATCGATGAAAATGATAATAATCCAGTATTTTTAAGCGATATTAATAACATTTCTATTTGGGAAAATACGACAATAGGTATAGAATTGTTATATTTATAATAAATCAGTTATATATTATAATTTGTATACAGTTAACTTAATTAATACTTTTTTACTTGTAGGAACCGAAGTTACTCAGATAGTAGCGTCAGATGCTGATGAAGGAGATTATGGCAAGGTTACCTATTTGTTAGACAGAAGATCTTCTCAGGTAAAAATTAAAATTAAATAATTATTTCCTAACTCAAAAAAATTAAAAAATGTAATGATTAATCTAATACTCTGTTTTCTTCTTTTTTTTATAGGGAAAATTTTCAATTCACCCAGAAACTGGAATTCTTAATGTAACTGATTCCTTAGATAGAGAAGAAACTAGTTCCTATATGTTGATTATTCAAGCTTGGGACAACTACCAATTTGGTTATATCAGTGGAGAAAGCAGAAATGCCTTCAAACAAATAACGTAATAATATAGTTATTATTTAAATTAATTTTGAAAAAGTTTTATTTTTCTGGATCTAAAGAAGCTTCTATTTTCATTTTTGTTTTAAAATTAATGAATTGAAATAATACACCTTTTGGAAGTTTCCCCACAAATCTTTTGTGATGTTGTGTCAAGAATATTTGAATTTATAAAATAACATTGTAAACTTAAATTATGCATAAGCCACCTATGTATACTTATTCTCATAAAAATTATTAGTATATTAGACTCTCACTAATTAAAACCAAGAGGGTTCTGATTACCAACAGTGGAAAAAAAGGTAAATTCATTAATAATAAACAATTTAAAAACAAAAATTATAGATTAAAAATATTTTTACAATATTAAATATTTTTTCAGAATTTATTTTTTAATTATTACTTGAGAAATTGTCTGAAATTTCCGTTTGTTTGGAACTTGAAAGCATCTTTTTAAAGGCCTCTGACCGGAAACTCATATTTTATTGTATTTTAGTACAACTACACTGAAAATTAATTTAATGAAAAGGTTAATAAATATCCACTGTTAAAGAAATTTAGAAAATAAATACACTTCCAAATTCATGTAGAACTTATCTTTTATTTTAATTAAAAGGAGTTGGTATTTTTAACTAGATTTTTTAATCCTAATAGCACGTAACGTGTTTCTGGTGCATACAGTTTTATTGAAAGTGTATATATATATACTATAAATAAAATATTCATAATTTTTTTTATTATTTTTTTTTTACTGGTGTTTGGATTAGCGAGAGTCCACGGTACTGTCATGTACTCTTAATTTTTGATGTGGTTTGTTAATCATTTTCTCTTCTGTAGGATAACTATTTTGGACGTAAATGATGAAGCACCGAAGTTCTCTACCCTTCCAGATATGTGCGTTGCTGTTACCGAATTCCATGAGCCTAAAGATACCATTACCTTGCTGAAAGTGACTGATGCTGATGATCCTAATACTCCTAATGGTCAAGTTGCATTTGCTATTTTAGCTGGCAATGATAAAAGTAAGAGAATGAAACAGTCTACTAACATTATAAATCTTATATTATGTTTATGTTTTCTTGTTTCCAAAATTAAAGAAACAGATTTTTCCAAAAGTTGGTACGAATTGTAATTTGTGACATATGATACTTCATTTGACTAGCTTCTTATGCATTAATTTTTCTTCATTCGCACAAACATTGACAGAATTTATAAAATGTTTCTTTTCATCTTAAGTCGGCTTGAACCTTCAAGCTTTGTCAAAATTATAATATCAATTTTGTTTTACGTAAACACTCTCTAATTATGTTTCATATACAAAAAACGTGAAAATAATGATAAGTAAAGAAATCTTAGGTAGACCGTAAGAATTTTATAATTTTAAATCAATTTTTAATATTATTAAGCCTTTGTTTATATTTTAATGTAGAAATAGTATCACTAAAAATTTATTTGACTTTTAAAGCATTACTTGAAAAATATTACAATTTAGTATATATTTCCTTTGTAATAACTAATTAAAACCTAGACAGTATGGATTTGAAAAAAGTTTGGATTATTCAAAAGGAACCATAAAATTCAACCTGATTAATTAAGTCAATATAATTACAAAAAAAATTATAAACATGTATTTTATTTACTTATAAATATTTTTATAATCATTAATAACTCTAAAGAGCTTTATTTTTCGGAAGTTAAAACAAGTGTCTTCTCTGCTTTTTGTAAACACTTTCTTATTTTTTTTTATAACTCATCTGGAAGATTTATGAGTAAAAATTAGTGTTTTAAGCAAACCATGTTAATCGGCAGTGTTACGGTTTTTTCCTCTAGATTTAGGATTTTATTCCACCCTCTGGGGTATTTTTTATTTTTCTAAACATTTATTCTTATCTTATACTTGGGGGTAATTTTGTTTACACTAATAGGAAAACAAGAATTAAATATTTAGAGTTAAAGTTTGTGGATTTAAAGGAAAATTTAGATAAGTTTAGGATTAAAGTTGGTGAATTTAGCGGAAAATTTATTAACACTGTTAATCAATCGGAACCATTTTATTGTTTAATAAAGTATTTTTCTCTCTATTTTTAATTAATTTTTTTATTTGGACCTAATAACATTCAATTCCTTTGATAATTTTTTTTTTTTGTGCATTTACCACTCAAGACTGCTTATTATTATTGCTTCCTCCTCCAAAGTTATAGTGAGTTTTTTCCTTTCAAAGCACACATTTTAAATTCAGTAATAAAGTAAGACACAAATTAAAAATAGAAAACTAACACTTCTATATAAATTTTAAAGTTCATTTAAATGTAGAGGTAAAAGTTAATGACAATATATATTTAGTAAACTAAAATTTATAATTCTGTAGTTGAGTTTCTTTAAGAGCAAATAAAACATTTGAAAAATATTGTTTTTTTTTATTTTTTAGTCATTATTTTTAAATAGCCTAAACTATTCATTTTGTTAAATATAAAATATTGCACTAAAAATTTATTTATCAAGAAGATTAATTAATATTCTTTAAAAAATCAATAAACACAATAAAAAATTTCATAAATTATTTTTTATTCTAAATAAAAGAATATTTTAAACTAGATTTTAACCCCAACAATACCTACATATGTATAATACATTTTTATTGAATATAAATATTGATCCTGCTTGTTCACACCAAAGCTTAGTTCTTTCCTCATATATAAAACTTAATGGCAGTTCTGATCAACAAGCATTGTATTTAAAAATAAAAATTGTTTTATAACAGAACTCTTCGAGCTGGAAGCAGTTGATGCCTGGTCTGCAAGAGTCTTAAGTGTCGGTTCTCTGAAGGGAAGGTATGGCAACTATTCACTTACTATTGAAGCTTCTGACTTGGGAAAACCGGCAAAGTCTGCGATTGCTAATCTTGACATATGCATCACTGATTTCAACGACAACGCCCCAGTGTTTGTCAGCCCACCTCACAATACCACCATAAGAGTACCTGAGGTATTTATATATATACTCATATACATATTTTATCTTTTTATATATATATATTTTTTTCCCTTCTTTTTCTCTTATTCTACTTCTGTTTTTTGTCTTATTCTCATACTTTTATGATGTGTCGATAAATAAAAAAACGAAGGCATTCGTTATTATATTTCTGTATCTCGGAGGTATAGGGCACTATGTTCATTTTTTGCCAATTTAGCATTTTTACACACTTGTATTTAACTTTTTTTGCTTTACCCAGAGTTATAGATAACTATGTCCTAGACCAGTGGTTCTCAAAGAGAGTGCCATGGTACATTGAAATAATAAATCAAATTAAAATTAAAACATTAAATAAATAATTAAAACGATTAAAAAATTTAATATTGTTTTTGTTATAATTATATGTTTCTATTTTATTTATTTCTATGGTTTATTGTTTCATTTATAAAAAATAAATAAATAATATTAATAGTAATAGGGATGCTGTCAATTTTGTTTAATAAGTTCAGTGTGCCTTCATATAAAAAAAACTTTGAGAACTACTGTCCTAGACCAATTGTATGAGGAATTATACTTTTAAAAGAATACTAAGTCTGCTTTCATTAGCAGAGAAACATCTGTTCAAACTACTCTGGAAAAGTGACAAAGTGTCCTATGCCTCTGAGTTACAGATTTATATTTCTTTGAGTTTAAAATCTCGAAGGATTCCTAATTTTTACTCTTTCTATGATCTGGGTACCTTTATAATGTGTGTGGTTTCATTATAAAAGTAGGATCCACACTTATTATATTGTATTAATGAACAAAATGTTTATAGAATGCAACTGTGGGAAGTGAAGTCATTACAGTCCTAGCTGAAGATAGTGACATTGGCCAAAACGCGGCTGTAAGCTACAAGCTTAAGCAGGACTTGTCGGGAGATTGGAAAACTTTTACCATCGAGCCTACAACGGGTCTTATCACTCTTAAGAAGCCACTCGATCGAGAAACACAAAAAATTTATCAGGTTTGGCAAACTCCTTTTTTTATTATTTTTTTACTATTACTTTGACTAGTTATCTTTAACTATGATAAATTATTATGATTTGTTATTATAATGTATTATTGTTTTATTTAGTTACGGGTAGAAGCATACGACCATGGAGTTCCAACTCCTCTTTCTTCAGATTTAGACATCACCATTTATGTCAGAAACATCAATGATTACCAACCACAGTTTCTGGTCGATGAATTTGCAGTAAATTTCACTGGTATGATAATTATACAAATATATATTTTTATAAGCTTTGAATACATAATAATAATAATAATGCTTAATTTAAAGAAAAAATATATATAATTTTACCATATTTTTAGTTATATTATAATTTAATGATGAAAGGGGGAATAAATATTTGTAATTGTGGGCTTATCATATGTTATTGCAGCAACTAAAGAAAGCAAAAAAAAAAAAGAACCTGTAAAATACAATAGATAAATTTGTAAAAAATACTTAGTATTATTTTCAAAATGCTCAAGTAATCAGTAAAAATTCAGAAACCTACGTAGATATTATTTATTTGTTTATTTGTTTAATTAATCTTTAGATTATTTTAACAGCATTAGTTATAATTTATCTAATTTTTTTTTAAATAATTTTTTAGAACACAGTCCACCAGGTCGAGAAAGAAGACAGATTGTAGCTACGGTTGACAAGGACGATATCGATATTGATGAAGATGAACCGATGAGTCCGGTTTGTTATTATATCGTAGGAGGCAATGAGGGTTCCTGGTTCAACATTGAGCCTCTTACTCATCAAATAACAGTAATGACGTTTACTAATATCAACTTGACCAATGCACTATAGTTTGTTTTATTAAAATGAATATTGAAAAATTAAATTATTTTCTTCACATTTATTTGGTGTTCAACAAACTATGAGGTTATTATTGATTATACAGATGAATATCTATTATTGAATTTCTATTTATACAATTTTGAATAGAAAAATACTTCCTAAAGTTCTGTATATCGAGCAATAATTTTCTTAAAAAGGCAGAAACTACTCTTTAAAAAAAATAAGAATCAATATTTCGACAGTATACCTGCAAAATCTCGTAAGTTTCTATTTATTTCAGTATCGTTTATGAGGTTTTGCAGGTATCCTGTCGATATATTTATTTTTATGGAAGTAAATATCAAATAAGAGCCAGTGAGAATGAAATTTCTGCGAGGAACAAATTGAATATTGATAGGAGGTTTAGTTAAAAATAAAATTGTCTACAATTAATTTTGCTTTGTTTTAAACATTTGAAAATGACACACCCTTGTGCTAGCCAATTAATACAATTTTTTAGGTTGACAAAAAATTGAAAAACAGAAAAAATATCGGCGAACTATTGAGGTTATGGCTTAGTTCACTTACGTTCACTTGCTTTCATTGGACTTGAGTCAAAATTGTGACTTAAAACGGTTTCATTCTCATTGGCTCATATGTAGATTATTGGTTGACACCTTTAGTAAAAATGAATTAATTGGCATTGTGTAGATAAAAATTATGTAATTGAATACATAATATATACAGTTTGAAAAAAATACAAACATGGACATGTTAATATTTTTAATTGGTTTTCTTTAACCAAAAAAATTTCTTCAACCTTAAATATTTAACTATAATGGACAACAAACAATGATGAAAAATAGTAATTTGTCAATTTCTTGTAATATTTATGCAAATTGATTAAATAAGTTTCTAATATTCCAACTATCCTCCCCCCCTATAATCTCCAAAAGTTAGATAAAAAATCTTAAAAATATATTTGTCCAGAAACTTTAATTTTAATTTAAAGAAGTATAATTTACGCATGCTACCTCTTACCACTAACATCTGTTCCCAACATAAATCTATGCTAATCCAAATATACCTAATAAATTAATTTGTGAATGACACTTTCCCTTTGATCTATAACTTTATATTTAAAAAACAAATCATTTTTATGACATTGGTTACGACGTTTCAAAGTACTTCTTCGTCATCAGGATATATGCTTTCTTTAAATTACATGATTCTCTCCCCTTGTCCCAGCATCTGTATAATTTTACTTTGTCAATCCTAGCTGGTTTCATTATAAAAAATTATTTGGGGAGTAACTTTTCTTTTCCATCTTTGTCACAAACTCCGTAATATCATTCAAAAAGCATATATTCTGATGACGAAGAAGTACTTCAAAACGTAACCAATGTTACAAAAATGTTTTGCCTTTTAAATATAACTATAACTATAAGTCAAAGGGAAAGTGCCATTCACAAATTAATTTATTATAATATATTAACTTCCCTATAAATTAGAAATAATTTAATATTATAAATATACCTAGTTTTAATTGATCATATTTATTTTCATATTGCATTATAATCATTATAAAATTTCAAAACAATGCTCACCGATTGTTTAGACAATGAGAGAACTGGACAGGGAGATTACCGATAAATATGAACTTATCGTCAAAGCAAGTGAAGACTGTACAAAGATACCATCTCGAATTACAGACTTTGATCCCTCAGATGACACTCTTCTACGTCTTATCATCAATGTTTCCGACGTTAATGACAATGCTCCTGTCTTCACAAAGAGGGTTTTTACAGGCGGTATTACAACTGAAGCAGATTTTGGGACAGAATTTATGCAAGTAAAGGTAATTAGGACTGTTAAATATCATATTGTATTCTATAGACATAAATATATGGAATGATAGTATATTTTTTTATTCGGAACACTGTTATAATTTTTTTTTATTTTAGGCGACAGATCCGGACTTGGGAAGGAATGGTAAAATGAGTTACTACATGACAAGTGAAGTAAAGATGACACTAAGTGAAGGCATGGAAAACATACAAACTCCGCCTTTCATCGTCGACAAGGATACTGGAAGTGTTTTTGTCAACTTCGACCCACAGAAAGGAATGAAGGGATATTTTGATTTTACAGTAAGATACATTTACATGTATATGTATATATATAGATATATAGATAAGCCAGAGACAATATATATATATATATATATATATATATATATATATATATATATATATATATAAAACAAGCTATATTTTAATGTTATCGAAATATTTTACCTTAATAAAGGTTTATTTATTTATTTTTTTAGGTTATGGTAAATGATACTGGCGGTCTTTCAGATACAGCTCACGTTTTTATTTACCTTCTGCGAGAAGACCAAAGAGTGAAATTCGTTTTGAGGCAACATCCTCAAGAACTGAGAGCAAACATTGATAAATTCAGAGAGTAAGTGAACCTTGATCGGACTTGTTTAAAAAGATTATCTTTTTGTAATATTTTAACAAATGAAAGTTACAAAGTAATTATAGGAAATAGATTCGGGTTTGTTTAGTACAGTTAAATTTGTTAACTATTTGAAAGCAATTCACTCCAATTTCAACATCAACTGATACTTGATTCAGTTATCTTGGCTTTCACCATTTTTCATTCATCCATTCTTACATGATTTCATCCTCATTGATTTATACATAGATATACAAGTAGAGGTAGCACATCTCATGTCAACAGTCAAAATCTACTAGATCATAATTTTATTTTGTATTCTTCCAGTAATAACTTCATTAAAATGTTTTCTCTTTTTATTGTTTCAATCAATTTATCTATATTAATTTAACACAATTTTTAGTAAATCCTTTTCTTTTATATAGTGTTTTAGGAAATGTAACTGGAGCGATAGTGAACGTTGACCTGTTTAAAGTACATGAGGCTCGTGACGGAAGAGTGGATAAGACAAGGACAGACTTGTACCTTCACTTTGTCAACCCGAAAGACCATTCGATCCTCGAGGTACAGCATGTACTGAAGTTGATAGACCAAAACATTGAACATCTTGATTCACTGTTCAAGGTTAGCATTGATCTCTAGAACTATGAGAAATAATATAAATGAACCATTGAAAATCTTTTCTTAATATGTATTATAATATTAAAAAAAGATGACTGGCACAAAATTTTTCCAAGGACCATCTCATCCAGTTGCTATAATGGCAAGGACCTCCTAAATCCTAAAATTGTTTTTATCTCACAAATAGCTACTGATACTTGCATAAGCATGGCCATGTATAGGGATGTTATGTCCCTGAACTCTCTAGAACTATTCAGTAAAAATTATTCCTTGGATCAAAACAAACATTTTTCACAAAGTATATATAAACATTGTTTACTGACAACATTTGAAGTGTAGTTGGTATGTTCAAAAAAGTTTATAAAATTATCATTAGATTTTCATAATTATTTCAATATGGTGACTGAAAAACCTAAGATTTATTGGAATTTTGAACTTAAACCTCAATTATCTGAAAAACGGATGTTTACAAAAATAACAAAAGTTTAAAAATTTAATTAGCAAATTGTTTGACACTTTTATTAAAAAATCGGTTGAAAAACATCTCAGATTTGAGATTTTGAAGTTGCAAAAAAAAGTTTTAATAGCCTTTTACATTTTTTTGGCCCCTAAACAGCCTTGTTTTTTCAACATTAAAATCACGAATCTGAGTAAAGCTTTTGTAAACTCCACTGTTTTATGGGAACTGGTCAGATATAAATGAAATGAGACGTAAAAACAAGTATTACTAGTCATGTTTTATTATAATGTTTGCAAAGATAATTTCCCAACATTTCTCAGATCACCTGTTGTGAACCGTTAATATAGAGAATTGATCAATGAACTATCAGGGAAAGAAGGTTTTGAAAACAAAGAAGCAAGTTTAATTCCTTAAGGCCTATATGAAAGTCTACTATGTTTTTAAATAAATCTCCATCTAACAGTGCTTTGAAGGGGAGAAGTTGATCGGGGGTGCGGTCAAAGAAATAGACTTAATAAGTGTGGTCTTATATAATTATGCCTACGTTTCGGCCTAAATTTTAGGCCATCTTCAGGGCTAAAATGAAAACAAAATAACAACAATGAAAAAATAGAAAAGAGGCAGTACCAGTAACAGTAAAAATGATAAATGATAAAAACAGAAAATACAAGTAAGATAAAAAATATAAAGAATAAAAAGAAAAGGATAACACTAAATTACATAATACAAAAGACAATTGAAAAAATAAAATCAAATAAAATAAATGAAAAAACAATGAAAAAATTAAAAATTATACTTACACTTACATTTAACTTAACTTTAATTTTTTTCAAATTTAATTTTTTAACATTAATTTTTTTTTATTTATATAGTTTTCTAAATATACTTATATCAATACGTTTTTACAGTTTTCAAATCAATTGTTATGTCTTTTGATCACACCGCATTTAAATTTAGTGTTAGTTTTATCTCAAATCAGTAAGTTGGTAACATTGTTTTAACGGTTTTCCTAATTCCCGGGAATCCATTATTAATATTCAGTTGGCGCTAGACCTCACGCCTCGCTGGTATGTAATTATCACGTTTTCTTTACATTTCCTCCTCCTCATTCTTTTCTATCCTTCTTCTTTCTTCACCACATAGGATTTGTATCTATTTTTGTTTTTGGGGCTTACATTATTTTATATTTTACTCCTTCATCTCATAATTACAAAAATCAATTACAACAATGTCAACTTCTTTAACATCATAGTCATCTTTTGCATAACTTACAACTATCTCTGTATGCTTTTATATACTGTATGCATTTATGCTTTATGCTTTGCTATGCATGTATGCTTTACACATTACCAAACCTTCATATTATGTGTCTTTTTAATTAATAGATTTCATATATTTCACTATTCCCTGTGTAAATATCGCATTGTTTTTAATTTTTAATTTTTTTTAATTTTTAATTTTTTCATTGTTATTTCATTTATTTTATTTGATTTTATTTTTTCAATTGTCTTTTGTATTATGTAATTTAGTGTTATCCTTTTCTTTTTATTCTTTATATTTTTTATCTTACTTGTATTTTCTGTTTTTATCATTTATCATTTTTACTGTTACTGGTACTGCCCCTTTTCTATTTTTTCATTGTTGTTATTTTGTTTTCATTTTAGCCCTGAAGATGGCCTAAAATTTAGGCCGAAACGTAGGCACAATTATATAAGACCACACTTATTAAGTCTATTTCTTTGACCGCACCCCCGATCAACTTCTCCCTTTAAATATAAATATACGGTCAACAATAACTCCCTCCATTATAACAGTGCTTTGGTTCTCAAATCCAAGTACTAGAATAATGACTGTTAACCAAGCCTAATTACTGTCAATTCTAAAAACTGATTAGGAGGGTGACAACTAAAAGCAGGATATGCAAAACCCTCGTTGGGCAAGAGCAATATACAAATGTGAAACGTGTATCCTGAACAAAATTTTATGGCCCACAGAAATTGCTTTAAAATCAAGATTCCAAGATATATATTTAGAATGCACCACCTTTTTCATAAAAATTAGATTTTCTTTATTTGTTTCATTTACAGACTTTCAGTATTTTGCAGTAAACAGATAAACCCAGTTTTAGTTTCACGAATCAAAATGCTACCATATTTTCCAGGAGTTCAATGTTTTGGACACTGAAGGTGCTGAAGCTCTGGGTCTTGCTCGTATAATAGAACCAGATTCGGTCCTGCTGCTATGGCTACTTGGAGCTGCGCTGTTCCTTCTCTTGCTGCTACTCGTTGTGATCTCGCTTTGCCTTTCACAGAGAGCTTCGTATCAACGACAGCTCAAAGCTGCTACTGTCACTGCTTTTGGTAACTAATTCAAATGACAAATTACTTTATTTTTCTTCTTTCTTTTTTTTTGTGATAATTTTGTATGTAACAATTAATTAATTGTGTAGCCAGGGGATAAATAAGGTAGTTAGAGCAACGTGCTGTCTGTCAATCTTATAAGATTCTGAATGAGGGGAACTGTTTTAGAGCTCATCTCTATCTTCACATTTTGGAAGTGGCTATTGCTATAAGCAAAAATAAAAATTATAATGATCATGGCATTGTTAAAGATAGCGCTTAATGATAACTAAATGTTCTGTAGTTATCTTCGAAATAGAATGTAGGTACCTCATTTGGAAATTTTTTGTCTTTTGGACTAAAAAGTTTGATGTTTATTAATGGATTCTTATGTAAAAATGTCTGTAACTTATGTAAAAAAAGATAATGAAAAGTCTACCACTCCCAGGAGGTCCTTAGGCTTTATATGGCCAATTTTTCAAAATGGCCACCGGATATATTTAGGCTTATAGCCAATAAGTCCCAAAGTATTAAAACTAGCTTAAATATGTAAATTAGTTAAATTTAAAGAATTAAATTGCACAAATTTTAGTAAATAACTATTAGAAAAAAAATAGTTCTTTGACAATTTATTTATAAAGGGTATACAGGATAGAAACCAGGACATTTCAGGTGTCGATTCTGCACCTCAAGAGCAACAAAAAAGTTCATATGAACCATGGACCGATCCCCCATAGGATATCAGGAAATTTAAGTTTTGTGTTTTAGTCTATTATTTACAATAATGAACCTTTGCAATCGACCAAGAAAATAATAATTTTTAACCCCTCTCAAAATTTGAGATTTTGCATTTCAAGATATGTAGAATCCAAATATCGATTAATAAAAAAATCCATCCATCTGCGGCTTTTCTCCGAGACTACTGATCAAATTTTCTTGAGATTTCGTCGGTTAGAGATTTTATGTTGATGCTTTAATTTTAAGCATCTTCTGCATGGCCTGTCCCACGTACCATTGCAAATCATCTGGTCACTTTATATTAGGTACAATGTAAATTTAAAAAGAAACAGTAATGATTGTAATAAAATTTAATCCTACTGGAATAAATATGGAGACAAATTATGAAAAACAAGATGGTTTCCTTTTTATCTGCTATATAAAACAAGCAATGAACAGCGTCAGTCACTAAATTTATTGAACCAATTAAAGTATTTTTCAACTCATTCCTTTCTTAGTTATTGCAAAGAAAAATCAACAATTAGTTAGATTCAAACTATTCCAAATAATACCGATTACAGTTTCTATGATAAGTTATCATTCAAATCAGGGTAACATAATGACATGTTTTAATTTGATTAATTTATAGGGTCGACAGAGTCAGACCTTACCCGTGCCCCAGCCAGGGTTCCCAACACAAATATGCACAGCGTAGAAGGATCGAACCCCATTTGGATGCAGGCTTACGAAAACGAGTGGTACAAGGATGACACAATGAGGTAAAACTGTAATTTCTCTGATCAGTGATTCATCTTTCACAATAGCAATAAATTGTTAAGATGTTTATCAACTTCCAGTCAAACCTCGGAAAGGGATTCATTAGACGAGAATGCTGTCGTTAGCGTAAACACTCAGGAAGACACCACTGGAAATTCATCTTGTAATAGGTAATTAATTGAATTAACTATAGAATAAATTAGTTTCTTAGGTTAGGATAATTTTATTATCATTTTTAATTGCTGAAAAGATTCCTGTAATATTGTGTACAGTTTTAATTATAATTTTAATTACTTGACTATGCTGAGAAGGCGAGATAGTATAGTGGGTAGACCGCTGAGCTTCCTATATTGAACGAGCAAGGCTTGAAATGTTACTTGATTCATTCAATTTTCTCTTGACTCAAAAAAAATTAGGTTTTGTTAAGGAGTTAACCTTGGTTTAGCCTGATCGTCTCTGGGTCCACTCAGCTCTAAGATCAGATATTTTAAGCATAGTCCGATCCTCTTCCTACATCACATTCTTCTCTATATTGCATTCCACAAACTTCTTTTGACCCGGAAACTTTCTATTTCATAAATATTTCCCCGAAGACTTTCTGTCCCCTGCTCTCGAGTCCAGAACTAATGACTACGGCCAGGATCAAAAATTCCTATGAAAATAATTAAACAATGTCTTCCTGTTATATTTTCTTTCCTTTTGCATATTTATAATTTTTCCCTTCAAAATCCCATTTTCACAACATTTTGGAAAAAAGTTATAGTCCGTCCATTGAATAAAGTCTGTTCCCTTCATAATTTCCGACTTCAGACTCATCGTCATTCTCTCCTATTTATCAAAGCCAGTCAAAAGACAGCTTAATAACTTCCTTGAACAAAAAAAACATTTTTCCCCAAATAACAATTTTTTATTTTATTCTTTAATGCTTACTGTAGGAGTTTATTAAGATGGCAAAGCCTTTATGACAGCAATACATTTTTAAGGCTTTTAGTACTGGTCAAGGCCAGAGTGACGACTTGGAGTTGTAAGTATTTGATGCTTACTTCATCCATAGACAATTTCATCATGAGCGGTAATCGTGTGGTGTTTACGTTCCATAAAAAATTGAAACCTAAATTTTGAATTAAACCTTTTTAAAAAAACTACGTCAATATATTTTAAAATAAGGCCAGAAAATCTGTTTTGTTTCTTCAGTTTTTGGTCTTAGCTTCGCTTCACACTGAAACGTCCGCTGACCAATATTTATGGAAACTTTTTTATTTAGTTTCAAACTTTGAAAAACAATAACAAAAAATTAATTTTATGAAATAATTTGAATTTTTCAAAGCTAATAGTCTAAATTGTAATTTATTATTTACAAGGCTTCCTCCTATGGTAGTTTAAGGTATGTAATATGAATACATTTTATTTTTTAAGTCGCATGCCAATCAAATATTTTTTTTAATTGAATATGCATGGCTTTTTTGACAATGACATGCTTTTGTAATTTTCATCCACAGCATTTTGCAATGATCAATTATATATCCTGATTAAAAGTGAAACATTCATTATATTCAAATGAAATAAATATTATTTTATTAATAAAACTGAAAAATATATCTGATGTTCTAGTCAATCAAATATGCTGCGGAGCGAATGCCCAGCAAATGTAAAGGAACAGAATGACCTAAATCGCCATGGCAACACTTACCATCGAAACCTCTACCAACACATGGATAAGATAGGCAACCCTCTCATCTCCAAAAAACTGGAAACTACCGAACTCTAGAATCAGCTGTGAGACAACATCGAATATCTATTGTAAAGCCTTAAATAATAATGTTAGATTTAGCGAAGGTGTAGTATCGTATTAGAGTTTTTATTCTATTATTATAACTATTGGGTAATCCAAGTTAACAAAAAAGGTGCTGTATAGAAAGGCTGATTTGGTATAGCACTGCCCGTAAGTCGGACAATTACACCTTACTAAAAAAAAAAAATGGTACTAAAACAAAATTTTCTGTGATTTTTTTTATTAGCAGTTGCTAGTGAATAAATATATTAAAATAAACATATGTTTTTAATTATCAGTGATTTCTAGGCAATGATAAGAGGTATAAGCATGCATAAAAATTATAAAATTCTTCAGATATTTTACTAAAGTGTGACTTATAGTTAACTTTTTATCAAAAGAAAATTTTTATAGATTCGAGAAATGCATCTGATTGTTGTTGAATACAAATGTATGCAACATTTTTTATAACATTGCATAATTGCAACACATGCACATATGTACAGGTTATCAACTTTTTTTGTTTATTATGTGAATCAACCACAAAATAAAATTCAATTCTCACTAGCCAGGCTCTTACTAACGCTGTTTTTGAGTTTAGCGGGCCAGAGTACTACCCCAAACTACCAGGTAACCACAGCTTTTGTGATAACACTTTACTATACGCTGTAGTAAAATTCATAATAATCAGTTCTTATTTCTGTTTATGTTTTCCATTGACCTGATGACCACTTCATATCGCCATGACAGCTGTAACGTATTGAATGTGAAACGAACGTATTTTTCATGTTTGTTATTATTACAGTTGCTTAATAAAACTATTCTCGGCGTAATGATAATCGTAGATTCATTTATCATCCTATTATATGTTGAGATAGTAAAATATATTAAAACTTTCTACAGAACAGCCAGAAAAGAAAATGCCTTCACGAAAGGCATAAAGCATTTGTAAAATCCCTTCTTCGTTAACTATGCTTTCATTGAGGAAATGCCTTACACTCTGCTTTCATATTAGAAATAATCCATTCCTACCGGGCGACCCCTATGGTTTCGAAAGAGAAAACGTTTCACCCCCATCAACCTCCTGTTTTCACTTTTGTCTAGAGTTAATTAATTATTACTGTGGTCGTAGTTGTTCGTTGTTTTTTTGCTGTTTTCAATACTTTTAACCCTTTGTGTTCTTTCGTCCTTTGGTGGTGTTGTAATAGTAACAGAAATGCTGTTTATATTAGCAATTTATATGGCTCAGTTAATATTAATTGTCAATTTGGGTTCAAATTAAATCCATCTACCTGTCACAGTTTAAATCACAATTTAAACTAAGTATTTTTATTATAATTTCTTTCAGATATAGAACACAATAAACCATATACCTTTAGGAATGATTTAGAATGATTTTTGTTATTAAGATTTAAAGAAAAATTCAGGAAACAATTATTTTCATTTAAGTCTTTTCATTGAAAAGTCCTTCTTTACTTTTAATTGCAGCTTTTACAATTCTGAGCATCCTTTCAACTCATAATGTCGCAACAACTTTGCTCAATTTACATAAGATGTTTTTAAGAAGTTGAAGTATTTTCTCACACTTGTCTATCGAGTTCTTCCCACAGCAATTCGATTGGATTGAGATCGAGAGATTCTTTTAAAAAACCTGTAGACAAGTCTGTTTGGGATCGTTGTCTTACTACATGATGAAATTTGAACCAATTAATTTAATTCCGGAAGGAATAGCATGGCCCTTTAAAATGTTCCAATTAGAATCTTTAGAGTATCGTTGATTTGGATTATTTTTCTTTGTTCGTAACCTGAAAAACCGGAAGAAGACAGAACAATTGCTAGCTGGATAAAAACCGCGATTGGAAAAGCATATTTTTGAGGGAATCACACTTTCAACTTTCAGCCATTGTACTTATCCTTCCTATAGACAACTCTATTAATAATGAAAAATTCGTTTTTTTCATATTCAATACTTTATAGTAGTCATGGCTAAATGAAAACATATGGCATTGCTTTGCATCTACTACAGATTTATTTATGGAATTTCACTTTGTTGGGCTTTATATTTGTTTCACAAAGTATTCACAATATCTCATTTTTTATTTTTTTTATTTTGTTAAATTTACATTTGAAAGGCAAATTGTATCATGAAATTTACTTTATTCTCAATTTTCCTGAGCAGAAGTATTTTAACACTAGGTTTACAGAACAAATTCCAAAGTCGATATTTATAAATTTAGATATTATTGTTTTGATAACTTTGATGAATTTTATTGATCAATATGAATTTATGTTGTGTCATTTTTATTTATACTTATAGATATATTAATCAATCTGTAAATCTAGTGTTGAATATTTTAATATTCTATCTCATATATATTTTTTTTTTTTTTAACAAGGTATTATTTTATCAGAGAGTATACATAATGAACCAATGAAAATAATGAACATATATCATGTAATTAAACTTTATATCAGAGGCGGGTAAATTTTTTATGATTTAAACAAAGTACTATTAAAAAATTATAAAGAGGCTTTAAAGCATTATTATCAATTTTAGCATTAATATTTTTTCAAATATATGATGAGCCTTTTCCTTTCTGTACCACTCAACACATGAAATGTCGCTCATTAAGCGAGGTTCCACTGCATAGTAAATAATGAGTTACTATCCTAATGAATTTTGTATATTTTCGAAGAAAATAGGAGTTTACTTGCTTTAGGAAATATGTCAAATTGTATTATTTGTACAATAGGAATTTCGGGCTTGAAGTGTAATCATTACTGACTCGCGGGAACTTTTAGTTTGAATGATAAAATTAAATTATTATTGTTCCTTTTATATTATGTATACATTTTTTTTTTTAATTTTACCTATTTCAAAAATATTATGTTAACTTTATAACTAACATATATTAATTTAGACTGATGTATATTATAATTTTGTAATGTATTGTATAATTTCAGCTTGCTTAAAAAATTAGAATAAAAAATTTCTGTTTATATTTTTCATGATGAATCAATGATAGTAGAAAACTTTATGCTCATGAAAATGTTGAGTACAAATAAAATTGTAAATTTTGACTAAAAATAAATCAGAAGTTTTTTTAACTATATAATAAATTGTAAATCGTTTCAACGAATTAATTGTAAATATTTATATATACCAATTACTTTTATGTTTCTTTTGTATATTTTTGTATAAATTTGTCAATATTCTTTTTTTATAAGTATATACAATCAATTGTGTTATGATGCCAAAGTTGTGTAGTTGAATTTTTTAAGATCATGTTTAAATTAAAATTAAATATTTTGAAATAAATATATCATAATTACCATTATGAGTAATCTATGCTTCGAGATTATTTTATATTTAATTACTGCCATTAAAATTTATATACTGCTTAATTATAGACTAATTTTTGTTTGTACATAGTAAAATGTTTAATAAACAACCAAGAGTGCTCTTATTTTTAATTTTATTTTATATTTTCCTCTAATTCAATTTAAATTCCAGTATCCCAAAAAAAAAAACGGAAATGCAATTTTATTAAAAATTTGTAATATCAGCACTTCCTGAAGTATTGAATTGAATACGAGGGTATGGCCTGACAAAAGGGCAGTTTTAACCACTGAGAAAAATACAAAACACAATATTTATTTTAATGGTGAGAGTATGGTTGACCGTGTATATTTATGTAGGAGAAGCTTCATTGACCGCAGCTCCAATTTATTTATTTATATTATATATTTATTTATTTATTCCACTTTATTTCAGTAAAAACATGGGGAACAGATTGCAGCAACCAATAGCTGCACAAACATAATTAAATATGATGACAATAAATTTAGTAATAACCCATATTTTTTAAAGGTTATTAAGCCCGTAAAATCCAAATTAACCTACTAATGAAGTTAATAAGGTTTTTTTTTTTTCCAAACCCCCAAAAAAGAAAAACGTTGGCCTAATGTTAAAACAATAAATCAACATATTACAATAAAGACAATTTAAATATTATAGTAAAACAAATCATTAAGTTCCCCAAGACAACTGATTTAATTTTAAATAGCATATCAATATATATTGATATTTTTGGACAATATTATTCTTAGGCACAAATTATATATAGCATGCACAAGGTGCGAACAAAAGATGATAAGGGACGAGCAGGTAGGTAGAAAGGTAACTGACAGGCGACGGCAGATGTCATCACAACCTTTACCCGCAGATATAAGAAATAAGTTAATTTAAAAACCTACCGAGAAGTGGGCAGTGTGACAAAGGCAAGAGATGGCCCATCCGGGAAGACATAATCAATTTTAGGAAACCTGTCAACCTGGGATCCTGACTGATGTACCGAAAAAATGGCGGAGGCCTGGGAAGGATAAAAATTCGATTAGAGGATACTAATGAATTCAAAGAGATCAGCCCACCCCGGACAAGGGGTGGAACTATGCGCTGAAATCCCAGAATTTCCTCGCTCTATAAAGCCAGTTGGCCAATCATGATAAGGGTGCCACCCAGTGCCGGGGATCCAACCAACCAACAACGTCTTTGACCCTCTCTTAGGAAGAACAAGGAAGAAAGGGGAACCGAAGCCGAGGAAGGAGGGAAAGGGCACTTCTTTTCTGATCTCGCTAGAGGGCTGAATTTGGAGGACAACTACTAGGTCTTCCCTCTGAAGATGACAGATGCTCTGGCTCTGGGCTCCATGACTTAAGATATGCAGGGGAACCCGATGGAGAAATGCTAAAGGTCCTTTATTGATCTTTATAGATGGTCCATCAACACCAATTATTACAGATAAGAGATTTATGTTAGATCAGTTAATGGCCTTGTAACAGTTTATTATTTTAATTTAGATGAATAAAGATAAATGTTAGGAAGGAGGTTGTTCTTTAGTAACGCAAAAAACTTTATTAGTATTATGGTTATTAGTAGTATTATTATTAAACTTAGAAGTAGGAACATTATCTTGGTTAATTATTAAATAATGGTAATCACAAATCAGATCCTTGGAAAGGTATCCAATCTAGAGGACAATACAAGTAATTCATATTGACTTATAACATGATTTTTGGGATAATCATCCTCAATGATTGCCCAATGGCATCCCTATATACAGACAAATATATTATCAGCAAAATATATATCAAACTCAACCTAGATAAACATAGCAACATACCACAGTAAATGAAATGATAAACTGACATTACTTATGAAATGATGTATTAGTCATTACAGAGATTTCATTGCATACAGAATTCTGTTTTTCAGAATTTCACAATATAAAATTATTTATCAATTTGTCAGACTTATCATAGTCTATAGACTCTTAAGACTTACAAATTATTAATAATGAACTAAAATTTAATGATTACTTCAAGGCTCTATTTAATAATAAAATACAAGTAGAAAGGTTAGTTTTTAGAGGTTACATGTTACTTATCCTCATTAGATAATAATAATTACCAATGCTTCTTATAATAATACATATATCTCTTTAGAATAAACATAAAAATTTCCTTTAAACCATTTAAATCAAGAAATCAAATTTAACATTTTACACAACTGAGCCATAGAAATCAAAAACACCCCAAGTCCAATAAAACACATTTTACAGGAGTGAAAGAAAATTACTCCTCATTGTGGGAGCAAGTGGGATTTTACTTGAAGTTATTTTGGAATGGGCCACAGAATAGTGGAATGATGGAATTAGTGCATTCTGGTCTCCACTCATGTGGGACCAGGCAAAGAGCTGTTTGCAAGCAATAAGTGCATTCTGGTCCCCACTCATGTGGGACCAGGCAAAGAGCTGTTTGCAAGCAATAACTCATTTTTTCTCAAATACTTACACTTATTTACTACTTATTGAATTTTTGACCTCTCTCCTTCAATTGATTAATATACTTTCATTGAATTTTCAAACAATAAGGCCAAGTCTTCTTCTGACTGCTCTCTAGGCGCCAGTTTGGTTATTCGGTGCTGTAACAGAAATTCAGTTTCTTGGGAAATAATTGACTTTAAAATTTTCAATTATTAGAACCTCAGATGATTACTAATCACTTAAATTATTGAAGGTGATAGTACTGATAAACATTAATATGATCCTAATAAACATTAATACTATTTAAAATATGGGCTTAAAATACTTTTGAAAATGGGATCATATTTTTTATTTTTTTATTTTTCTAAGCTTTATCTCTTATTATTGATATTTAAAAGAGCTTTGAGTAGTAAATTGGAAGTTTACAGCATGTATAGTCGAACCTCTTTATATTAAACTTCCATATATTGAAAGTCTCTATATATCGAATTTTTTTAGAAAACTTGAATTATTAGAAAAAAATATTCTGTATATCAGATAAAATTTCTATATATATCGAACGAAAAATTCCCATTTAAAAAAATATAAAATGTGATTGTCATCAAAAAGAGCCTTTAGTTTATATAAATAAGAATGGGTAATAATTAAATAAGGAAAAAAAAGTTCATTCAGGGACGATCTTGTTTCAGAAGAAGCACAGGAGTACCTAAATTCTCTGAATCTCTTTCCTAGCATAGAGTGAAATTTTCATTTTAAATTCAGTTTAACTTTTCCCTTTTTGTTGTGAACACTGCTCCTAAACATGGATTCGATGATGAATTATAGACAAACAGGCATTAGAAGCAATTTCGCATGAAAAGAAAAATAAATTAATTTTTATTTATGTTTGTATATTTTTAATATATGTCCTTATAAATGTACATCTGCAATAACAGATGTAATTTGTACAATTTTTCAAATAGTGTTATTGATTATTCAGTTTTGTTTTTCTTTAATCCCTAGAAAATTGTCTTCGTTACATCACTAACCCCAAAAATTGCCTTTGAAATTTCTTTAACCCTAAAGAATAGCTGTAATTGTTTTTGATCTGAAGAGAGTGAAATATTGCAATCTTTCTATATATCAAAATTTCCATATATCGAATTTTTTTTCAAGGAACCTTCATGTCCGATTTATAGAGGTTTGATTGTATTTAGAGTGATTTTCTATTAAATGTTGAAAAATTCAGAATCAACAAGTAGTTTCTTCTTGTTTGAATACTGTATAAGGAAGGGTGCCCAAATTAAATAAACTCAGTTGACTGTAGACAGTAAAATAGTTAGACGGTTTGAGTTTTGGCTCAGTATTTTCCAACTATAGAATGAGAAACTGGTTAAAGTTTTTGTTCAACTTCAGAACACTATTCTAGTGCATCAAGGAAAGATATTTTTTTATTTTATCATCACTATTCGTAAACTAGAGCAGGTCACTCCATACCACTTCCACTTTTTAGATAACAGGGTACACCTGATCTTATGTTAGTATTAAAGTTTAGCATTCATAAAAAGAATACAAACACTTTACAAAAGTTTATATATATTACAGTAAATTCGCTTAAAAAAATAATATATTGAAAATAAAGCTCGAAAATCCAAAATAAAAGGTTATTTCATTTCAATCATATTTTAAATCCCCTTGTTTATGTTATTTTTCCCCTCTTATTTTCAATTAAAAATTTAATCCTAATCTACAATGAATCGTCACATATTTTTATTAAAATAGTCAATAATAAAAATGTAAGATTTTCAACATAAGTAAATTTTGTTTAATAAAATGTCCATGACTTCA
The DNA here is from genome assembly GCA_948150685.1 of Rhaphigaster nebulosa. Taxonomy (NCBI): domain Eukaryota; kingdom Metazoa; phylum Arthropoda; class Insecta; order Hemiptera; family Pentatomidae; genus Rhaphigaster; species Rhaphigaster nebulosa. The sequence goes on along the minus strand of OX411311.1, from coordinate 12,237,310 downwards.
AATAAATAGGAAATTGTGAATTTAATTGGGGGATGAAATTAGGACCACTCTTTTAAAATCCAAACATTTAGCTAAACATTGTTTTTGTTTTCTCAGAAGAAATTTTATTTAGTTCTGCCAAATAATGATATCATCATCTCTGATAAATAATGGCAACGAATCTGTGACAGTGCAGAGCTGCTGGCATTAATTTTTAGGGAATTTTAAACTTTAGTTAAATATATGAAATTTCGAATTTGGCTTAGGGAGACAATATTTGACCATCTTCCCTTAATACGTTGTAAGATTAATCGTTAATTAATCGAATACCTAGGTACTGGTACTGATACTGGTATTGGTGGGGGAAACTAATCCGGCAAGTGAGCCTTATGGTCCTTTTTGCCAACCCCTGATGGCTACTTTTACGTCACTGCCGCGTACTAACCAGAGTGGGAGTGTCAAGATTCATTTCCCGAGATCGCCACGAAATAAATATTAACCGACCCAGGTGGGAATCGAACCCACAACATTCCGAACCGGGCACTCTGGGACCCTTGTCCCAACGTACTCGGCCGTCACGTCCTCAATACCTAGTTAAGTATTAGATCTGTTCTGCATACCATTAAAGAAACCATTAGAGCCAAATTAATGTAATATAGCACTTTTACTAATATTACTAAGATATTAATTAATACTATAAGATATTAATTAATACTATAATAAGATATTAATCAATACTAAGATATTAAATGACTGTTATGAGACTCAGCTTCTGATAAATGCCCATTAAAGTCTGGGTAGTCACAATCCTCTCATTAAGCATGCTATATATGCTATTTGTCGAGTTTCATCAATATTACGCAATAGAAAACAAATCAAATATCAATAGAAAACTGACGTGGTTATATGCTACTCAGGGCCATACACAGAATTTTCGGAGAGAGATTTAAATTTTTATTCAGGGGGATTCATAGGTAATCACCAAATTCACAAGTAATCACCTAAATCTCTATATCACCAAATTGGGAGTAAGTTTTAAGGATAATCATGAAAATTGGATCAAGAATTATTGTTAAAAATTACCAAAAATATTACTTAAAATACAAACTCTATGTTTTTTCATACATGTCAGAGGGATATATCTCTCAATTCCCCCCCCCCCTGCATACACAACTGATGTTATTAGCGGGGTCAATCTACTAAATGGCCACCATATTGTTTAATCAATCACATGTTTCAAAGTGTTAAGTATTTGTTTACACCGATTAATCACATGTTTCAAAGTGATAAGTATTTGTTTACACTGATTAAGTATTTGTATTTGCATACAGAAAACCTACAATACAGAATAGACAAAATGTATTCAATACAGTCCTCTATAACCTCACCCTCAGCTTCTACACTTTCACAATTTAAAATTTCTAACAAACAGTCATACACCAAACTTTCAGATAATCTTGATTTCTGATTGATTTTAGGCATGATGAATTCAATAAATATGTGAAGAATTAGCAGAAAGTGAGATTCACTTGAATGAATAAAATATAAGTCAACTGACAACAAAAGTAAAGGTTTCATAAAACAAAGTTGCATTATCTTACCACAGACAGCGCCACTGTATCTATTTAGCAAGATATGATAGATACTACATGCACTGGACCCACATAATCCTGAATTGACCATGCTAATCATATATCAGGATTAATGAGATTGTGAATACCCCTCATATGTATTATACAGTTTATTTTTATCAAAGAAAAAATAATTGTAAAGTTATTATACTTAGGAAAAATTTAATAATATTAAAAAATAATTCAATACCTGAGGTAGAGTTCCTTTAACAAGATCAGGAATATCACTCGAAGTAAATCCCAATGCAGATATCCCATTTTCTATCTTCATTGTATCCATATAACCCTTAACAACATCTGACAGTATCTTGCCTATTAGAAATAAAAAGTTTTAAGAAATTATTATTTAACAAATTATTATATAGAATACGATTTGTAAAAAATTATAATACCTGCATCAGCTAGTTTAGCATTAGAAACATCTGCACCCAAGAGGCCAGCAGCTTCGAGATGTCGTTCTGGGCAAGACGCAGCAGTGAATCCGAATACTGCAGGAGCTGTCATCACCACGGACAGCCCATGGGGAATGATTGCATGATCATCACTAACATGACAAATAATAAAATATTAAAAAAATGATCTGAAGGTTTAGCAAAAGTTTATTTAATGGCAATCATTATATATAAATAAAAATAAATTTTTAAATTAATAACACCTTTACTGTAGCTGAATTTTTAATGTCCGAAGACTTTACCGTAAATTTTTAATTATCACTCTCTAAAACTGAAACAATGCTTATATTGATATAATCTGCAGTACCTCACAACTGGTAATAAGCTAGCATGAAAACATTGATTAAAAGGGGAATTCAATTTTAACTTTTATCCGTACATAGGTATACTATTGTATTATAAGTTTTATTTTACGCAATAAGGAATATAAGTTTCATTTTAGGTCATGAGTCAATCTGTCCACAATTTGGCAGCTAAGCCAAAGGGGGCACCCCAGGATGATTCTCAGAACTCAACATTAACATCCACCATTTTATTTCAAAATGTAGCTGATTAAAGGTCCATAAGGCTATTTATGAAGATGAAGGAAAAATAGAGGGGTAGAGCCCAATAACCCTTCCAGTTGTCCCAAGGATACTGGGAAGATACTGGGCAATCACCCGTAAAATAGAATAAATCGATTCAAAGAACTCTAAGTTGCCTCGGATTTGATTAGTCTCAATTAGTCATTTGGTTACTAAAGGCCTCAATGGGCGCTCGAAAGGATATTAGACTTGGAACCTAGAATACAAAGACTTTAACTGGTAACGAAGTTGAACTAGTGAAGAAGATGGAGACCTCCTCACTGGAAACTCATTTTTCCAAAAAAAAATGTGCACAAAATAACTTTTTCAGAGGAAGAAAGAAATGTCAATAGTATAATAGACTATTTTGTATACAGAAGGAGAATAAGGAGATACTTCAGTGATGTAAAAGTAATAAGAGGCACTGAAATTGGATCAGACCATCTTCTTTTGATTGGAGACAACCAGATCCTTTGAACTAGAAAAAAACGGTGCAAAACATGCAAAAAAATCTATCCACAAATCCAGAAAAGAAATATGAATATGCAGAACTTCTGGATGAGAAACTTAGAGCTTTTAATATGGAGGATAATATTGACAGAGTATGTGCGAAACTGAAGCATGCAATTCTCGAGGAAGTCAAAAATATATAGGTTGTCTCCACTAATGGCAAAAGGACTAAGTGGAGGAGTGACCGAGTGAAATTTGCGGTAGCTAGGAAGAAGTTAATCTGGAAAAAATATTATAGAGAAGAAGTTTGGAAGAGGCCTGGAAAATGACTATAAAGAAAACACAAAAATCTTCTGGAAAAGGATAAAAGAGGATGATTAATCACTGGGGATGAGGAAATAGTGGAGAGATGGTGATGCCATTATACTGCAATATTCTCTGGAAATGATGAAGAGAGAATTAAAGAAGAGCAAGAAAAAGTAATATGATGATGTGATCTGGAAGGAGGATGTCACATGGGCTATAGAGAAGATAACCAGTTCCGGATACCCAGGTTCCTAGCGCAACTGCTCACTCCGTCGACCTAGCCTGGTCTTGGTCGGCCTCTTCCTCTCGTCCCCTCTGGCTGTAGCACAAGAATCTTCTTTTGTATTGATGATTCGTTCATCCTTACCACATGTCCTGCCCAGCACAATCTGGCCAGCTTAATATGGTGGACTACATCAGGTTTATTGTATTCATAATGTCGCAGTCGCCATTGTTGATCTTCCTTAATGGAGCCATATATTCTTCTCATTTGCCTTCCTATTTCTTTAGTGAATGACTAAGTCTCTGCCCCATAGGTCAGAACTGAGAGTATTAAAGTTTTGTAGAGAAGAATCTTGGTCCATCTGGATAGTATTTGGCTGTGCATGTATTTTGAAAGACCATAGTAGCACTTGTTTGCACTGGGGATTCTCTGGTGTACTTTTTCCTTAATGTTATTATCAGCCGTTACTGTAGCCCCCAAGTATTGGAATTTGTCAAATGTTTTGAATTTATACTGCCCTATCATGATGTGGTCACTCAATTATTTCTCATCGCTGGTCATATATTTTATTTTTTGCTCATTTAATCTTAAACCCATTGGCTTGGTAGAGCTTTCTATATTGAGGAAGGCATCTTTCAAGGCTTGAGTTGATCGGCTAATGATGTCGATGTCGTGAGCATAAGCTAATAGTTGCACTGACTTATTGCATCTTGGAATAATGCTCAGCAAAAATAGAAAAATTGACCAAGAGCTTCCCAACAGGATCAAAAAAGCAAATGATATATATTATCAGCTTTGCAGCCCAGTAGTGGGTAAAAGGGAGATAGAAAACAGTGTTATACATATTCAAAGCCATCTACATACCTACTCTTCTTTATGGAAGTGAAAGCTGGGTTTCGCTGGATAGGCACTGGAGTAGAGTAATAGCTCCTGAAATGAAGTGCCTCCGGAGAGTGGCAGGCCAAACAAGGAGAGATGAGCGGATGTGTGGGGACCTTGGAATACACTGTCGAAAAGAGGCAGCTAAAGTCGTTTGGTCATCTATGCCAAATGAATGAAGACCTGGATCCACAAAATTGTTTTGAAGCCAGGCCCTCAAAGAAGACCCAGAATGTTACGGATCGATCACAACTCCAGGATAGGAGAGAAAAAGGAAAAGAGTCTGAACTTCATGAGAGCACTGGCAGAGGAACGTGATGCCTGGCTGACTTGGACTGAGGCACTTCCACACTGAGAGGCACAAAGGAGGAAGATGAAGGAGAAGAAGAGGAAAAATATAAAGTTTTTGGAGTTATTGTGCAAAAGTTTTAACAAGTTGACTACCGGGCCCATAGCATATATAGCGCTGAGATTCCCACCCAGTGTGCTGGAGCAGTAGCAGGGACGGCTCACATAATTTTCAACTTCAAAGATCCTTCCTCTCTACCCCTTAATTGTTTTAACATAAAAAAGTTTTTAAAAATATATAAAATATAAATAATTAAGATTTATACAAAAATAAATTAATGTTTTTTTATAAATATAAATGATTAATTAAGTAAACACTGGAGTAGAGCAATAGCCCCTGAAATGGAAGTACCTTCGGCACACGAGATCCATTTTGACATTATCAGGTGGCAGTCAAGGCGTAAAAAAAAAAAAAAAATCCAATTAAATTTGTGATTCTTTTTGGATTTATAATTATATGGAAATAATAAACCATAGGGTAATAATTTGCAACTTTTTTTTTACTGTAACTATTACTTTATTGTAATCGCAAACATTTTTGTTTTTCAGATTTCAACGGAAATCTCCATTTTGACCATCTCTGAATCCATTTTGACAAGTTTCATCGTGACATCTGTACGTACGTATCTCGCATAACTCAAAAACGGTTAGCTATAGAAAGTTAAAATTTTATATTTAGGATTACTGTAAAATGTAATTGTGAACCTCCCTTTTTGGCCATTGCATAATTACCGGAAGTAGTTCTTTATTTGAAGATCATCATTAATTTTCATAAAAAATTATATTAAAATATAATACAAAACTTCTCGAATTTGGTATAAAAGATTTACATATTGATATAAATAACATAATAACTTTTGGTTAAAAATTTGCAAACCGGAAGTGGTACTTTATTTGAAGGTCATATTAGACTATCATCAAAAATTATATTAAAATATTATGTAAAACATCTCAAATTTGGTAAATTAGACTTTTATATCAATATAAATAATATAATAGATTTTGGTTGAAATTGAAGAGCCAAAAGGGATACTTTACTTGAAGAATATAATAAACTTACATCAAAAGATATATTGACATCAATACAGAGATCATATGATTCGGTGATAAAGGTTATAAACGTGATTTTTTGTCCACTCTAATTAAACAATTTTATTACTTGTTTTAAGTGTTCAAATTGAGTGTAAAATACTTCTTTTCCTCCCATTTGTGAGATCAACAAGTTTGCAGCAGGAGAATAAGATATGAGTTAAGCGGGTTCTTCCACTTAAAATGTTGAAGCTGTTGATTTCCAAAGCTTTATCTAGTGACATAGACAGTTCTAATGTTGTCAAGGAACACGAAGAAATCTCTTGGGAACTGTTATTGTTACCAACTGAAAGAAAATGGCTTATAATAATGGAATGAGACCTCCAGAAATAAGAGCTTATATGTGTGTGTCTGTATATGTCAATAGATAAACATTGCGACGCTGAGTGTCGTTTTTGAGATATGGCTATCTTCAGAAACTAGTAACCAAATTCAGGGTCACTTTTTAAGCCATCGATTCATAGTCTAATAGGTGTACAAGGAAGCCATGGAGTGCCCACATCAGATATTTTTTTATTCAAATTATCAATCAATAATAGAATTATTAAGTAACGTCCAAGTCATTATTGATTATCCCTTCAGCAATCCGTTACCTCATAGTTTGCACCAGATCCTTACTTTTCAAAGGCAAACAATTTCAAAGGAGGCATCATAAATTTAATAGTAATAAACACACAAACAGAAATCAGCCGCAGAACTTAACAATTTTTCAAGAAATTTCTTAATATGTACCTGTATCCCTTGGGCCTGAAGGTTTTGACATTGCCTGAAATCGGATAGGACAATCCATGACAAAGATGGACTCCAGCATTTCCGAATCCGACACCTGCCATGGATGAGGCGAGATGCATGTTGGATCTTGCTTCAATATCTTCATTGTCATATACTGCCCTAAAAGGCATAAATAATATTAAATAAAGAATAATAATAAAATGTTGGGAAATAAATAAATATCTTAAAACTCTCAAAAATGAACCAAAAATTTTGCCATTGCCCCTATATTATAATGCAAATTAAAAAAAAAACTGCCCCTATATTATAATGCAAATTAAAAAAATTATTAAAAAAAATTACAGAAAATTTAAGCATTTTTAAATTTATTTAATGATGACAGTTTTACGCTGGAGGGCTTCTTTAATATTCATATTGTAGGGCATTTATTTCTAATGAATAACATAAATTTGCATTATTTCAAAAAGTCAATTATTTTAATTAGTAGGAAATTTACTATTATAAAATTCAGAAGCAAGACGTAATATTCTACAGCCATGACTCAACAAAGCAAAATACATGTAAATCAGAAGATTTACATAAACAGAAGAAAAGTTGCAAATATGATTTATTGACAGTGATTAGAGTTGTTTTACTGTATTTTTATTTTTATTTATTTTTTTGGGAAAATGAGATAGATAATATTGTTTCAGAGTGAAACTAATACTACCATTCAAATATGAAAGGTAAATTACAAATACCAAATGTTAAAAAAATAACATTTTCTAACATATAAAAGTCTTAATAGCTTCTCTATTCAACATTTAAATTACTTCATTTGCCATCACTTTAATTGATTCAGAAACCAGGTTTGTATCCATTTTGGTAAAGGCTGGAAAGTAAAAATGAAAAGTTTCAACCATGTATCATTCAAAACCAAAATTACAATTTTTCAATTGTCTGGTTTTGTTAATTATCCCTTCATATTATTTTTTGTAAATAAATATATTACTTTTTGCATTCTTGGTTTCATATTATTGAATTATTATGAGGAATATGGGTAATGATTCTCTGAAGTATAAGACTCACTTTCAAATCTATTATTTTCTAAACATAATTAATATTTTTATGTTTAAAGGGAGAAGGTGGTCGGGAGGTGCGGTCAAAGAGTTACACTTTTATAAGTTAACTTATATATTTTGTGCCGATATTTCGACCTAAGTTTTAGGCCATCTTCAGGGCTAAAAATAAAAACAAAATAACAACAATGAAAAAAGACACAGGCAGTACCAGTAACAGTAAAAAATGATAAAAACAGAAATTACAAGTAAGATAAAAAAAGTATGAAGTATAAAAAGAAGGTATTATGTAATTTAGTGTTATCTTTTTCTTTTTATACTTCATACTTTTTTTATCTTACTTGTAATTTCTGTTTTTATCATTTTTTACTGTTACTGGTACTGCCTGTGTCTTTTTTCATTGTTGTTATTTTGTTTTTATTTTTAGCCCTGAAGATGGCCTAAAACTTAGGCCGAAACGTTGGCACAAAATATATAAGTTTACTTATAAAAGTATAACTCTTTGACTGCACCCCCCGACCAACTTCTCCCTTTAAATATACATTTATGGTCAACAAAAACTCCCTCTAATATTTTTATGTATATTGTATTATATTCAAGTTTAATAAAACTTTTAAACCAAACAATTTTATGTTTATAATCTCCAGAGTGATAATATTTGGTAACCAATTCCCAATTTCTTGGAAAGTTTTTATTCTGAATTTAAAAATTAAACATAAACCACTTATACCGTAGAGTGAGTTTTACAATTAGGTAACAACAATTTTGTAAATCATAGGTAACAAAAAAGAAATGTTCCATTAGGTTAGGGTGAACTTAAACAATCGGTTCTCTAGTCCATCTGAACCATCAGTTTGATCACCAAAAACTGGTGAGGGAAAAACCATTGTTTAGTGTAAAAACCACCATACATCCGTACTCTCCTACACCATACATCCGACCGGAAAAAAATAATTCAAAATCTAATTATTACTAATTTCAATTTCCATCCTGACCAATGTTCATATGAAGAGGAAAGTAAATAATAATTAATAATAAAAAATAGATAATTATTATTGTTAGCAGTTGGCAAACCTGAAAGTTCATCTTTGATGGAAGCATTTCTAAAAAAAAAATTAATTTAAACCTAAGTATATCCAAAGTGTATTAATTCATACTTTATGGATTTGGTTCGGTAAGAGAAAACTAAACTTTTATCAAAATCAAATCAATAATGTTTGAAACTGCAGAGAAAAAAGTAATGTCAGAAAGATCCTGGTATATATGGGCCGTTTTGAACATAATTTTCCATTTGTTCCAACACGACAGTTATTTTTCTGTCCTCGACAGGTCCTATGGATAAATACAAAATACACAATCGCTTATTCCTTCCATTTTAAATGACATGTCGTCGAAATGTCGTTCAAAACTGACGGGAGAACTGATCATGTAAGTTCACCCTTAGGTCTATAGCATACTACACTTGGGTAACTATTATAGAGGAAGCACCAACGCATCGTTTTCAAAAATAGATACGTTTATTATCAGGAAAAAATTTCATTCTATAACCAGGAAATTTCAAATATCTAGTTTTCCCAAAACGATGAATTGTAGTTATCTAGACACTACAATATATAACAATTGAAGAGAGTTATATTGTAAACATAATAATTAGAATACTAACCTTAATGATATATCCTGGCAAAAATGAAATAAAACAAGATAAAGAAAAAATTACAAAGATAGTTTAATTTAAATAATAATTAAGAATATATATCATGATTTTAAAATTATATTAAAAATCTATCTACAAATAAAATAAAAATAGCTAATAACTTTCAGTCTCAAATACCTTTTAAAATAAGTCCTGATTATTTGAAGAGCACGGCGAGCCCAAACATCCGATACCGGATTTGAACCTTGGTAAGCAGGTCGAAGGATTGGATCTGGTGGACAGGGTGCCCTCTCATTGAATGGAATAGCAGTAAAAGACTCCAAAGCATGGCAAAATACATCAAAACTGCAAAAAATAAACAAATATAAATTTTGTCAAATCAATAATTACAGTGAAAGTACACAAAATTAATCAAATAATGCAAAGTGAAAGAAAAACACAGATAAGTATAAACTGTAATAATAACAATTTATTTAGAGTTAAAAAAGTAAAATGTTAACCAAATCTTAATCTCATGACTTTTGATTTATTTTCATTATTTTTATTTTATTTTTTGTTGTTCTGTTTATCTAAATTGTGCACTTGTATAATGCTTTACAGTGACTAAAAATGTGAATTGAACTTTCCTTACATATATTATGCGGTTTCACATGGAATATGTATATTTTGTAAATAAACTCCTTTTGCACAGGGTTACTATGCAAGAGAAAATTAAATAAAAAAGAATGACTTTTGGTAGTTTTCATTTTAAGAAAAAGCGATTTTGAGTATAATGAAGTTAGACTCCACTACAAAATAATAATACAAATAAAAGTGAAATATTTCAAGAAATAATTTGAAAGTAATGTAAAAGACATTTATTATTTAATATAAAAAAAAAAATTGACTTTGAACAATTTTATTTGTAGGTCCAACAAACAATAAGAATTTTTCATATAGGCTTAGTGCACCAGTAGTAGACAGTAGGCCATTAGGAGACACCAGGAATTTATACTTTAAACAATAAGGGTATGAAATGAAGCAGAAATTCATAACTGGTGCCAAAAGAAGGAGTGTGATCTTGGTTGTTGCTTAAGAGTAGAGTTATCTAACGATAAACATTGTTCAAGGTAGAATGTTTAGTTTCTTAACCACAGCCTCTTTAGCTCAGGAGGTAAGTAGATTGTGCCATGTTTAACCACATTATTTCCTAATAGTTTAAAATTTTTTTGAGTTTAGTAGATTTAGGAGGTTACGTTTGATGGTAAAGATCAGTTTATTTATCCCTTTAAACAGAATAATTTACAATTAGTAGGGGTGTCTACTTCTAGTTAGATATTTTATGATTAAATCTTACTTACTCGTCTGTTTTTAGCTAAAATTAGCGAATTTAAGGGCATTAAGTATGCTCGAAGTTTGATCAGTGCCATACAAGAGCTGAGTCCAGTAGTAGACAGTGGGTGTCTACTACTAGATTACATCATGTCTACCACTAGAACCTAATATTAATATTCAGAATATAGTGAGCATGATGGCGGTGAGATGAGAACGAAGAAAGGCATACACTAGCCCTAAAGACTTAACCATCTTACTTCTTAACCGTCTCCCCATCTTGTAGAAGAATGGAATATGGGGGAAAATCTACTTACCCAGCATGACTCCAGCTGAAGTGTTTGGTCTTATACAGTCCCACTCCGGTTGGCCTCATTAACCAAGATCACTACATCAACACCGGGAAACTCCTAAAGGAGACCTGGCACCACCATAATTGTGACACCCCTAGTACCATTTGGAATGATTACATTCCTTAAGCCCAAATGGGTAGTGAGGTGCAGGTGGTGGGGCTTCCATGGTAACCAGATATTCAGAATAGAGAATTTTCAAGTCAATTGCAACCTTTTCCAAATCAATGGTCACCTTTTCCATTTCAATTGTAACATTTTCATTTTAATTGTAACCCTTTCCATTTCAATTGTAACTTTTTCCATTTCATTTGTAACCCAACAGGTCTTAAATTCATTCAGTTTACATTTCTTTTAGAAGAGGAGGGGTGTGAATTTAATTGATTTGGTGATTGTTCATTAGGTTTTCGAATTCGCTAATGTCGAATTTACTGTCGACATTTTGTTCTAGCAAGAGTATTTCTAATTAATTATTAGTTTGCAAGATTCTTCGATGTAGATATCGTTTAAAAGTTTTTAGAGGACGATATTTGTTAATTTACTATTGGATTTTTAGCACATATGCGCATTTCGATTTACCACTTGTCGATGAGGGGTCGGAAATGCACAATCCTGTTTCCTATGAGTGGACCGAGGATTTAAATTGTAGGAGGCTGTAGATGTGGGAAGGGTGCTGGATGATGACAGTTTGGTATAGGAAAGATCCAAGGAAATATTGTCTACGGTTGGAGTGGAAGAGCCACCATATATGTATTTATAAGGTAAATGTGAATAATTTCTTTCTTAAACCTTTATAATGTTAAATACATTTAGCACCAATATTTCGAGGTGTTTCCCTCATCATCAGAATCCAATATTTTAATTCTTTGTTAACTAATATATAGTTAATACTGTTTTAAATGTATATGTATATATATATATATATATATATATATATATATATATATATATATATATATATATATATATATATATATGCATTTAAAACAGTATTAACTGTTACTATATAACTATATATATATATATATATATATATATATATATATATATATATATATATATATATATATATATATATATATATATATATATATATATATATATATATATATATATATATATTCTTAAATTAGTTGAAATTACAATCTAAGAAAATATAAATTATACTAATTAATACATAAAAGATCAGAATATGGTCATTATGAGTAAATGGTCATAATTATCTTAATTAATTAATTAAAATTAATTTATGTTATAATATTAATAACATGATTCAATAAAATAATAGAAGGTACTCACCCACTGTAGGTGACAACACGCTCAGGTAAGGTGAGTGTATGTAACGGATCAACAATGCCAAGTGTAGGACGAAGGGCTCTATTGCCAATACCAGTCTTAGCTTTCAAAGGCTCATAATCAAATATACATACACCAGTTGTCTCACTGCCAGTTCCAGATGTCGTAGGAACTAAAAAATATATTTAAATTAAAATATTTATCAATATCAGATTTTAGTTAATATTAGGTACATATTTACAATATTACAGGCAAAGAGGAGAATACCTGCAATTAATGGCTTCAATGGCACTGTTACAGGTTTTCCTTTTCCAATGGGGGCATTTACATAATCGAGAAATTCTGCTTCAGGATCACAAGAGTATAAGTTGGCGGCTTTACACGTGTCAATGACAGAGCCACCTCCAACTGCTATGTAACAATCAAAGTCGTTTTCCTTTACAAAGTTAGTGGCATCCACAAAACTAAAAATTAAAATAAAAAAGTTAGTATGAAATATATATTTTTTTAAAATATGGTATGAATTATAGAATTAATAGTACATTGCAATCGTACCTCTTATCAGTAGGTTCGACTCGAACTTTATCGTAAATTTTGAATTTGATTTTATTCTTTGTAAGAGAATCGAGAACAGCTTTAACAGGAGAGAGTTTTGCTATGATAGGATCCGTCATAACACAAACATTCTTGACATGCATGTTAACCATATCTTGTCCGATTTCTCTGGTCACTCCAGGACCAAACCTAATCGTGGAACAGGCCATCTATCGAACAATCCCAACTAAATAAAAATCAACTCAGCACTAATTGAATAATAAATAAAAAAAATCTGAAATAATTACTTCAAAAGCATAATCAGTTGGAGGCAAAGCTGTATCGCAGGAACCGGAATTCCTACCAGTAATAACCACAGGTCCAGCATGAGAATGAGCAGGGCATTTACAGCTACAAAAGTAAATTGTAAATCGGTATTTTATACAAAATATTGTCCAAACCTAAAAGAGGGCATCTACTTACGCCGCAGCAGAAATAGCCTGAAATAAATCCAACACTCTCCTTCGAGGTACCATGGTTTTCAGTTCAGAACAAAACTGAAAGTGGTGATGGTGGGATAGAAATTATAAAATGCATTAAAACAATTATGTAACAATAAAATATTCTTATCAGTCGAAAGTGATAAAATAGTAAATAGATAGTCGGCTATGTTCGTCTCACTTCGGCAATCGTCGGATCTACATTTCAAAATTTGTATGCTAGAGGAGGCGGTCATTAGAAAAATAACCGGTTATCGGTTATTCCGGTTTTTCTCACCATCGGTTAAGCCGGCCGGTTTTTTAATTTAAAAAGGACAGTATTTTTTTTTATTTCAGAAAAAAAAAGTGGGATTAAGTAACTGACAATTCATTATTTTTTGGGGGGTGGATTAAACAAAACAAAAATAATAAGACCTTTATACATTAAATGTAATTTTTCAAAGATAATTTAACTGTTCAAAATTGAAATATTAATTTTAACACAATAGTACAACCATTACTCAATCCAAAAAGAGATATCTTTACAGCATAACACGGCTATTGATAAAAAAAAATAATAGTTGAAAAAACCCGGTTTTGACGGGTAATTGGATTATTAATAAAAAAAAACAAAAAAAAAACAGTCCATTAGTCCAATCTTTAATTTATTTCCATCTATAACAGAAAAACCAATTACTCACCGACACTACTGGAAAAACCTTGACCATTAAGCCGCTTACCTATAAACATCCTACCTGCCTTTCGTTCATTGTTAGTTCAATGTGAGAAGAAACCAATACAAACTTTTCTGTTTGATATAATCCATTTAAACCTTGGTGAGTACCAACATGTATTTGATTTCTTGTCTTAATTAAATTCATAATTCATAAATGTTTTACAATACTGATTTGTATTATATCTAATTTAATATGTATAATAATATATTTTGAATTGCTTATTTTTGAATTTTTTTTTTGTTTTTTTAGAACTGAGGATGAATGTATAACATTCGAAACTAGTTTTTCAATAAAACAAATTTATAGAAGTAGTAAATAATTTATCAATCCCTAATTAAATTGATCCTTCTACATGCGGATGTCAACTAAAAAAAAAAAGTTTAATCGAAGTCAAAAAACCGGTTTTCGGTAAAACCGACCGGTTATTCCCATTGCATTCCAGTGCGCTCAAGATAAGTTATACAGTAAAAGATATATTCGGAGGAAGGGTTCATTCAGGAGCGTACGCAGGATTTTTTTCAGGAGGGGGATTTAATAAGAAGAAGGCAAATAATAACCTAAATATCTATAATTGCCAAATTTGGCTCAAGTTTTAAGGATAAGCATGAAAACTGGATCAAACACAATTGTTAAAATTACAAAAATATTACTAAAAATGCAAATCTAATGTTGGTGGGTATGAAAATTATATTTTTTCGTACATTTCGAGTGATGGAGGGGTAGAGGATAAGTTTCCTCCTCCTCTGTTTACGCCACTGGGTCCACCCTACAATTATAAATAAATCTCAACTAATGTCTAATCAAATTTTTATAAACATGTAATTCTCCATCGTTTGATAAATATAAGAGTATTATATAATCAAAATTCTGTCCTATTGTTTAGTGCTCAGCGCCGGATTAAGTTATATAGAGGCCTCTAGGCAAAGATAACCTCAGATACCCTCTCCTCTTTTCAATTCAATACATTTTATTGCATAAACAAAACAGAGGCACAATGAAGTAAAGCTTGGAGTTGATATCTAATTCGTTAAAGAGCCCATCATGCTCCATCCTGACCCTGTTCACTTCAATACTGATATATGTAATAATAAATCAAATTTTTTAGGTAAGACGTTAGAAAGGTAACATTTATTATCAACACCAAATTTTAATATATCGTTATAATATAAAACAAAGCTATTCGTTGGTAATACAGTAGAATCTCGATAATTCGTAGTTCGGTAATTTGTATGTCCTGATAATTCGTACGAATTCTCTGATCCCTTGAAAATCTCCCTTTAATTCGTACAAAAACAATACAATCCGATCCCTTTGATAATTCGTATTTATTTTCGTCTTCCTCGTAATGTAAATTTCTTATAATTGGAATTTCCAAATAAAAAAAATCAGTTAATTCATAACTTTTTTAAACTTTAAACCCACAAGGTGGTTGTCGAATACGACCCGAAATGGAGAAGTTCTTTGTTACTCCTTCTAAGGACAATCCATAAGTACGAAAGTACATGACTAAGCAAAACTTTTCCTCTCGCGGGAAAATCCAACCTTGTGGTTTAAGGGTTAAGAGAACGAAAGTAGAGTGAGAAATAAGGGGAATCGTTTCTATTCTTCCCACTTAAAAAAAAGTGTAACCCTATTGCCATGGAACTGAAAAATTATGATCGCTCCTGACAATCAAGTCCACGAAACCAAGCTATTTTAAAAACGTGAAAAATATTCTGCTGACTTATCTTGCTAACACAAAAGTATGGATCACGAGCGAAATGTTCAATTTACTATTTTATCGATCAGAAATGAGAAAAAGCAGCGACAAACTTAACTTACGACAACAGTACCCCACCAGATAGCTATGTTCTGTTTTTGCCTACCCAACACCCTCTACCATAAGTTACAGCTTCTAGGAGAGTTAATAATTAAAAAGATGCGCTGAATGACTTTTTGATAAACAAAAAATATTATTTGCTAAGTGAAGAAATAAACTGTGAATGTAAATTTTTTTTCAATTTTAGACTTACAACTAGTGAGTTTTGCTTGAACGTCCACAATATATTGTCTATGGTCCAACATATTGAGCAATGCGGGACATTTCTCAATATTCTTTTAATGCAAAAGTAATCAGTGCTGCCAATTTAAATAATGAAGCGTGAAGTTAATTTGAAATGCGTTCTGAAATTAGGATCAAGACTAGTGGGGACCCTAGGTGGCCGCTTATCGCATTATTCTTTCTGCTAAATGGTAAGAAAATACCGGGATTCCCCCCAAAAAAGTTTCAACATATAGACCATCAATTAGAATATCCAATATCCAAATTAGAGTATAAACTATCTAGTTTACCTTTAAATAGAGAACAATCAATTAGAGATTTAGTTAGGATGGTAAGTTAAAAAAACTACTGTGTTGTCTTTATTAAAATAGCTAGCGTTTCGGACAAACCATGTAGTCCATCATCAACAGGAAAACTACAACTAAATTGCTACTCCCCAGAAATTCATTGTGAGTTCAAAAGTAATTCTTTTGAGTTCGGAGTTATTTCAGCATAAGAAATCAGTATATAGATGAATATTCAGTGAATAGTCACCAGGGTATTTCGCTGTCTTAAATGAATAAAAAAACTGGATTTTTCATTACAAAAATTATTTCCTTCGTCATAATACAGGAATTAAAACAATTAAATTTTTGTTTAATTCCTTAAAAGCACGTTTCTTTTTTTTTTTTTATCGTCATAATAATTTTATAACTATTATGGATAAACACTTAAATTTGCACGTGCAAAGGACATGCCCTTCCGCCCAAGGTAAACAATTTTAAAGGCTGGCACCAAGGACTAACAGGCAGTATTTCCTGACGAATATTTTACCATGCTAATGTAAATAATGACATAAACATGTTTTTAAATTATAATTTAAATTTCAATTATCATATTTCTTCCATAGTTAAAAAAGCCAATAAGACTCTTGGTTTTATTAATGGTCCGTCCAATTTTAGAATATGACTCTGTTGTTTAGAATCAATATCAAAAATCCAATATTGAAGCATTGGAAAGTGTACCTTTGTACTTAAGAAAGAAGTTGGTCGGGGGGTGCTGTCAAAAAGTAACACTTTAATAAGTAATACTTATTTATTTCGTACCAACGTTTCGGCCTAAGTTTTAGGCCATCATCAGGGCTAAAATAAAAAATAAAATAACAACATGAAAATGACAGAGGCAGTACCAGTATCAGTAAAAAAAAAATGATAAAAACAGAAATTACAAGTAAGATGAAAAAGTATGAAGTATAAAAAGAAAAATATGACTTATAAATAAGTATTACTTATTAAAGTGTTACTTTTTGACCGCACCCTCCGACCAACTTCTTTCTTAAGATATACATCTACGGTCAACCAAAACTCACTCCAGTACCTTTGTACTCATTTGGTTTCGGAAATCAGGTTCCTTTGGAGAAACTCCATATAATTTTTTACTTGAACTGACTGGTCTTGAAAAACTATCAAAGCGAACACTTAATTGTGATATTATTTTCGTTTATAATATTGTATATTGTAGATTGTCCTGATCTTCTCCAATATTTCAACATCCACGTTCCTCCCAATCAAACTTGGCAACAGTTGACATTTTCTAAAACCTCTTACAAAAGCTATTATATTAAGTTTTCAGACGTACGAAGAATGATGCACAACGTTAACTCATTACCAGATGATATCGATTTTTTTTTCATTTTATTTTATCTAAACAAAAAAATAAATTGTACAAAACTTTGATAGAATCTGTCAACTGTTAAATTATTATATTATTGTTTCTTATATTATATTTTATTATTATTCCTGTCTTGTAGATACTTTTACTGTTGTTGCAATATTCCACATTATATAATTATATAATAAGGGCCCTATGCGGCCGCTTAGTCCGATTACCGCTAAGTCCAGCTTCTGTATACATTGCCGAGTAATGCTGAGAGAGGTAGCGTCAGGACGTTTGTCTATCAGTTTAATTGTGTTTTATTTTACAGAGGAAATAAGTACGTACGATATCAGCTTACTTGTGAGTAATTCTTAACCCTTTAAAAGTAACCTATAATCTTTGTAAAGCAAATAAGGATTACTTTAAATTATTTTTCTCACGAGCCAAGAGCCCCTTCGAGGCTCGGACCCCATAGGCAGTTGCTTATATTGTTAATCCGGCACTGGTGTCAAATGATTTTTATCATTCTTTGCGTAATCACCCAACGTAAGAGGCGAGCCCACCAACCAGTTCGTTCAAAGGTCGAGTAGTTCAATGTCTCTCTGATAAAAAGATTATTTTTGACAAAAAATATTAATCTAAAACCTAACAATCCATACACCAATCCCTTAATTATGATTTTAAGCTCAAAGAAAGGCCAATTTTAATACTAAGTGCCAATTATTACTTTTGTATTATCTATTTGTCATATCGAATTATTAAATTATACTAAAACTGGACAACAATTTTTGAATCTGGTCGTATCACATGAAATCCCACTTTTGTGAGTTTAAGACAGAACTATAATTTTGAACAGTAAGCTTAGATAAATCCTTGATTGACCATGTACAACTTCAATGGATAAAACGATGTTTTTATTATCCTGTTGCCCAATGAACGACCTATTGCCTTTTTACCAAGATTTTGGCCTATTTTCTAAAAAGCCAAGTATTCAAACAGATGATATGGAACGTCTTCTCAAAATTTATATCCTAAACTCTGAGCTTTCAAAAAGATTGAACTAAAAAAAAACATGTTCATTGGAAGAATTTTATAAAAGACTAATAACATAAGCTGGAACTGAGGAAAGCCGGGAAATGAACTTTATTACAAATTAGCTTTAATACTACCATTCTAAACCACTTAATTTTTAAAAAGGCGAAGATTAAACTTCAAAGTTTATTCAATTAATTCAAACTCGCGTTAAGCTTTTTTTCGGCCTCGTCAACCAGTTTTCTCAAATAACGCAGGTATTATGCTCCACAAATTGTTGCTAAAAGGAGCTAAATTATGGATCTCCTGGAATCAAGGAGGGATGGGCGGGATATCAACCCTCCCCTCCCTCCCCAATAATTTGAAGATCCATAAAGTTGGGAAATTTCAGATTTGAGAACATACTTCAAACTACAAAAAGTGTGGTAAAACATGTTACTTAAGGAGTTACCAAAATTTAAAACCAATACCATTACCTTTTAAGTTAAGAAATCGGTATTTCGCCTATACAAGGTTGTGTTTTAACAGAAAAGAAAGTTATTGTTGGAAAAAATTTGTTCAAAATTGTTGGGAAATTTTAGATTTTGTCCCTCTCTCTACCTCCCTCCTCCCAATAAATTGTTGTACCAACATCGCTGCCTGGACAACATTAATTTGCTCTATACTGTGAGCCATGCTATGCCATGTTTTATTTTGTTAATCAACTCATTCGTTGGTTGAAATTTATTTATTGTAGTTCAACTAATTTTCTTGGAGCTGTGGAGGTTTATAAAAATCAGTTAGTCCTCGGTTGTTAGTGGAGGAACTTATTGAGCGTTCATGATAGAAGTGAATCTTTGGTTAACATCGACTGACTAAATCATAATCTTTTGGGATGTTTATGCCCTTGTATAGTACATCATTATATGAGAATCTTTCTATCAAATGTTAATATAAGTATCCAGTTTTCATTAAAAAGAAAAAAAATCTTGAAATATACTACATCTAAAGATTATTTTCTTCAATCTTCGATCTAAAGTTTTCTTCAAAATCTGAATTTTCCTTTGTCAAATAATTGTTAAAAATCAGCCTTTTCAATCAAAATTTAACCTATATATGTACATAGATGCCCCATAATAAATTTCGTGTGTTTTTGGAAATAATTGTCCGAAGATGAATATGGGTGATTATTTTAAAAATGGGCATTTTATGTCCAACATTTCTGGTGTGGCTCGCATCACCAATCAACTATCGCATCAGCTAGTACAATTTTTATGATTTAATATATGTCATATGCTACTATTTTATTCATTTGTTAATCTCGAAATTGCTAAACATCATTATTTTAATTGATCATAAACCACCCCATTATCATTCCTTTGGCCTGTCCGTGGTCGCGCTTTCAGCAGCCTTATGGCACATGACACGTCTAGGCTAGATTTCGCATGATAATTATTTGTACCAGTGTTTAAAGCCATTTAAGGTAAGGATAGTAAAATCCTCTAACGTTATCCACGACTCATTTTATCCCTGCCCCACTATCCGATTCTCATTCCTTTGTAAAAGTTTGAATTTTCTGCTAGTCTTACATTTGTTAAGTTCATTATTGTTCCTAGTGGGGCAACACTGGCAGTTACCGTTCTAACGTGTTTCCACTATTTTTGTTGTTTTAATTAACAATCTTAAAATAACTTTAAAACCGTTTTACGGAAACTAATTTCAGTGTGTCCGTTAATTCTCCTCATCCTTTTGTAGCATAACAACATCATATTGTAAGTATGTTATTATTTTATCATTTTCTAATGGATGACCTAGTAATCAATAGGCAAAGTCTTTTTTTTTCTAAGTAAAAGATAACTGGGTTATCATCTGTTGAAGCTTAAATTATCATCATTCCTTTGTTATTATTATTTTAACAGTCAGCAAATGAGATACCTGACAAAAAAAATGGGATTTTCCATTAAAATCCAGGACCATAACAACCACCTAAATTTATTGTTAATTGTTAAAGCTACTGCGTTAATTATTTAAATGCAAGATATTTTAACTTGGAGAATAAAATTATTGTAATTAGGGATTGATAAATTATTTGTCACTTCTATAAATTTGTTTTATTGAAAACTACTTTCGAATGTTATACATTAATCTTCAGTTCTAAAAACACACAAAAATAAGCAATTCAAAATATAGTTTGGTATTGTTATACATATTAAATTAGATTTAATATAAACCAGTAATATAAAACATTTATGAATTATGAATTTAATCAAGACAAGAAATCAAATACATGTTACTCACCAAGGTTTAAATGGATTATATCAAACAGAAAAGTTTGTACTGGTTTCTTCTCGCATTGAACTAACAATGAACGAAAGGTAGGTAGGATGCTTATAGGTAAACGGTTTAAGGGTCGGAGTTTTTCCAGTAATGCCGGTGAGTAATTGGTTTTTATGTTATAGGTGGGAATAAATTTAAGATTGAACTATTGGAGAAATTTATTTGGTCATTTAAGAAAAATCTGGATTGGATTTGAAGAATTTTATTATTTCAAGTGCTTCATATATATTTAATTTGAGGCTGTTTTCAACGTGATGTGTTAATTTAACTCCTGAGTCTATGGTGAATTTGTTGTTTTTTTCATTTAAATGAATTGCAAAGTTGGAATTATCTGTCTTATTATTATATGCACGTATATGTTCCTTTAATCTCTGATTTAACGATCTTCCAATTTTTCTCGTGTATTTGGCTGCACAACCATTACAATTTAGTTCGTATACTCCAATTTTTGGAAAGGGTCTATTTTGTCTTTAGGAGAAGAGAAATATGAGGATAGACTGTTTTTCTATTTTAAATGCAGGGTTTAATCCTAGTTTTTTCAATTCGTTTCCGACTTGGTGGATATAGAGCCGTAATATGGAATCAAAACATAATGTTTCGGGATGGGTCATAAACTTTCTTTCTATAGTTATCTCTTTCTAGAATTACTGTAGTAATTTCTTTATCTGCTTTTATGACTACGAGATTATTTTCGCGTACTTTTTCTGACAATACACGTGCTGTTTTATGTTCTGCTGATATATTTTTATTGGACCTATTGATTTTTTCTATTTCGGTTTTTAGTACATTTGAGCCTTTATTAAGAAGGTTTAGCCTGTATTAAGAAAAAAGACAATTAATGATATCTATTCAACAACCCCCGAAGATAGGCACATCCCGAAACATTATGTTTTTATTCCATATTACGGTCCTGAAATGAATTGAAAAAACCAGGATTAAACCCTGCATTTAAAATAGAAAAAATCCTATCCTCGTATTTCTCTTCTCCTTAAGACAAAATAGACCCTTTCCAAAAAAAGCGGAGTATACGAATTAAATTGTAATGATTGTGTAGCCAAATACACGGGAAAACTGGAAGATCGCTAAATCAGAGATTAAAGGAACATATACTTGCATATAATAATAAGACAGAGAATTCCAACTTTTCAATTCATTTAAATGAAAAAACCATAAATTCACCAGGAAGACTCAGGAGTTAAATTGATACATCACGTTGAAAACAGACTCAAATTAAATATATATGAAGCACGTGAAATAATAAAATCCTCCAAATCCAATCCAGATTTTTCCTTATATGACCAAATAAATTTCTCCAATAGTCCAATCTTAAATTTATTCCCATTTATAACAGAAAAACTAATTACTCACCGGCATTACTGGAAAAACTACGACCCTTAAACCGTTTACCTACAAACCAACATGTATTTGATTTCTTGTCTTAATTAAATTCATAATTCATAAATGTTTTACAATATAAATACTGATTTATATTACGTCTAATTTAATATGTATAATAATATCAAACAATATTTTGAATTGCTTATTTTTGAATTTTTTGTGTCTTTTTATTAGAAACTAGTTTTCAATAAAACAAACTTATAGAAGTGACAAATAATTTATCAATCCCTAATTAGATTTATCCTTCTATACCATCATGCGGATGTCAACTGAAAATTATTGTAAGTTGAAAAACGTCCGATTGATGAATATCCATTTTATATAATATAAGTATAATTTTCTTTTTTGATTTATATTTATGTATAAAATCTTGGCAGTGAAATCGTTGGAAATGATTGTCATTTCCTGTTAAAAAATAAAATTCACCTTGTGATAGAAATATGCAGTAAATCAAGTGCCTACTAATAAAATATTCAATGTATATTATTTGGAACAAAATTTATCTTAATAATGTCACAGCACTTTATTGGAAATCTGGTAAATACAACGCAGAACACTAACTAATCTTGTTGACTCCAAAAGAAATCTTCGACATGACCTGAAACCAAAGAGGCATAATTATTAATGCAGGAAATAGTAAATAAATAGACGATGAAAATAGTTGAGAACCCTACCAGTCATCTGTGCTTAGAGGATGGAGAACAGACTGATAATGTATTAAGTAATCCAGGTACCACACCACGCCGTACTTCTACCGACCAGATTGAAGAACACATTACTTCGCCATATATTTATTTCCTAATCTTCTTTTTCTTTTACCCAAAACCTAAAATTATATAATTATCGTGGACAGGAAAACAAATTAGTTTCTTATAGTTGCAAAGAAATAATATTTTAAAGGAAAGCGGTGATTGGTGTTTTCATATATTTTATTCGAGTGCAGTTCTTCATCGTAACACACTCCGTTCTGTACTTAGTTGTCAGGAAGCTGACTCGCAAAACGTATTAGTAACAAGCCATAACTTTTTGGAGAGCTTCATAATACCAAATCCTTCAGGAATAGTTTTTTATTGTTTGTTTGGTAGAAATTAAGTTATCCAATATCCAGCCAACCTGATAGATACATGGTGTGCAAGATGTATAACGATGACTGCTCCCAAAACCCAAGCCATTCTTCAAAGGGACATGACTGAGAAGATACATTCTATCATATTGGATATGTAGAGAGAAACGATTAGTATGGTAACCTATCTTGGAGAAAGGAATGGAAGGAAGTTCAACATGACGCTTCACTAAGAATACTTGGCAAGCGGAGTGACTTTCCCCCCTGATGGAATCATTTATGTCAGTGGTGCCTTCTGGGGCTTTAAGTACTCAGCTACCACGGGCATCTTCAAAAGAGTAATACTGGGGTCCTTAAGGTACGCATTCCCTTCGTAGAACCTGAACCTCACTACAAAAGAATTGGTTGGCATCTATCCAGCGGACGGAACTGTTGAGGGCCATCTACCAGAGCATACAGAACAGTGTCTCACGAGGTAGTGCAGGTCTTAGCTGGGAGGATAATTATCGTCCACCTCCAGCAAGAAGGTGTGATCAAACATGCTTACAGAAGAGAAGGCTCGGCAGGGATTCTGAAGAACCTTAGAGAGAGGATTGAGGATTGCGGGAAGACACTGGTGGTCGGTGTTCCACCAACACCAAGGAATTATCCTAATAAAGTAGTCGTCCACAGTCCAGTCTTGACTAGTAGCCAGATGGGCACAACTTGACTATTGGATCTCTCAATTCTTCACCTAGAAATGAAGTTCCGGAAATTGCCGAACATGTGATCACGACCTGCAATGTGTTTGGGTCAATAAAGGCCAAACCAAAGAGGAGTACTGGTCTCTACAGCCTTGAGGAAAATGATTTCCCTCTTCTCGTAACTGAAGAGAACTACCCACCCGTAGCCTTCGTGTAAGGGTGGAAGGAAACTTAGCAATAATGAACTATTTCGTCACCGATCTTCAGGGCATCGGACGATCGTTCTACTCCGATTTCTCAGTAGAGCAAAATTATTGACGATATAAGAACTTTAACGATATAATCTTCTTTAAGAGAACCGAAAATTAGCCTGACATTATTAATTTTACTACCATTAATGTCTAAGAACGCAATTTCACGAAATTGACCCATCAAGTGGACTTTCTGGATTATTGTCGAACAACAGCAAGTCGGAAATTGCATAAGTATTTGTATTGATTCGTCATTATACATTTTTAAAATCACAATTTCAAAAAAGTTTGATCCCTATGCATTGGAGCAAATATTTCAGCCATATTAAATTGTTTAAACGAAATAGTTTTATTAATAAATCTTTCAGTCAGAACTTTAAATCAAAAGTTCTTTGACAACCAGATTTATAAAACAAGTTGAACGAGAAATATGATAGTGTAACAGTTCAACTTTGATAAAAGGAAACTTTTGTTAAAGTTTTTTTTCTTTCTTGAGACTTATGACTCTTCGTCATATCTTTTATATAAAAAAAAGAAAAAAAAAAAGGAGTTTCTGAGGTGTTCAGTAGTTAATCATTGCCAACAGAAGGTGGTCTGAAGAGGCAATGAAATTCTTAATGGAATACGGTATAATTTCTTACATGGTATTCGAAATATTGATTATAAAAACCGTTTTGAAACTTACAAAACAATATCAGTTTTTCTACAACAAAACTAGCACCAATGAACAATTAAAGATGCAAGGAAGAAAGTCAATGGACCGAGGAGCAAGTTTCTCGCAAAAAAAAAAAAACATGGTGTCCACTTACATGACTTTCCATGCCACTATGGGTAATAGTTTAAAATAAAAACTGTTTGCTGTATGAAGTTCAATACGCTATATCTTTGCTAATATTGGTCCGATTTAGATGGTTCTATTTTTGTTTTGTAGTGAATTTAATTAGCTTTCGAATAGACGTGACGAAACCAAGGCTCAGGGGACTCTGAAACGCATCGCGCCATTGAAAACTGCATATCGAAAATTTATTAATCGATTACAATGCTTTCCTTACCCAGTAGCGGTTGGAAAGTAAAAACAGCTAAAATGTCTAATACGTTGTATCTTTTGCTTATACAATTTTACGGATAAAATCTTTTACGTAGCCTAATAGGAGTATTTTGAAGTCACAACATTTCTTTTAGAAATATAAATGCCTAATCTGCCTAAAAATTTAAAAACTAAAAGACGAACCCTTTGAAACTTTAGGAATAAACTTGAATGGTTCCTAAGTCGAAACCACTAATAAATCAAATAAAGGTTCACTGAACATAAGATTAATAATCAGAGATATGATAAAAAAAAAAATATATATATATATAATAAATATATATAGAGATATGATAAATCATTTATTTGTTAGCCTGCGCCCACTCTAGGCTGTTGAGCCATTTTGTTCCCCGGTGACCAGTATAGACGGGCGTTTGTGTAGAAAAAATATAATGACATTTAAAAGTGTCTTAAAGATACATGTTAGCGAAGAGCAGAATAATTGGAAACCTAAACTCTTTAGATAAATGTTATATCTCTATTCGGAATGTTGATCCTTTGACTATGTGACCAAGGTCGGGTGAAAAAAAAAGTGTTCTATCATATCTATAGGAAACAGTGATAAAATTAATCTTATAATTTATCATCTTCAAATGTAAGTATTCGTCCTTCGAAACTGCTTTCATTCGATTTCGTTACGGTGATATATCAATATGACGCGCGATATTGATGGTATCAAGTATTCCCATCACCAAAGTTACTCTAACCATTGTTAAAGAAAGGAACATCTACAGACTTAATGAAAACATATCGACATCGTTTTTAGAAAAAGGCTTAAACGCCAAAAATTCGAAATTTACGTTTTAATTGATTTTAGGACTTAAACACCACCTCAATCTATTCCAGCTCATGATATATCGAAAAAAAAAAATTGGAAATGGTCTAAAAATCTACTACTGATGACGTAAGCACCAAATACTAACGAATCTCACTCGTCACTCTGGTCTTAACCAGTGCTATAATCCTTTAAAATATATTGTAATATGAAGGTTTTTCCAGGTTAGTAAACTCCTACTCTAAATAATTAAGAATAAAATTTAAAAAAATATATATTGTTATTTGGGGGAAAAACGTTTCCGGTGTTTCCTGTTAAGTTTGCTAAATGGCGCTTACGCCTTTTTTCGAAAAAACGACGACGATAGGTACTGGAAACTTTTGCCGTGAAGTTTTCGGAATATAGCTGGGTGCTCGTTTACACTAATGTGTCTGACGCTGCAGCATGTAAAAACGCAGGAGTAGGCGTTTAGTAAAAACACTTTCGGCTTGTGGCCCAAGCCAGGCTTAGTCACAATATAATAGTAATCCGACTGGCTCATGAGACTTCTTCTTCTTTCACCCTCTCCTTAGTGCCATCAGCGTGGAGGAATGGCCTCGGCCCATATCGCCCACTGATCTCTATCGCTGGTCCTTCTTCTCATATCCACCATCGTGCTCGATGGAGCCTCTGGCTCGCCCAAGTAGGTCCAGATAGTTGTGATACATCATCCTGGGTCTGCCTCTAGGTCGCCTTCCCTAATGAGACTTAAATACGGTAAATCATAAGAAAGTGGTGCTTTTGATTGACTTTCAGGCAGCTATTCTAGCTGTTTCTAGTGCTGTAGATAGTGAAATCAGTGAAGTGCAGACCTGCAGATACCTTGCCCACCACCAAATATTAAATGAAACTAAATTAGCACTCCGATGGGCTCTGGGTCCAATGGAGTTTATGGGAATGAGTAGGCCGACAAACTCGCAAAGAAAGGATCGCAGACGTACCAGCCTCGTTGAGTTTTTAATTTTGATTCAGCGTTAAGGATTATCAATGAAATCTTGATTGACCACTTTAGGAATGAATATTCTGAAATGATTGAAGGAAAGAGGTGGGAATGTTATTAGAGGGAGAAGGACGTATCCCTCCTAATCTTCCTTGAGGACAAGCGGTTGCCTGATTTCGAATCATAACGGACCACGATTACATGCGGACACACATCGGATTGGGATGCAGATTCATCAGCAGATTGCGCCGCTTGCAACAATGGAGAAATGATTGAAGAACACCTCGACTCACTGGCGTAACTTGAATGGGCGCAGTAGTGCCGGGTACCCAGACGCCATTCTCGAAGGCGAAATATCAGAGGGAAGATTAAAAATTTGGAAAGAAAATTTGCATCGTATATAGAAAGCGGACGCATTAGATTTCTTCCTGTATAGAAGCTATATTTTTTTACTATTATGTGAATATTTAATGAGACTGAATAATTATTTATTCATTTATTTGAATAATTATTTATTCATTTATTTGTATAATTTTTTTTCACTCATGAGATTGATTAAATCACTGCGTGATTTAAAGAACACACTCTTTGTTTAGATAATATTCCTTTTTCTCGTAAAAATTTCACAGCACTAGCTTTCTTTGGCACTTCACGAACTAAATCGATCAAACCCATCACGGAAAAAAAATAAACCTGAACTAAAACAGCTGTCGCGTATTATGTAACTATCATATGTTTAATCAGAGACGAACCGATTAAAAGAAAGGCACTTATAGATCTTCCTCCTCACTGAAAATTAATATCAGAAAATATAAATAATATTATAACCTTCCTTTCCCATTTCTTTCCATGATAGTTTAATATTTAATTATGAAATGTAAATGCGTCCGCTTTGTGACCCGAAAATTTATAATTTAATAAGGAATAAAAGATGAATCGAACTCATTCATGATAAAGGGAATATTATGACCTAATCACTATATCTTATGTTTTAATCACACCGAGAGAGATCCTTTGTTTGTTTTAAGACATTCTAAAACGGAGTAAACTGTAGAAATCACGCCACTGGCGCAGCACCGTCGCTTCCCTCTCACCACCAACTCAACTTTCCCCCTTCGTCCCTCCTCTGACACAGCTGTTTCCCAACTACTCTACGACGGATTTTGTGTTTAGCGTCGCTTTCGTTTGGATTGCAAATACAAGTTGAGTATGTTGTATGCATATTTTTATCATTCTTACGTACTTTAATCAATTTCATTTCTTAAATATTGTAAATTATTTTTTGTCGTATCATTTTGCAATGTTTTATTATGCCTCAAAAAGATATTCTCGAGAAACCTCTTTTGTCTCGCGCTACTGTCTATAAATTTCAAGGGGAGCACTTTACCGCTGTTCGCACACAGACGCAAAAATATCAGTTAGGCCACTGCCACGACTCATGCCCATCACTTGTGGACATAAAGAGTTAGCAACGGCTTTTTCAAGCAAACAGCCTATAATATTATTTTTTAAAATAATAATTTATGATATTAACTTAAAAAAATATCTGGACATGATTAATTTTTTGGTGATACTAGGTCGAAAAATATTAGAAATATGTCCGAGGGCTCTTCCCAATGAGCCCTAGGAGCCGAGGAAAAAAGTTATTTTATATATTTAATTCTACATTTTTTTATATTATTGTTTTCTTCCTTTTCTTGGAGGAAAGACATAAAATCTAAAAGTTATTGACATGGATAAGAGATCAGAAATTCAGCTTTCCAACGGTTGTAGTAACGTTGAATTTGAATTTAATCCTGAGGAGTTATGAATGCTCTTGCAAACGGCGGACATCGGCAGGAAAACATATCCTCCAGCAAAATCAAGTCCGAAAATTAAATTTTTTTTTTTTTATTTCCATGAAAATTCTTATTTAAGATTTTTAAGGATATTAAGAACGTAGCTAACTTGCTTTTTCCTGAAATATATTTCTTGGCCTATTTTACTAGAAGCGTGTGTTTTTTTTTTTTTTTCACTCATTTAATACAATCGGCAATATGTTTTTCTTATTTTACACACACAAAAAAAAAAGATTGGTATATGAGAACTTTGAAATCCATGCAGAGCAAAGGAAGAAAACAATAAAATAAAAACATGTTCAAATTATATAAAATAATTTTTTTCTCGGCTCCTAGGGCGCATTGGCAAGAACCCTCGGAAACGTGTCTACTATTTTTCGACTAATATCATTAAAAAAAGTTTCATTGAAATCGGTGATTCTACTTAAGGCTGCAGCATTCTCTCTTACTGACCAAAAAGTTTATTTCCGACTGTTCATTGTAGACCAATAGAAGTTCTTTGTAGCTGATAAAGTCGAATGGGACAAGCTGATAAATGAAGCTCTGGTCTTCCATGGGCTGTAGCGACCATAAATAAATATTTAAAAAAAAAAATCCTAAAATGACAAAACCATTAAACACTGGAGCATTGTACTAATTATTTGTTCGTTCTTTTTGATCTGCATGGGTGGATATCATCGAAAACAATAATTTGCTTGAAAATAATTGCCAATAATGTTTATAAAATATTTGAAGCAAAAACTTCCATGGGTATTTCTTTTTTTTTTTTTTTCAATTACAATCCTAATAAGCAATTCTACATAACAGTGTTGTCAAATTTTTCAGTTTTTTGAACTTTTTTTCATATTAAAGAAATATTTAGTCTAAATTTTCTGTCACAAATTCCACCGTGCTAAAGTAACTGGTATGAGTTATAGGTAACACTCGAGACCTTTTGAATTCAACATGGCTGGTTGCTCAAGTCTGTTTGTGTTTTTACTCTCCTTGAAAGACCAAAACAAATTTCACCTGTGCTGTTGTAGGGTGATCATGTGGGTTTGTTATAATAGCTATTCTAATGCAATCGTATGGTCACACTAGTGACAATAAATAGAAATACTTATTCTTTTATTTTATTTTTTATTTATGAAACAAATCATGTAGTCAGTCACCCACGTGCTTCGTAATGAACTGTTGAACACCTGCTAAACAGCGCCTCCTGCGATGTTACATAACATTGGTGATGCGAAGGCGGAACAACTAGTAAAAATGGCGTGAAATGCCGTCGAAAAAAGTAGTTTCAGATTCAAAAACTCGAACAAACCAAAGAATGAGTTTTTTTTTTTGTAACGGGTGGTACTTTTTAAATATTTTAAGCGATAAATTCAGAATAGTATCGTTTTGAAAGTATTCAATATCACTTTAGAACGTAACACTTGTGACAATATTTGAAACTCAATTATTTTTAAGATTATTGATTATAATTATTTTTTAGACAATCTAAAAATGTCAAAATTAGCAGCCAGTGCTTAAAATGTTACTCCTAGTGAGAAGTGCCTACGATATTTTTATAATTTCCATAAAACCTTAAAAACGAATTTATTTTAACCTGTGAGACATACAATGTATCATTTTTGATGAAATCCAACCACATATAATTCTATAAACTTCTCTAATAATAATTTTAGAAACTTCATTTTACACTGTATACAATCTGTCATTTGGAGCTCCAAGCCGCTGTATATTAGCAGAAACAAAAGAATGAGATAAGATGAAAAAATTCACCTGTTGGTATAATACTGACCCCCAATATTACAACAATGACATAAGTTAATTTTTTCTCGTTTTATTTGCTCTATATCTCGTTTTAAATACACGATATCGTCTTAAATAATCCAATAATAGATCATTGATGCTTACTAAATCTTCTACGACGCAGAAGATATTTTTCAGAACAGGCATAAGGATCATGTTCACAGCCATCAGAACCATAAAACTGACAAAAGTCATTAACAAAACAACGCTTTTTGTTTCATCCATATTCGAGCCAGTGCCTTTGTCCATATTTTGTGCTGATTTGGATTCGTTCAAATTGTATAAGGAGATGTTCAATGCATGAGTAATTTTATTGTTTTTGCAAATGTAGAAATTGAAACTTGAGCCATTGCTTCAACATGAACTTGGACTGGACCTCCAGCTGGTGCTATGTAGATTTTACAATCGTTTCTGTTTTGAGGATTTTATATTCTTTCATCTTCGGCTTGGTGCCAATGCAACATACATCCAAAAGAAAGGATAACTGATGTGTAGTCCGAAGAGAATAAACAACACTTTTATATTAGTGCATCTATTTATTTGTCATTTTTATTTATATTTATAACCCCAATTTATTTTTTGGGAAATATTTCATATTTCATAATCATATGTTTCTTTTGATCAATAATGAATGATATTTGATGGATTTAATGTTCTTATGTACTCCAAGACAGGGAAGGACGGGATATCTTCTTGGTGAAAAACGTTTTTTAGCTAGAGTAAGAAGATCGAAATTTTTTCCGTGGTTCCGCCACGATACAAAAATAAACTCGTCTAGGCTTGATTCGAATGGAAAAAAAAAACTACATTTCATGACTATCACTACTATATATTATTACGGTAGTATAGATCCCTTTTCCTGCTCTCAGGAGCGATGGATTTTGATGAAGGAGGTATCAAAAGAAAGGGAATTTCATGGAAGTGTGACGAATTCCAATTTCGTTTCTTAAATTCTTACCAGGGTTTAAATAAAAGTGATGAAAAAACTGGGAGGTTTCAAAGCTTTGACGACTGAGAGTCGGCGGATCGAGACGGTATAAGTTGGGTTTTAAAGATTTTGACGTGGGCATCAAGATCATATACGTTCCGTTTGAACGCATTGGTCCAGCGTTTTAAAGCTCAATTTTCGAGATAACGAGGTCCGCATGGGCCTTATGCCATCTATAGTACGTGACGTTGTTATGTCAACTTTATATCAATTTGAGTCTGTTTACAAAAAATTTTAATGAGAGGGAAATTATACATTGTTTCCCATTTCCAATCCTAAAGGGCACTGTTAAATATGAATACTACGCATAGAAAATGGTATAGCTGAGTCGTATTGCTTAACTGTTAAATTGAAGAGATAGATGTTTTCTAGTGCAGTAAGCTAATTACTTATTAAGTATGAATTGTAACTTCAACATAGTCATTATAAACTATGTAGCTTCACCAAATGTGTGTGTTAAATAAACTTTCTTTTTAATATGATATGGTTTATAAAAATAAATATTTTTCCCTAATATCGCTTATACTTCTAATGTATTAGAGATCATAAGAAGGATAGATATCTAATGCGAGAGTTCTCGCTCGGGTACACTAGTCTTCATAAAATCGGCATTCTTACATAACCTGAGTGTTCTCTTTGCAAACCAATAGATACGGATGCAGAACATTGGAACATCTTTGCAGCATCAAGGAAAAGAAACCGCACTGAATATCTAATCGTCTTCGAGGCACCGAATCCTTTTCATCATTGATTAAAAGAAACATATGATTATTAAATATAAAAGATCTCACAAAAAAAAAAAAAATTGGGGTTATAAATAAAAATGGCAAATAAATAGACGTACCAAAATATGTATATGCTGTTTATTTTTTTCGAACCGAACATCAGTTATCCTTCCTTTAGAAAGTATGTTGCATGGAAAAAATGCCAAGAGTGAGCGCAGTATTAATATTTAAAAAAAAATTAAGTATATTTTTCGGAAGAACTTTTTACAGTACCGGCTAAACCATTTGGCATTTAAATTACTTTCAAAAATGGTGTCGAAAACGGGTCTTTTCAATCCAAATATTTAGATTCAATTTTAAGCCTCAAAATTAAATGATTTTCAAAGGATAGAAGAGGTTAATTAACTTGGATAGAACCAAAAGTGCACTTGAATGAGCTAGTTATAGCGGTGTTTCTGCAGGGAAATGTGGATCCAATAGTAATTAGGATGGCCTCAGCTGCATTATGCTTGTTTGATGGAGATTCAGAACAAATCCATTTATCATTTCAGAATGAATTATGGAGTTCCAATCCAGAAATTATAAAAAACAAAAATCATTCATACATAAGAGCCAAAAGTTTCAACCTTTAAATCTGGAAGTTATTTAACCATGGCCTGTCTTTAAATTATAAATGCAATGGGTCTTATACACAAAACGAGCACATTTATATTACATGATAAAACATGAAACTAGCGCGGGCAATGGGAAAGGAAGATTATAATGTTATTTATTTTTGTCTGATATTAATTTTCAGTGAGGAGGCAGATGACCATGTAGGATATAATTTAAAATATCAGTCAATCATGAAGCGAATTTTGTAGGCCCATCTACCGGAGGTTGTACTAACAATATAGAAGGAACCTGGGCGCTTGCAAAAAGAAGAAACAAAACAGAATGCGGAACCAAGCGGGAATTATTAGGATTCATATTTATGCGAATACATGTGGAGACACAGGAATAAGGATAAAGATTTATTCCACCAAATAATTGAAGATATAACCCTTTTTCATTAAATAGAGTCTCTTCAGTGAAAAAATAATTTAACGCTCACATAATTGTAAAAAATAAAATGTCTATGTAGAAAAAATCGACTCGGGCCCTCCCTGTAGATACCTATCTGCGCCCATAACACTCTTGAAACTAATGTTAAGCCTAATAACAATTTAATGATTAAAAAAAAACCCTCACTCTAGCAACATCGAGTCTGATACGGCGCAGGTTCGAATCCAGCCGGAGGGGGAAGTTGAAATTTATTTTGTGTGAACAGAATTAATCTTGACCTTTCCACTCTGTTTAAAATATACTGGTAACCTTTAGGATAACTCGTTGTATCTGCTTTAATTGGAATTGGTGAGGACGTTAAATCCTTCCCCCCCCCCAAAAAAAGGATAACAAAACCCACTAGAATTAATCTTACGCTTGATTTTTGATGTCAGTGTTTTCCAATTTTATCAGGACAATCAAAAACACGAAGTGAGTTTTATGTAAGTTTGGTATTGTATCTATATTCATATTATATATATTCACTTATATATCCCTATATCCATATTCTCTGTTCATGTTTCAAAAATGAAATTGATAAGTTTAATTGAATCTGAACAATTTATAATAACGGTTGTTCAATAGTTTTCGTATATTGTTGTTTCTTAGTGGCTCATTCCACAAATTGTTTTATGAAATTAAAGAAGAAAATAGTAATTGTATAATAAAGTTCTAAATTTTAGAATAAAAATTAAATTATAGTTTTTACCGGAAACTCATCATAGAAGTACAAAGCTCGGTCGCGATTGCTTCCTCTAAATCTTTGTTATAAGAGAAATAAGGTCACAACAGCCATCGATGAAACGTAGCTGATAAAGAAGAATGGTGTGCTGAGATCCAATAAATTACAATATTAAATACCCCGAACCTTAAGGGCGGTCCCACGCGGACATGCGCCCAACTTAAGTCGGTACTTCAATCAATTCCAACAGCTGTGCCCATCGACCTACCCTTCTCCTTTGGGAATAATATTGTTATTTTTATTCCGAAATACGAGATGATGTTTCTTCGGCGGCTTCTTCGTTCTGTGCCAGCCCGATGGTGATTCCATCAAGTTCTGAGCTGGTGGTCCTCGCTCATGGATGATTTAGACACAAAAGGTATCTCTTAGCCTGTTTGTTATTGGTTGTCTTTTGTTTAAATTGTAGTTGAGCAATATTAGTAATGTGTACCCTGCTTTATAAGTTTTATATTTTACATATCCATTATTTTATTACATGCTTTGTTGTTTTGTTTGTAGTAAACAGTTAGTAAGTGCTGCTGTACAATGACAGGTTGTAGACCGCATTACATTCATGGATAGGCAGTTGCATGCTACAAGACATTAAGATAACCAGATAACTCTATCCCATTCATCCATCTCTGACCTACTTTGGAAATTCCTTTTCAAAGTCCTTTTCATCTCCAGATTAAGCCCATTATTTATATACATACTTAAATGCACTATCAGCTTATTTATTTTAATTTTATTTATTCATCATTTGGCTCCAATTTTTTAAATTTATTTTTGTTGAATGACCAGAATGGTGCATGTCTCCTTTTCCAAGGATGCTGCAGGGTTTATTTCTTGCACTGGGTATAAAAAGTATTTGAATGCCCTAATTTTCTTGCATTAAATGATTGCCAACATCAAAAATTTAAAACTATTATAATTAAATAATTATAAATCTAATTATAAGTTTTTGTAAGTAGCAATTTTTTAAATACATGTATAGTATCAAAGAAAAATATAATTTTGACTTTTTCATTGTTAAACAGTATTTAAACTATATTTTGTTTAAAAATTTGACTATACAATGCTCCTTTAATATTACTTCCTAACTAATATCTATTCAAACCTAATCATTTTAAAAGTTCGACTTGTGAACAATAGAAAAAAGTGAAATGAACCCAAAAACTATTGAACTTACATTACTATAATGTTATAGAAATTTCGTGAATGTTCAATATCAATTTATCTACCATGTATTCTATTGCAAAATATCGTTTGAGAATGGATTCATTTAATAATAAAATGCATATTCGCCAGTCAAAGTAGTTATCCACCGGAGAAGAGCAATGTATCACGGATAAGGCCCGTAATAATCCTATTATTAATGCTCAATTCATTGCGATCGATATTGCTACTTCAACTGAGATGTGTTTAAGTGTATATTCATTAGAAATGTTTTTCATAAATAAATTTCTAGAAAAAATCTTTTATTAGTGAAGCCAGCAGAAAAAAATGCCTAAAATTTGCCAAAACGTATCTCGATAAACCTAACCAGTTTTGGGATATAGTATTTTTTTTAAACTGTGATAATTTTATCTGAAAAAAATTAAGGTGCTCAAATACTTTTTTTACCCACTGTACAAGTTTTCTCCAACTTTTTTTGGGACTTCCACTAAAATCATTATCTATCCATGATCATATATATTCAGGTTTTATTCAAAGTACCATTAAATATAATTAAATTAAGTTAAGTTTTTAATTTATAGCCAATATTTCTACACTGATCATCAGATAGATTTTAAGCTCAAGGATTTTTTCATAAGATGACCTACATGATTGGACCAAAACCTGAACTTTAAATTAAAAACTAAACTGAATGTTTTTTTTTTAGTCTGTGTAATAATACATTATCCTGAAATTCAATAATGTTGACTACTCATGAATTTCACCTGCTGTCTTCCATGTAATTGTCAACAAATCACAAAATCAGGTTTGAATTTGATCAATTTAAGATGAAATTTGATTGATAATTTAGTTATGATAAAAACAATGTACTATATTGAAGCCATTAACAAAAGTATTTCGACTATTATAAGCTATTATTCACTATTATAGCTTTAAAGCAATCAGCACCTTATTCATCCTTAACTAATTACATAGAAAGCAATACCATAAGGAAGGGAAAAAAAAAAAAATTAAATTCAGATATTCATCCTTAACCAAAATCATTATGCGTACGCTGATTATTTATTTATTATTAAAGGATAATATGAAACAAATGAGTTTTATTTAAAGAAAACATGAATTTTAAAAATAGTGATTTATTTTCATATTCGAAAACATATGAATAATTAATAATTTTTAAACACTTTTAAAATTCTCAAAAACTTAAGCTACCTGCAATGATTTGAGGTAGCTGCAATGATTTTAAAAGAGTGCTTTGTTCTGTTTTATTTAGTGTTTTTTTAAACATATTTAATGTATGACAATTTCATCAACAGAATTTCTTTTCAAAAATAGGATTTAAAAAAGTGATACCAAAGTTGGAATGTAGGGTTACCAATTAATTGTAGAAATATTTTGTATTATAACTTTCAATAGAATGCAAAGTGTACCATTTTGTCGAATTTATACAAATCGTAATTTAAAATATAATATTTTACTTTTGTTATTTAGGAACTTAATTGAGTATACTTTGATAAGAGAATATGTCTTTTTTAAATAATAATTTTGATTTATTATCTTATGATGATTATTTATTGTTGGTTATGAGTTGATGGCATGGCCAGCATTAATATAATAATAAATAATAAGTTTTGGTTTTTATTTTTATTTTGACAGCCTTTGTTTCAACCCAACTAGGTATGTGGGCTATCTTCAGGGCTACAACGTAGATAGATACAAGACAAATTAATATAAAATAACAAAAAATAAAATAATTTAAAAAAATTCATTTGTATTAATTTTTTAAATTATTTTATTTTGTCTTATTTTCTACCAGTTTGCCTTTTGTCTAAGTTTTAGCTCTGAAGGGGGTCACTGATAATCACTCCACGCCAAATGGAACGTGGAACGACTGAGTGTGAAATTCTGTGTGGATTTTTGGAGTGATGTGGGGCAGCAGGAATTCCATAAGTCCTAAACTCCATCATGCCATAATAAAATCCAATCACTCCAACTGATTGTAAGTGGGGAAAGCTGATGGAGTGGAACAATAGACTGCACAGTTTTTATGCTGCAATGATAATTGTTGGTCAGTAAATATAATATCGTTAAAATTTACGATACTGATTGTATAAAATATTTTATAAAAATATTGATATGAATAACTTATAATTTTGTTTATTTTTTAATATTAATTATATTAAAAAATATAAATATTAATTTAAAAGAGAGAAATTTTTAGTGGATAAAAATTGAAATTTCCACTTTTTTTAATTTTTATAGTAAAGATTAGTTTATTTAATGTTTCTTCTATTGGAGAGGCACTGTTTATATCCCATTAATTCTTAGGA
This sequence comes from Rhaphigaster nebulosa, assembly GCA_948150685.1. Classification (NCBI taxonomy): domain Eukaryota; kingdom Metazoa; phylum Arthropoda; class Insecta; order Hemiptera; family Pentatomidae; genus Rhaphigaster; species Rhaphigaster nebulosa. The sequence goes on along the minus strand of OX411311.1, from coordinate 12,199,324 downwards.
GTTAAATTAATCTGTAAATTTAAATATTAATAGACTGTAAATATTATACAATAAAATATGTGTTTAGCGACTTTTTCTATTTTATTGAAAAAAGGCTTACCAGAATTATCAATTAGGTATTGTGGATACAATGGTGCTTATTCTACCCTTCTGACCTTTAATATAATTTTAATAATATTCAGAGATAAATGTTTCTTATTAATGCCTTGAATTGTAGTGTTTATGAGTTTGAAATAGTTTTGAAAATTTCCTGTAGGAGCGTTAATCATCATTACCTGTCAGTAAAAAATGGAATGATGAAGTGGAATGATCACGAGTGGGGTTCTTGATTCACTCCAAGTGCTCCAATTCATCATTCCATTGATACATTTGATATTATCAGTGGCTGTCCTAAAGGTGGCCCAGATGGTTGGACCAAAATGAAACATCTGCTGTCGGAATATAATTAAAAAAACAAATATTTTTGTTTTATTTGCCCTTATCGTTTCCTAATTCCTACAATATAATAATCTTCATTATTCAGCCATTAATGGTGAAAAAATAAAAATATTAAATACCTTTAATAGATATAAATGTTTTTAATTATTAATGTGTTTGAAAACCATTCTACTTACATACAATATTTGGAAGCTAATTTTAAATAATAAAACAGAATCATCAGTTTATCATGAGTTGGTAATCGTTGAAAATCTTAATTGCATCTAGGCTTTTTAGTAGCTTCAAAATAGATGATTGTTTTTGTAGTGCACCGATATCACTGTAATATTTTATATATTCACCCATATTAAACACATAATGATATTAACTAGAAAGCTTACAATAAAATTTAATAAGTATTAGGTTATTAAATATTTTGTATAGCTAGCTATTTAGTTATTCTAATATCTGCCATATTACCTTAAATACCAGTTTTTTGGGTAACATGAGTAAATAATAGACATTTTTCTTAGCGAATTTCCAATAGATATAAAACAAGAGTGAATAAGATTTAAATTGATTTATTCCAAAAAAATTAATAAAACAATAACTTCTTTCCACTTATCCGTACTTGATATAGTATGTGTGCGTATATGTTTTAAGTCTCCCAATTTTTTTAAACTTATATATAGAAAATCTTTGTTTAACGTTATTATTTTTTTCCCGACAATATTGGATTTTTGCCAGATACTTTCTCTGTATTAAATGTGATTTCTAAAAATTGAACAAAACCTCATATTTTCTAATTATTGAGATTTTGTTACAAAATGAAATTATTGTTTGTTAGAGTATTTTTTTATTTAGATGTTATTTTATTATTTCATGGAAATAATTTACCCTTAGAACAACATTAATGTTTAATGTTTCCTTTGAAAAACGTTTTGAGCCTTTTTGCTCATCTTCAAGTTTTTCACTTTTTTATCATTCCTCATTAATGAATTATTAAGTATTATTCAAAAATTGTTCTAAATTTTTTTTTTTTAATTTTACATTATTCAAGATGCCTGTTTTTTAAAAATTTATATTCTTTTATTGCCTTGTTTAAACCTTGTCTTAAAAATAGGTTCCTTCCCTTTCTTTGCTTTACGCTCGACTGAATTTATGGTGTTACGCACTGAAAGCTTCTCTTAATGTTATAATATATTCAAATATTTGAGACTGTTGAGGTGAGATAATTTTTTATCAGAATTAAAAAAAAAAAAAAAAAACAGTCTGCCCATAACAAAAAACATTGATATTGGTTAATGAATTAAAAAATGTTTAATGAAAAATAAAAAATGTATTCCGTTAATTTAGTAAATTGATTTTTTAATATTTTATTATTGTTACCCTCAAAACAGAGATTTCATGTGAATGACCAGATGGTATTACTGATTTAGATTTATCTTGCTAAAGACAATTATTGCACTGCATTTTAATTAGCTTGGCTTTCTTTTTCTTAAAAAAAAAACAAAAAAGGATAGTAATTATGCTATGAAATAGGTGGCAACAATTTGGTGTTGTAGCACTGAGGATGCATTGATATGCGCGGTGAAGGGGATATCCCTACGATATTCAACCCCCATCGGGTGAGAGCCCCTCCAAACTTGGTCGTGACTACTGAGAACAACGCATCTTCAGGCTCTGTTCCCAACGGGCCTTTTACTCGCTCTAACCAACCACAATTACAACACTATGATTCAATCCATTTGGGTAAATCAGTCTGTATTTTTTTTTATTTTATCTTCATTGACCAATTAAATGGAGTTTATAATTTATTGATAACATGTAAAGACTTTCAAGAAAATGGATCAATTATTCTAATGATAATTTAGTTATAATTTTTTCTAAATTACATTAAAACCACTGCAGCAGTGAAAAACTTTGCCTTTTAAGCCTTTTTAGTTATTTGTTATGTAAGTAGTGGTTCTACCTTACCATCCTTATATTAGCTTCTTAAGCTTCATCGCTGTTTTAATCAAACCCTATTTTTATAATATTTTAATTATTTTTATTCCTTTATTAGTAAAATATCTAGGCACTAAATTATTTAGTTAGCACTTACTGGTATCATTTATATTATAATAATCCTAAAACTTTATTTAAGGTGTTTTAATAACAATAATCAAATTAATGACAAATATTTATACAATAATATTTTAAATAAATCCTATTTTATTCCTACACAATCTTAAAATATGTAAAGATTCCCTCAATTATATTTTATTTTGTCATTTTTAGTGAGTGGAAGTCAACCAGAGGGAGGAGATGCCAGCCCACAGCGTCCTTCTGGAAACGTAGGCAGATTTAAAAAATGTACTAATTTCTGCTGTTCTAAGTCTGCCAAAAAAGTAAGCCAAATCTAATGACAGTGATAGTTTTTTTTTAAATTTATTTGATAGATTGGGGAAGAGAATTTTTTTTCCCCTCAATCCCTTTAAAACACATTATCAAATTAGAATATTATTATACAATGTATGATAATAATAACATTCCACCAGAGGTATTTGAAGATGAATTGACACAGAGGGATAGTTGAATATACTTGCCTGCAGATAGGCAGAGGGAGTGCATTGTGTTTGAAGGAGATTATAAGAATAGATTAAACCAAATAAATTGGAAAATTTTAAATAAATTAAATTGTACAAACAACATTTATTTATTGAAATAAAAAACTATTGAATAAACAGACGGACAATTATGAGTGCAAAAAGAATATTGTAAACAGAGATAAAGTTATTTATTTATTAAAGTGAATAACTATGGAATAAACATATAGAAAATTATTAGTACAAAAATAATAAGCTGAGCAAAGTTCCTTTTGCTATTAAGTAAACACAATTGCTTGTGTGTTTACTAATTTGTTAAATTGTTGTTTTCATTTTTATGGTGTTCTTGCAGAGTTTAATTTACCTATATTTTTCTGGGTGGGCTTAATATGAACTACACTGGCCCACAAAAAAATCTGCCCATCTAAATGTTTCTGTTTTAACACTAAATAATGAGGGTAATCAGTACCCTAAGATAAAAATTTGTTTTTATTACATGAAAATAATAATATACCTTCATTACACCCATCAGTCCTCTTAAGGATTAGCGATAAGCAACTGTTACACTTCAAATTAGTCGAAATGTGATTGTTCATAAGAATAGATCTCTCCATTTTTCTTCTTTTGTCATAAGTTTTTGTACTTCTATTGTTTGTTTTTTTGTGGTTTAACATTCTCAAAAATCAAATCATGGTCATTATCAAGAATTAAGGATATAGTCGAAGATGACAGAAGTGAGCATTATATAGTCGTTGGGTATTCTTAGAATAACTGTACGAAAGGCCATCCAAAGGTACAGGGAGACTGGGCTGTATACGAGGTCAGTTTTTGGGCGGCTTAGAGCAGCGAACCCTGCTGACGAACTTTTTTTAGTGATCCCTTAGGAACTGCCATCAATGAGCTGTACAGACCATTCAAACTCTGCGAACTGCCCTCCAAGTGGATGTTTGTGTGGAACCGGCTTGCAGAAGATGGGCTACATTCAAGGACGACATCCACTGGACTGCTGTTTACGCCAGTGCAGTGAAGAGCTTGCTTGAATTTTGCTCAGACACACTGAAACTGGTCCGATGCTGAGTGAGCTAATGTAATATTCTCATATGAATTTAAAACTAACCTTCTCAACTCTAGATTACATTTGAACGATTGTCAGAGTAGAACAGGTTAATTCTGCATTCATCTTAGAACATTACATTAGTCCACTCGGCATCGGTTCAGTTTTGGTATGCCTGAGCGAAATTCGAGCGGGCTCTCCGCTGCGCTGGTGTTAATAGCGGTCCAGTGGCTGTCATCCTCGAATGTAGCCCACCTTTTGCAAGCCACCTTTGTATCATTTCCTCACTATCACCTGGAAGGCAGTTTTTGGGTCTTGAATGGTTGTACAGCTCTTTCATGACGGTTCCTGAGGGCCTGAATCACCTCAAAACTGTCATCAGCAGGATTCCTTTCTCTAGGCCGCCCAGAAACTGGGCTGTCATTAGGAGGGATATTGGCCTCCTCGTGGCAGCCAAGTGTTCCTGTACCTTTGGATCGTCCTTTGTACAGTTGTTCTGGGAATATCCAACACATTACTGCGTAATACTCGTTCTACCATCTTCGACTACAACCAAAATTCTTGCCACTATTTCCGAATCAATGCAATGACCATGATTTCATGCTAGAAAATGTTAAACCATAAAAAAACAATAAAAGTGCAAGAACTTATGATAAATGAAGATATAGTTGGTCATACTATAAAAATGGCCAACATATTGTAGCTTTTTAGTTTTCATTCTCAAAGTGGTGCTGGCCTCTGGTGGTGACTTGTTTAATCCAGTCATCCTACTATGTGTGGGATTCTCTTAATTAACTTGACATTTTTATTCCTTTCCGAAGAACAATGTGTTTTTCATTAACTTAATTATTTATTGAACTTTATTGAGATAATTTTAATAATATATGATTATGCCTCAGACGATTAATTTCATTTATGAAAGATAAACCTGTATAGAACTGGTATTATGACCAAAATTCAAAAATGTATTTCAAAAATCGTCACTTACATATTAAATGGTCGACCATATGTTCTATTGGTTTCGGTTATAACCTACACTGTAATCTTTGTTATCAGTTCTGTGTTTTGTGGAATTTTTCTCCTTTTTTTTTTTTTTTTTTTTTTTTTTTTTTTTTTTTTTTTTTTTTTTTTTTGTGACAAAAATGATGAAGAATTGGGAATTACCTTGTACAGAAGTAAATGAAGTAAAGTATTCCATTGAAAATAATTTGTGAGAATGGACAATATATTTCCATTATATAAATAACTAAATTTAAATTATGATAAGGCCCCAGCCTAAACTGAAAAGGATCTATTGGGTATTTGTTCAGCGAGTAAAAATCGACAGTTGTGATCTAATTAAAGCACTATTAATTTTAATAATCCCAATGAATACAAATTTTTGACTAAAAAAATTACCAATTCAAAGTTGCCATTTTTTAATTTCTTTTTTTTAATAAAGGAGTTTTAATAATTAAATGTAGTTTAAATTTAATGAAGAAGAAGAAACACTTTATGATATCAGGTTATAACTGAAAAAAATAGACCGCTTTGATATGTTAATACCCAAAAATCTTAAATATGCTACCTCATAATTTATACAATATATCACAGGCGTTCCATATAAGAAGGGATGAATCCGCCCTGCCACCAGGATTTCTTTTTTAATTTCTAATCTACGGTATTCTTGGAATATAAATATGGTATATATACATTGTTGCATATATATGATATATAATATATATTGTTATGCATATTTAATATTTTATATGAGCTGTCAAATAAAGAAAAATAAATTTTGTGGCTCGGTGGATTTGCTGTTTTTGTATGGAGTGCCTCATATATTAACCATGTCTTACTAACTAAAAAAAAAAAAAATTATACTTAGCTTTATGGTGACAATATGTAGGGACTCTTCTGGGTCATGTAAGATTATTTTAAGAACAGCAATCAAAATAAACTTGTCTCATCTTTCTTTTATCTTCATTTTTTTTTTCATTCTTCTTTTCTTTTTTTTTTAACATATGTTCCTATCAGTACCACTTAGATCAGTCCACGTTTTTTGTATCAATTATAACATCTGGATTCTAATTGTGCCATCTAGATCATATGTTCTTTTTTAAAGATTATGGTGTATATCTTATAAATTAGAAATTATTTATCATAGAATTAAAAAGTAACAAATACTATTTATACAGTTATTTGATTTCTAAAAGTTACTCTTTTTCATCTTGCAGATTTATATTTTACTTGTATTGGGGACTGTGACTTCTACGTATGTAATTTATCTTTTATTTATGTTTCTTTTTTACTTCCTTGAACATAGAAAACAAAGTATTGTAATTGCGAAAATGTTCGGTTTCCGATTTTAACAGAAATATCCATTTTGACTAGTTTCGTTGTGGCATATGTACGTACGTTCTTCGTATCTCGTTTAATTCAATAACGGTTAGCTGTAGAAAGTTAAAATTTTGTATTTGGGATTGTTATAACATCTAGTTGTGAACCTCTCTGTTTGGTTACTACTTGATCACCAGAAGTGGTATATTACTTGAAGGTCAAAACAGATTTTCATCAAAAATCATATTAAAACATAATAAAAAACTTTCCAAATTTGGTAAATAAGACTTTTTATCAATATAAATTATATAATAGATTTTTATTTAAATTGGTGAGCCATAAGGGGCACTTTACTTGAATGTCATAGTAAACTTACATCGAAAGTTATATTAACATTTAATACAGAGATCATATGGTTGAGTGATAAAGGTTACAAACGCAATTTTTTTCCCACTCTAATTATGCAATTTTATTACTTGTTTTAAGTGTTAAAATTGAGTATAAAATACTTGTTTTCATCCCTGTTTGTGAGCTGAGCAAGTCTGCAGCAGGAGAATAAGATATATTCCGCTTAAAATGTCAAAACTGTCGCTTTCCAATGCTTTAACTATTGACATAGACAGTTCTAATGCTGTCACGAAACACGAAGAAATCTGTTGGAAAATTTTTATCCTAATTCAATAATTATACGATTACGTTTTCCTGATAACTAGAAAATGTTTTAATCCAAAGTATAGAGTATTCCATATCTAACCTTATTAAATATAAATATAATGAATTATTAAGGAATATAAAGAGATGCTCAATTTTATATGAATAGCTTTGAAAATCAAGTCCAACAAGTCCATCAGGATTTTACTTTAAAACCTTATTAGGTCGATGCCATATTGAATAAAAGTCATAATTAATACCAATAGAGAAAATGTCTCCTGTTCAAACTAAAATTTTTATTTTTGCGAGAAAAAAAAAAAAATTAACGACTTGAGTTTGTTTTTTTAATTTATATTTTTTTCCTATTTGGTTGTTATGAACTCTGTTATTTCATGTAAAATTCTGTGAAAATTATTTTAACCTTTGGAAACCAAAACTGGAGGCAACGTTTTTTGATCATGCAGTTTAAAACATTAAAAAATGATTTTTTCTCGTACTTGTTATTCAAAATACTTTTTTGTTTTCCAGATCTATTGCGGTATATGCGTTACTATATGTGTTACAGCATCATGGGTTGGCACAACACATTGTATAAAGTACATGTATTATGTACCTTCAATAAAAGTTCCATATGCAAATCTTACTACAAACACAACAACCACAAAATACGTAAGTAATCAGATTTTAGAAATATTTTTTCCTTTAATAAATATTGGTTTAAAGTTATGAAAACATAAATGATCTATGAAGTTGAATTTTCTAATGCCTATTATGAATATGAGAAGGCTATTTGAGTAAGCTTATAGTTAAGAAATGAGAAGAATCATTCTCCTATGAACATCTTCCATTAAATAATATTGATGTCACACAGCTAATTTTTATTAAATTTTTATTAATGTTGAAGCCACATCATTTGTTTATATCAATAGAATTCAATACAATACACTTGTGTGTATGACTTAAGAATAGAAGCAAGGTAGTGTAAACAAGTTTTAACAAATTATTTTTGTGTTCTTACATGGTGTTCAACTTTTCTTCAGCCGTTTTTCGATAGATCGCTGCAGCGGTAGGTGGTGGTCGAAATAGGTTAGGTCAAAAATGTCTAACAGTAAGCTTGAACATCTGTCAACATTACAGCAGCACCATATTAGTGAATTTGTGATTGCAACAAATTTATTCACAATCAAAGATGTCAGTTTTGGAGCCGAATTCTCGTCATTTGCTTGAAGTTTTGATTTTAGTCCGGACATTCCCCTAGTATTTCTGCACTTGAGATTATTGTAATTATTGTGACCCATTTTTCGTCACAGGTCACAATGCGATGTAGAAACCTCTTCTGTTTCTGTTTTTGAAGCAGCTGTTCACAAGCTAGGCCGTTGGACATTTCTCGGCTTCAACTCTTGTAGAACCCAATTCCCTTGCTTCTGAATCATTCCCATGGTTTCGAGGTGATGCTAAATGGCTTGTTGAGTCAATCCGAACAATTCCGCCAATTTTTCTTGTGTTTGGTATGAGCCTTTATCAAGTAATGTCTCCAATTCCAAATATTGGAAAATTTTCTCTCTTCCATCGCCATAGCGGTCCTTAAAGTCAAAATTACTGCTCTTGAAGCGTTGAAACTACTCACAACACGTTCTTGCACTAAGAGCAGCCTCTCCGTAAGTACTTGATAGTATACTATGAGCCTCAGCTGTACTTTTCTTCAAATGAAAGTATAAAATCAAAACTTCCCGCATATGATTCCTTTTTTACTTGTACATATTTTTTATTCTTAAGGGACCTAGTCCCAGAGTAAAGTTTATTTTTCTATTCTATTTTATGATGAGAATTTGGCTCGAAAACTGACATCTTCGATCAAGAATAAATTTATGATGCAATCACAAATTCACTAATATGGTGCTGCCATTGTATTGACAGATATCTAATGTTACTGCTAGACATTTTTGACCTAACCTGTTTCGATCACCATCTACCGCTGCAGCCATTTATCGAAAAACAGTGGAAGTAAAGTTGTACACCTAATTGTATTATTATTATCAGTCTTAAATTTATATTATGAAAGTTTTTATATTAATAAAAAACCTGTTTTAATATGGAATGAAAGTTTTAGTTTTCTTATGTAGAATTTTGTGATAGTTGTGTTTCATGTAATTGTATAATCTATAACTTCTTGTTACTGATTATAAAAGAATTTTTTTTATTTTTCCGGTTCTCTGGTGGTTGGTTCTGTGGATGTGGCTGTAGTCGGTAACATATAATGCACCTTTTTTCACAACATGGTTTATTACCAATTGGTTGGTATTATTCTTTCCAATTTATTTCATTTTCCAAAGTATTGCATCAAAATGTAAACAGACGTCCGATTTGTTTACTGAGAGCATACAGAACTTCAGGGATAAAGGATTTTCATTTGGTAAGTATTATAATATGAGTATAGACAGTAATTTTATTTAGTATTTAAATATATGAAGAAATATAAAGTTGAATTGTTGTTATAAGTCAATCTTTAGTATGTTAAAATTATTTTATGTTTGATTAAATTTATAATTCCGTAACTAATTTGATTTTGTAGGTCGTTTCATGCTCCGTTGTGGTCTTTTTTGTACTCTTTGGATTTTTACAAAATATGTGTATATAAATTCCCTTCGAATTTTATTCGCGACTGATGTGATGGCCTTATTTGCGACTAATGTAGCATTTGTTTATCTTCTTTCTTGGGTCATATTGCACAAACAGTTTGTCGGGGTCAGGGTAGGTATTATCTATATTATATTTTATTTTATGAGTTATATAATTTTAATTATATTCTCAATAGATAGTTGCTGTGATCTTATGTGATACTGGTATTGCGCTTCTTGCATATATGGATGGTATAAACACGAGTCCAACACTTAATGGTGTGATTTTGTCAACATTATCAGCTTTTGGATCAGCTGTGTATAAGGTAAACCATCTATGCTTACACAATTGTTTTTATAACTTATATTAGTCTGGGAGTCAACTGATTAGTATCGAGCTTAAATTGTTTGGAGAGCTTTATAATAATAATAAGTCTTACAAGAATAGACAACAGCTGATATAAAGAAATGCTCAAGTGATAAGCAATAATATACTATGACATTGTCTTCAAAGCCTCAAATAGTCATATTGCTCTACTTATTGGGGAAGTTTCTTTACTCAACGATGAGCTAATTGATGGCATCATAAACTCCTCGATAAAAGATGATGACTTTAAATCACCTTTTTACATTGCACAATTATTAAATTTAGTTTATCTATCAATTATTAAATTTTATATTTATTTATTTTATTGTACTAGCACTAAAAGCGGAAAAAAATGTGAATTTACTGCTGATTAAAATTATCTAAAATTTATTAATGTGGTTCGTTACCTCCCAAGTGACAACCTTCCGCTTGAATCAAACAGATCGTGTCTAATCTCAATGCACATCTCTGTTCATCCCTGATAGATTTAATTGGCTGTTGGATCTCATCAATGGAATAAATGTTGAGTTTAGAAACTTTCCCATTTTGTCAACAAATGTTTTATCTTAAAACAAATTCAATTTTCTTCGTAAATCAGCTCTGTATTAAAAATGTAATCATTAAAATCATATAACGAAATTTCACAATTTTAACTTGTTGGACTCAATCCTGATTGAAATATTTTTATCAGAAAATTGCAGGTTTTTTTATTTTATAATTATTTTCAATTGATTTGCTAAAGTGAAATAGATTTATATTAATTTTGTATTTTAAAATTGCAATTTTAGATTTTTTTTTTGGCCTTTAATACATATTTTATATGTTTTAGATGATTTTGCTGTGAGAATTTCATTTTAATTAATATTTTTATTTTTGAATAAACAAATAGATGGCTAACAAGTGATACTTTATATCTATCTAATAACTTCTTTACAGTAGTTTTAAAATTAAATTTATCTAAAAATCGTCTAATTGTTTGTGTAATTTTTCATGACTCTAAGAAGGCATGAAACTTATACTGTAATGAATAATGTATTTACGATTTCTCACTGGAAGATTATTTTAGTGCATGTACAGTTACGAGGTATCACTTCTTAGCTATCGAAATGCTAATTATTTATTAGTAGATACCAATATTATATTGTGATTAATTTCAAACCATATAAGTTTATCATATAAGTAAATAAATCATATAAGTTTATATGAATGGTTAGAAGGTAGCATAGGTGAACCTGGTTGAATTCCAGGCTGGGCTTACAATATGTTCTCTTGACAGAATTAGGGTTAAAACTCAGTTATGACCACACTCTCCCAAGAATATGGGCAGGAATCAGGCACCTCTGCCTACTCCCCAGGATGCTCATGGCCTCTTGCGGGCCTTATTTGTTTGTTTTACAAGACTTTTTAGGTATAATTTTACCATCTCAATATAAATTAAATATTCAACTCATCATACTAATAAAATTATTAAAATCTGCAGGTCCTGTTTAAACGAGTTTTTGGAGAAGCCAGTTTTGGACAAATTGGGTTGTTTTTTTCATTAATCGGCCTTATGAACGCTGCATTCTTCTGGCCTATTTCCCTGGCTCTTTACTTCACTGGAACAGAAGTCCTTGTTTGGGAGCATATGCCGTGGATTCCTCTCCTCATAGCCAGTGTCCTATCGCTGGGTAACTGATCTTTAAAACCTAATGCAGGTTCCATTAGAAACAACTATAAATAAGTAGATTTCTTAAAGATATTATTAGTATTAATTGTTAAAGATCTGTTAAGAACATATGGGCTATTCATTGCCTAAAAAAAATATCGTACACACACTTGAATCTAAAAAAAAATCAGAGCCCCCTTGATAAACATCTTTCTATAGGAAATTACATCTGCTAAGTCAAAATGTATTGATTTATAAACAAACACAAACATCTATCTATCTATCTGTGTATAAATATATATATATAGAGAGATAGAGTGAGAGATTTTTTTTTTTACTGTATGATTATGTGTATTTATGAATATTTTTGAAACAACAAATGTAAATTTTTTTTTATGGTTAAGATTTTCTTGCTTATTTGATGAATTTAATTTTTTTTTTTTCTGTACATACGGTCAAAGAATAAACACTCAAATAAGAAAAAATGTTATTATATTGTGTGCCGACATTTCAGCCTAAGTTTTAGACCATCATCAGGGCTAAGAAAATAAACGTTATCTTGTTTTTTCTTAGCCTTGATGATGGCCTAAAACTTAGACCAAAATGTAGGCATACAATATATAAGTTTTTCTTATTTGTGTAGTTATTCATTGACCGCACTCCCAGCCAAGCTTCTCCTATGTATATTGTAAGTAACATTTTCAAAGTTTTACTGGAGAGCAAAAAGAAGTTTCAGATCACACTGTATTGCTTTTTTGGATTGTGGTCAATCTTTATATTTGAAGAGTTTCATTTTTCACTTCCTTTTTAACTTATCTGCGATACTTATACTCAGAAAATATGACCAGAATAATGCAAATACGATAGTAAAATTGAATGCTACAAAAATTGGACTTACTACATTTTATCTCTGGCATAAGATATATCCAGAGGGACATTGTCCCTAAGAATTTTAGAATTGAGATGAGAAAGGAAAAGGAAGAAAGGTTATCTGAGGAAGAGTGTGAATGAAGTGATGGTAAATAAAGGAAGGAGATTAGGAACACAGAATATAATGCCATTATTAGGGCAATAATCATTTGCTGTTCAAAATATAAAAAAAAAACTAAGAATATACAATTAAAAAGTTAATCATATAACTTAAAGAATGAGAAATATTTTAAGAAATAGACAATTCAAATTATTCCTAAGCTTAAATTGAAAGCTTTAATTATAAAATGAATTTGTGTTTTCAGTTGCCAACCTCTTGGGTAACTTCAGTGTTGCTTGGACTTACGATCTGTTCATCACCCTAGGCCTTATTACTGCGGTTCCAGTTTCCGCTGGTGAGTATTTTCAGGGCCCGGTTTCATAATAAAGTACAAAAGCACAAGCTAGAATGTGGGATAGTTTATTTTTAGGGTTTACAGGTTACTTATCATCATTAGATAATAATAATTTGATTCAATTTTTTTTTGTAATTCACAGTTTAATAAAATAACTATTTTAATGTTATCGCGTTTCAACATTTCCCAGTGTGCCATAGGTGTAGCATGCTTCTGATTTTTGAGGAACGCAAGTTGAATTCAGTCAATCTCTTCCGCAAACTGATTGCTGGGCATTTCCTAAATTATGAAATATTATGATTTTTTTAATTGAAAGGCCTCAAATCGTGTTTTTAGGCTAGCCCAAATTATTCTATGACCCAAATTAATATATTATTATGACCCAAAATATTCTATAGGTTTTGATTTCATTTATAAATTAACGTTTCAATTTATTTCAAGTTATGCATACATAATGTATATATTTATTCATTTCTGACTATTTCATTATTTACTCCACTAATATTCAAACTACTAATTTGATAAAAAAATTATGCTATGAATCCCTCCTGTAGCCTCTCACTAAAATCCTCCATTCTCCTTGAGTTACTTTATCAAATGAGCTAGTTACATTTTTTTTTCAGTCAGTTTAATTTCAGTTTTTTTTTCAGTCATAGTTTAATTTCAGTTTTTTTTCAGTCATAGTTTAATTTCAGTTTTTTTTTCACTCATAGTTTAATTAATTAATTTGTAGTTTAATTAAGTAACAAATGGTAAAGACGATAAAAGTATAGTATAGTATTGAGTCAAAAATAATGTTTTCAAATTTGGCACTTTGAAGAGCGTATATTTCTTAAAATATAATTGTTGAAGCCACCGCAAAAATGACTTAGTCTTTTGAATGAGGCTCCAAAGAAAAATAAAGTAGCTTAGATATAAACATTTATTTGGAAAACCTACCAAAAAGCAGGTAGCACTAAGAAAAAAAATATTAATACAAATAAAATAGAAAGGCCTTTGGATAAAATTAAAACTACCAAAATTGATAAATGAACATAGATGAAAATAATAGATAAATTAATTTACAAGATAGCTCAATTGTAAAAAAATTATTAACCATGATAAAATAGTTGCTTGTGGCGACTCCGATAGGCCAGAGGTTCAACGAGGGAATCTTGAAGAGAGGGGGTGCTGCTCCAATAGGTCAGAAGCAGAATTTAGTTATCACATTAATAGTAGGATTGTAGACTGTTGCTAAGATATAGATGCCGCAGTAACTCTAGAAAGGTTGAAAATTGGTGGGCCCACATCTACACTAACTCACAATAATTAGTCGAATTTACAATAAACAACATGGCCACAATGGCACAGATGGAATCTGGATAGTGTAATGAGCCACTGATGAAGCGCGACTGATGAGAAAAATGTAGATTCCCGGTCTGTTGCTTGGCACCATCGGCCAGTCATTCTGCTACTAAGCAATGCCAGCTTATTGAGTACTTATTTGCATCAATTATATTTAATCGCGTACAACCAATTTTATAAATAAAATAACAAATGAATTTCTTCTAAAAATAAAGAAATTAAAGTTGATGTAACAAAACTAAATCTAATAAAATTACATACTAAACTATTTATAACATATAAAAACACATAATTATAATGTGGCGTTAACAACAATAGATACAAAAAATAAATAATAGGAACATTCTTATTGGAAATTTAATGCTCTTCAATTTTTTATTAAAATTCTTTAAGCTACTACCAACCGTTTTCAAGATATAAATGAAAAACATGATCTTTTCTTCCCCTTCTCATTTTGCCTCTGCTCCTAGATCCGGAAGCTATTAGTATGTTAACCTCTTAACTAGTCCAAACAAAGCCCTAAAATAAATTTGGGCCGTCCTGCCATTTCCCTCTACACTTCCAATTTGAGTATTCATTGACCAGACTTTTGAGTCTCTTTTTGCTCTTTTACTAATTTTGGTTTATTATTTTCAGTAATGAACCTTTGCAATTGACCAAAAAAAAATTATTTTACCCCCTTATTATTATTTTGATCCTCGGAACTCGACATCAACATCAGTTGTTTTGTTTCAAAATGGCAGCCGATTTGCTGTTTTATAAGCCCATAAGTTGGCCATTTACAACAAAGATAGAGGGAATATGTAAAGTGTTTTGGAATCAGCACACCAAAGGATAAAAAAAAAATTCTATATAAAAGCTTTTGGTTTATTGTTTTCAATAATGAACCTTTTTAATCGACAAAAAAAAATAATTTTCTTAACCCCCCTCAAAATTTGAGGTTTTACGTTTCAAGATACGTAGAATTGAAATACTGAATAAAAAAAAAATCTGTGTGTCCAAAATTTTTTGTGTATGGTTTTTGATATTTTTAATTGACAGGTTATAAAATCTGTATAAAATAAAAATAATCCAAATGGGAGCAGCATTAGCAGAAATATAGCGTATTGAAAATTGTGTACTAATTTCCTGGTGCTCGTAACCCTTACCACTCCTTTTCTATTTCTTTCTGTTCTGCACCTCTATCTTCCAATCGCCTACTTCCAGGTTCTCGTATCGCACTCCACTTAATTTTTCCTTTGATCCATCCTCCACTTTTATTAGCTTCTTTGTCTTTCTTTTTTCCTTTTCTCACTGAATAGCGCCTCCAACATTTTCCTCTTTACTGTTAAGCTTCTACTCCGACCGCATATTCTGGGTATCTTAGCCGACTTGCTATAAAGAAAGTCGTGTGAATGGACATGCCTGATATTTTTGAAACATAACCATTTGAAAATAATAAACCATTGTGTATTAATTTACAGCGTTTTTTATACTTTATATTTTTAGCGTTGGATGTTGTCTTGTACGGAGCTACATTTATAGAAATGAAACTGGCCGGTATAATATTGATCTCGATCGGTTTCTTCCTCGTCATGTTTCCTGACAATTGGCCGAATTATATTACTCGCCTTCTCAGGTAAGTTCAAAGTTTTCACTTCTCAGGTGCTATATTGCTTGGGCTTTCAGAAGATAAATTCATTTCATTACAGTAGTGTATATAATATTTATTTTTTATATATATCTTCTTTGAATTTGTAAACATATAAATATATAAATATCTTCTTTTTTTTATATTTGGTAGTGCATTGATTTTTTTAAAAAGTAACTTCTACAGAATCTTTCGAACACTATTTGCTTTATAAAGAGCACATTTCCTTCTTATTTAATTATATTATCCTTAATTAGTCAATTTTCAATAATTAAATGCAATAGTGTAGCTAATTATTTGTTTTTACATTAAGACTAATACTTACTCATTGTCATGGTTTCAAAACCATTAAATATTTTGCTAACCCTTAAAATCAGAGAAACTTTGATTAACATGAAGAAACATTCTCCTCAAAAATTATCGTTTTAAAATTTTTTCCCTTCTAATTTAATTTTTATTAGAAGGTTTTAGATGGCACAGTGTTTTAATAATCCCATTATTGTATTTTCCTTGTTGGGATAATTTCTTGATTCTCAAAAACTCTGTGGTTAACAGGAAGGTCTAGACTGTTCAATTTTTAGCTTATTTTGATTGTAATATACAAAAATATCTTAAATAAATACAGTTGAGTCTCTTTAATCCGACACATATGGGACCGGGTTATCGGTTATCTGGGTTACCGTTATCAGATTACCGGTTTGTCGGGTTATCAAGATTTGTTGGATTGCTCAAGGTTAAATAAAGACGTGCAACTATAGGAAGACACTCAATATGTATATATCTATTATGATAGATTTATACATACATATGTGTGCATGTCTTAAAAAACATATTTATAAAATAGAGATTTTACCTATTACCTAATGTCTAAAGGTAGACTTTTGCTGCTACTGCCCACGGTTGCGTTTTGCAGCGCTTGCCAACCGTTAGTGCTAACTGATACTGTTTGTATATTTTGTTGAAACTGCTCACCGCATCGGCCTGCTCCTCTCGCATAAGCTATATTGTTATACCCTTTCCTCTATGAATAATCATACCATATTGCTAGAATATATCATATTTATATTATATCGTTATAGCTATATACTATATCGTTGAAAGCTTTAAACCTATCTGTCATAGCCTTTGTGAAAGGAATAGATACATGCAAGTTTGCAATTCTTGCTTTTTTATTAGAAGGGAAAGATGAAATTATGGTATTAAATAGATGTTAGCATTTTCCAATCCCGGGAAAGTAAACGGTATTAAGCTAAATTAATAACTGGCCTTTTGCCAAATGATGAGGAGAGATTCAGAAACTTCTTTAAGCTAGATACCTCTCAGTCTGATTTTATATTAAGCATGGAAAGGAGATATAGTAAGAAAGATTACTAACGGAGTCACTGCAAGCTCCAATTAAAGCTGAAGAAAAACTGACAGTCACTTTGCAGTAAATAAGTAAATCAAACAATTCGTCGCTGCCACCAAGTATAACTTACAAATGTGAATTAGTTACTTTTCAAGAAGAGTTTTACTTGTAACTTGCCCTTTGCGAATACTTTGTTTATCTCTAGGTCTATTAAGTTTGCTGAGTCCTTGATTTTTGTTTATAATATTTTATTTTGCAAACATGCTTCTGATGAATTAATATAAGTAAAGAGTTCCAAAAATTCGATTTTTCACATCCGTTAGCTATACGTGGTGGCGACGATATATTTATCAATGCTTGTTTGCATTTCTGAAACATAAGATAAAATCCTGGGAAGAACAATGGTGATAAACGATTCTGTACTTGTACAATTTATTATTTTTGTTTCAAACAAAGTTTATTTTTTTATTAATTTTCGTTGTATAATTATAATAAAATTTCAAGAAACAAACAAATGAAGACGTTTATTTTTCTTAATTGTTGTTATATTATTATCATAAGTATTCAGATCATGAATAATCTTTCAAGAAACAAACAAATGAAGAAGTTTATTTATTTTATTTTTATTCATTTTAGTTCAGTCTATTAGGCAACTTGTATATCTCCTCATTAGAAATAAAATTGTCTTTTATATCAGCATATATGCTTTTATAAATATTTTAATGACTATTCAAATAATACTGTTGTTTAATGGTTTTCACATTTAAATGAAATTTTATTTTGATGATGATGAATAATCAATAGTTGACTGCTAAACTTTTATGAAGGAATGAGATGGTCTGGGAGGCAGTTAAATAAAGAGGAACGCAAATAGTAAAAACTATATTACAACTGCCGTTTTGACCCACTTTGCAGATCTTCATCAGGGCTGAATAAACAAGATACAAACAGTGAATGAATTAAAATAAATAATTAAAAAGACAAAGTGAGGAAAAAAGAAAACACTGATGAATTTGTTAAAATGTTATAAGATGTTGAGTTATAAGATGAAACTGATAGAGTAATAATAGCTCTTACATAACTGACAAACTTAATAACTGGCATAATAATAATATAATAACTGACAAACTTAAGAGTGAAAATTATAGGTATGATAACAAGAATGAATACTTAGTTCATAGAGAAGGCATATAATAGTTTTATAGAGAAGACAGTAAGTGGGTAACTACATTAGAGCGGTGTTTGAGAGGGATAGGATCTTTTAAGTTGGTAAAAAGGTAAGAAAGTTCATTATGGGACTTAAGGCCAAGACGTAAGGTAGGAATAGTAGATTGTAGGATTTTTTTAATATTATCAGAGAGAATAGGGAAATAAGGAAGAGGTCTGTAAAGGAAAAGTTTGGAATTAGATTGTGAAGAATTAAGGGAAGGAAGGGTTAAGATAGTAGGGTTTTTATAAGAGTCAAAAGTTTCTGAATGATGTTGGATGAGAAGCTATTGGAAAATAAGATTTGTTTGATGCGTTGAATGTTAGTTTGATGATATTGAGGATCAGATAAGGAAAGACATTAATGGATTAAGTTTTTAGCAACATTAATTTTAAAGAGGGTAAGGATGCTGGGAAAAGTTAGTAGTCCACTGGAATAAGTAGATTTTGTAGACCAGTCAGAGGATAAGGAGCCACCGTTATTTCTTATATAAGGAGGTCGAGAAAAGGAAGAGAACGGTTAATTTATTTTTCAACTGTGCATCGAAGACAAGGGTGGTAGGAGTTAAAGGAAAATAAAATTTGAGGAATTGTTTCTGGATTGAAAGTAAGAAGAAGGTAATCGACATATTTCTTAATGAAAATAATGTCATGAGGAAAAAGAGGAATACTTTTTTTTTCTCACTATGTCTTTTTAATTAATTTACTGTAAATATCATTGTTTTATTTTTGTATCTTGTTTATTCAGCCCTGATGAAGACCTGCAAAATGGGTCGAAACGTTGGTTCCTAATAAATAGTTTTTACTATTTGTCATCCTTTTTTTTTTTTTTTTTTTTTACCGCCTCCAGGACCATTTCATTCCTTCATAAATAAAATTTCAGTTAAACATTTTATTTTTTTCCTTTAAATTATAAATAAACTCAAAGCTAATCTGTAACTGGTAATTTTTTTTTTAAAAAGTAATTATTTTATGGTGGTTCATTAGTTGTTTTTAATGCTTTTCTATAGTAGGCTGGAAGTTTATTGTAAAAATGATTTCAATGAACAGTCTGAACCTTCCACAAATGATTTGGCTCATAAGTGCATACTTGCGTTTAGGTACAATTGTTTACAAACATCAACATTATGGGAAAAACTGTATTAGGTGTGTTAAAATCCTTTTAATATTTTCATCATGAATTCATTTAATTTATTTCTTAGCTACACAGGCAGGTAAATTGGTTTCCGATTCTCTTTTTAGATAATATATATATATTTATATGGATTCTTTTAGCTCTTTAGTGTTTTTATTCAAATTTTATATAATGTTTTATCCATTTGAATAGCAAGAGCTCATAGCATTGGATGCATTTTCATTTTATACATATTTTATCAAAAGACAAAAATTTTAAATCGTTTTATTACTTTTTTCTAATAGAAATTTTCTTAAATACAATTGCAGACAGTCATGTTTTATTTATTACAGAAACATCATCCTTTTGAGCCATAGTGCAAGGTGAGTCAGTTAGACAATTCTAACGTGGAAGATGTTTTGCATGATCCGTGTTCACTGCATGGCTCATTTGTCACGAATGGTTCTAATTACTGTCAATTTCACAAACCTTCAATTTTGCATGTTGGTTGTTCACGAATGTTTTACAGTTTGTTTTGTTGTTGAGTATTTATGTTAGTTATGGTTATCCAACACCAAACTGGTAAGATAGGAATGGTTAATGTTATCTCTTATTTTCATCATTTTTCCTTCTACTTATTATTTTTTATATTTTCGTGGATAAATATTTTTATATTTATTTATTTTTTTTATTATGATAGTTTGATATAATGGTAAATAATTATTATTTTTATATAAATTTGCAGGGCTTGAGAGCATTTTTATAACATATTATCCTAAAACACTGATATTTTTTGCACTACTTAAAATTTGATTGGTTGATTTGCATTAAGTTTTTGCAGCTGTATTTATTTTTGCGATAGACATCCATTTTTTCATGGGTGCCCCCCAAAGCTTTTTGTTGCAGCCACTTTATTAGGCTTTAAAGCATTTTATTGAAAGCATTATAAGTGACAATAGATTTAAAAGTGGATAGGATATTTTAAATATTGGCTCTGGCACTATTAAGAAGTTATAACTTAGTAATACAATGAAAGTTTATTTGTAGTAATTGACAAAGGGACCAATTCGCATTTATTGGGATGTAATCCCAAGGATATTGGATCATTGCAAAATCTTCCTCCTCTTCTTTTCTGCTGCCTGCTTTGTAGGTCTGCATCGAGAAATCCAGTAATCGCTGCCGAAGCCTGCCTTTTCTTTTTTCCTACCTGTATCTCTACCCATATGATTTTACTAGGTCATTACAAATGTGCATTAATTCATTGCTGACATTAAAGTCTCCATTTTAATCCTTATTTGACTCTGATGTAAATAATGGATATATCGTTGTTTACTTTGACTGATCTTTTATTTAATTAAGTTTACAAACTGTCTCTGCCAAGAACTGGTATCACTACCGAATTTAACTTCTGGTCGAAAGATGAGTTAGATTAATTGACAATGATGGCCTATATTTTGTGGAATAGTTTTAATGTTTAGATTTTATACAGAAATTTTAAATAAAACTTATTTTATGCACAAAAACTTTTGTAACGGCCTACTAATGAGCCTTTCCTTGCGTTGTAGATGGACCAACCATCTTATTCTGCCTATCAAGATGGTATACTCATATACAACATCTAGAACTTAATGTGTTTCTTTCAATTCCTGATTATACTTCATCCAAATTCAGTGTCATTCTTTGTCCTCACAGCCTCGTTTTTTTGGAAGGATATTCATTTATTTCACTGGTTTGTTATAATCTCTGTGGTGGGTCAAATTCCAGATATCACTGATATCGTTTTGAGTTGTATGGTATCCTTTTATTTAGGTCAGGATATATTTGATCTTAGATGATTTTTTACTTCTGATATTTCTTTTTTGTGGTTATCATGATTCTGAAATTTAGAATTATAATTTGGTGATATCGAAGCCTTTAAGATCGCCTTTTGATCATATATATGTATTTAGTTTCATCTTCATCTGTTATAAACCTATTTCCTTCTAGTTCTGGAAATCTTGAGAATATTGTCCTTAAATGCTACCCTTTTAACACTAGATGTACAGTATTGCATACTTTCTTTTATCAAAAACTCATATTAATTCGTATCAATATGTCAATCAAATTCAATATAAGTTAAAGAAATTCTTTACTTTATTTAATTAATATGATATTTGAATCCCTTTAAACCTAATGTTAATTTAATTGTGATTCCCTGTTCCAGAAGATTAGCCTTTCATGTGATTTCCAAAAGGATTCATTGGCTCTGCTTAGCTGCATGTTACACAAGTCTATGACATTTTAGATTAAGATCTTATCATTTCATTGTGAAATACTGCTATACATAATTAAATAAGATCTGGCTTATAATCTAGTGCTTAAAAAAATATTATATGAAAAGCAATTGATATTGATAGAAGCTATATGGTATGTTTATATAGGTAAAATTATTTTGGTTTAGGTGAATTAAACAAATATTTTGATGCAATATTATTGTTAAAGGGGCTTAAAACAAATTAAATAAATAAGGGACCTGAATATAAAATAAGTTAACTAATGCTTTCTATATATTTCCGATATGAAATGAAATGAAAAATAACTTTTATTTGATATGTTTTGTAAATAAATAAATCATAGCGTAACAGGATATAATTGCTTCTGCTTTAATCAAAGCTATTTGTTTTTACATATGCATTATCATCTCAATGGTATCAGCTCGACATCAAGGCTTCAATCAGTAACATCTCCAAGATCTTTGAAGGAAATACAGGAAATATGTAGGAGATCTTATTTCAATGGAATGGAATGAGTGATATTCAAAGGAAGTTAAAGAAGACCATTGTGGATAGAAATAGATTAGGAATTCCAAAAAGAAATAGCACTAATGATAAAGGATTTGCCAAAAGAAGCTGTTACAAGGGAAATGAATGTACAAGATGTTGGTTTGAGATCTTATATTGAAAAAGTGGGTTGAGTAGAATCCAGGTTCTTTTTTCCCCCTAGTTCTCTAGAATTATTATAGAAAAACACAAAAAAGGATATATTTATATTAAAAACTAGAAGTAAACTACCGTAACTTGCCA
Organism: Rhaphigaster nebulosa; assembly: GCA_948150685.1. Classification (NCBI taxonomy): domain Eukaryota; kingdom Metazoa; phylum Arthropoda; class Insecta; order Hemiptera; family Pentatomidae; genus Rhaphigaster; species Rhaphigaster nebulosa. The sequence goes on along the minus strand of OX411311.1, from coordinate 12,176,633 downwards.
TACTAGCCAGAGATAGAATGTCTGAAGACTCCATTAATGAACCTTTTGAATTAGTTAATATCTTCAGTCTTCAGCTCACCTGACGATCCACCATACATCAGGTATCTTAAGTCAAAACAGGAAAATGCAAGTGATGACAAAAGAAGTTGACCTGTAATAAAGCGGAATGGATCATAAAATTTTACAAGGAATGTATCAAACTTGGGAATCAAAGATTCAGATCATTTTCATATATACTATTGGGCAGGAACCCCTCAATCCTGATGTAAAGTGGCATTTCTCATTCCTCGGGAATTATCAATTTGAAGTTCTACCTGTAATTTAAGTAGAAGTGAATGTTACACTAGTTGTTGCACTGGCTGTGTGACATAGCGGCAAAGGTCATACTTATCGAGTGTCGGATCAGCTGTTCAAGCCCTGGTTAAGTTATTTACTTAGTTTTTTTTTATTCTTTAATTTTTTTTTATATCGCCGATGTTTATAAATGATTAAATATTGGATTCATTATTATTATTTTTTTTTTTTTTAATTTAATCTAGTTTGGATGAAAATTTTTAAATTGAGATTTTTTCTATGGTCATCGTTTATTTGTTATTCAATTGTTTTTATACAATAAAATATTTAATATTCAAAAGTTGACAGTGATATTAAAATGAAATGAAATAAAATAATAACAATTATCATAAAAATCGGAGTTGTAATAATCATCACATATAGTTAATTAATTAAAAATTACAATATACACTGAAAATAATTATGGGATCATTTAACAATTGTCATTAATGTCATTATCATTGATGGTATATAGTGCTGGTATTTTTTTTAAATTAAATTTTTTCGAATTGAACGTTTTTAACTCACTCTAATGATTATCAACAAACTGTAAAGTTGGAAATTTTAAAAGCCATTTTTATAAATAAGAAGATTGAAAAATTTTCAACTTTGATGTTAAAATTAGTTGTGTCACTAACTAATACTTTAAGTAAATACTTTTGGGATATTATTTAGATCCCGAGGAGGGGGACAAAGTAATCCCGAAATGTCTAAAATAAAAACAAATAGAAAAAACTATGGAGTTTTTAATTGATCTAAAGGCAAATAAATTGAAGATAAAAAAAAAAAATATATATATATATATATATATATATATATATATATATATATATATAACTCAATTGGGATTTTATCAGTTTACCCTCTACTTGATAAGCAAGAGCATTGCCGCTAGGCCACACAGCCAGTGCTACAACTAGTGTTACATTCACTTCTACTTAATTGCACGTAGAACTTCAACCAAATTTTGTCTTGCCACTTTACACAATCATTTAGGGTACCCTGCCCTATAACATTTATAAAACTGATCGAAATCTGTGATTTTCAAGTTTGATATCCCCTTTTTTAGTAACTGCTAGATGATTGAGATAGATTTCCATTTGTTTTGGGAAACAAGGTTATTCCAAGAAAGGTACTGTGATCAAAGGTATCTAACTGAGTTGAGGAAGGTTATTGAGGTAAAGAAGGGAAGAGAATCAAGTAAGGGTTTTGAACATATGATGATAGCCTTAATTCAATTACCTCATATGTAAGATATTAGACCTACTTCGAATATGTAAGTGCATATTGAATCGTTTAAACAACAAAGCAACGTTTAGGCAGTTAATTTATCAATCAACATGACAACTTTTGAACAAAATAATGAATAAATATTCGGTATAAATGAACATTTTGGTTATTTTGTTTATTATTTGTGCCTGCTAGATTCGAATAACCTGGTAGTTCTGTCTTCCTTAAAATTTTCTTTTATAAATTTTGTATTCCTTTTCTTTTTAATAAATGTATTTATTCTTCTGCTATTATCACTAACTTAACACTTTATTGGGCAGAAATTTTTTAAATTTAATTAATTCAAAATAAATTTAACTAAAATGCTTTGATTGGTTTCAAGCAGGTATACATTTGTAGTATTGCTTTTCTGCGTTGGTAGCTATACTTATCATTGCTCGTTTGGTGACATTGTTGTTTTAGCAATTATGTGACATTCAAATTAAATTATTACTGAAGACAAAAAAAAAAATTGGTGTGGTAGAACATGAAAAGACCGATGAGTTTATTTACATTTTATTATAATATTTTCTAATACAATAGGAATTACTGAACTGATACAACTATAATAAATAGAATAACTGATACAGCAAATAATTATTAAAACATAAATATATTTACAATTTTTTTTTAAAAATTAAGTAATTCTTGGAATTTTATTTCTAAATTATGACAAAATTCTATATATTATATTAAAAAATATCTGATATGGACAACACATGACTTCCTTGTACGCCTATTAAACTATAAATCGGTGGCTCAAAAACTGATCCTGAATTTGGTTACTAGTTTCCAAAGATTGCAGTATCTCAAAAACGACACTCGGCGTCGCGGCATCCATCTATTGAACCACACACACAAATGGGGAGGAAAACCAGTATTTTACACTCAATTTTATAAAAGACCTATCTACCAAATTTGAGATGTTTTACATTATATTTTAATATAATTTTTGATGGAAATTATGACCTTCAAGTAAAGTACCATTTCCAATGATCAAGCAGTGACCAAAAAGGGTGGTTCTCAACTAGATTTTAAAGCAATCCTAAATACAAAATTTCAACTTTCTACGGCTAACCGTTTTTGAGTTATGCGAGATACGAACGTACGTACAGACGCCACGACGAAACTAGTCAAAATGGATTCAGGGATAGTCAAAATGGATATTTCCGTTGTAATCTGAAAACCAAAAATTTTCACGATTACAACACTTCCTTTACTTCGTACAAGAAAGTAAAAAGAAAGAAATCTAGTTTGGAAACATTGGACAGTGTTTGGCCGTTAATCGTTGATTGTTTCGTCAATATTATCTAAGTGAAAAAATATTTCTAAAAGATTTTCATCAAATTTGTTTGGAGAATCTTTTAGAATAATATAACCGCGGTCTATAGTTAGGAAAATGTAATGATAAAAATAAAATTCACAGAAAAGATATTGTTGAACAACTTGGACGTTAACGGGATAACTTACCACTTACTGTGACCCATTTTACCTATCGAGACTACTGATATCTATTTTTCTCCTAAGTAAAAAAAAATGATTTTAGATGAAATAAGTTGAGGTAGATTACCATTGTGTCTCATAATAAATCTGTAGTAGCTATACTTGCGAGTGCCCTTCAAAGAGTTAAGTAACATATATTTTCTTTCCTTATTTTTCATTGCTTACTGAACCAAGACAATTGTTAGCAATAAATAAATTTCTTAATTAGTAAGAGAAATTGGTTTTATTTTTCGATTCAATTTTTCAACTGGCATAATAAATCTTATTAAATTTCCAATTATTACAAATTCGGTTATCATGATATTTAATAAAAAAATATTCTATAAAATCATAAAAGATTGTTGAATAGAAAACAACCATAGTATGATTATTTTTATATTTGCATTTCCATTCCAGTTTTTCAAGTAAGTAAGACCACTCTTGTTCTCCTTATTTTCATGTTGTTGTTTTTTCTTAACAAGAATCGAATTTGTCATTTTCAAATGCACAGTATATTCATTTTGGAAAGCTTTTAAAAAGTGCACGTTGCTTTTATTTAGTGGTGTGTAGAACAAGTTATTGGAACCGACAGTTCTGAAAATGAATACACTATTTGGCTGTCTTGATTAATTATATTAATCATGTATCTATGTGTTTATTTACATATATGCACATACTGATTTGTACTATCACAATTGCAAAAAGCATTTGGCATAGAAAAAAATTAATAAACCACTGTAGCTTTTCCTTACATCTTTCAGAGAGGTCAAAAGGACATGGGCTCCTCCGAAAACCTTTGCAAAACTGTTTATTCATTAATATTTTGTCAAAAATTTCTTTCAACTTTTCACCCTTTATAGTTATGCTTTTGTTTTTTATATTTTTATTGAGAAGCTTATTACTACAAAAATGCTTTTTTTTTCTTCTTTTTTTTATTTCTTTTTTTTTTTGTGTTTGTTGGTTTTGCCTTGGTTATTATTCTATGTGCAGATACCACGGAAGGTTTTTAACTAAATGAACAGTGGTCAAATTTTTAACATATTTTAATATTCGGGTAGGTGAACATAGATTAACATCATATGTCTTAACAAAATACAGATAAAGAATCAGATCTTAAAGGATAAAAAAAAAAATATGGTTCGTAGTAGTAACAACAATTACTTCGGTGATATAGATTCAAGGGAGAGTATGTTTGATTATGTAGAGAAGTGTCTGGGGTCTACAATAGTTTAACAAAACAAAATTCTATAGGAAATAAATGCTGTTTAAAGGAGAAAATGCTTGTTATTTTTCTTTCATAAAATTACTCAGTTTGGACCTGTTGTCGAGATAGATGAAAGCAATAATTAAAAATAATATTATACTTTCTACTATTCTTCTATTGTACTAAAGTGAAATAAAATCAGTTACGTTAAGGGTAGAAAGATACATAGGATAAGACCACACTAGAAGAGATTAACTAGGTACTTGGAACCTGGACACAAGTGGCCACATAGCCCTTGTGGTTCGCCAAGTGACTATAGCTTGTTTCCCAAACTGCTCCTAATTTTAAGAAAAAGGAATTTGAACATTTTAATTGGCGAAACGCTTTTTGTTATCAATAAAATTTATCAATTTTCTTCTCATTATTTTACATGGTTTTAATTCAACTTTTGAAATTGATTTATTTAAAAAAAAATACCATATCTCTGATTTTATATTTATTAATTTATTATCAATTGTTTGGACTCTTCAACCACATGGATTATTTATGCCCTGTACTAAGCTTAAATACATTTGGAAATTACACAAGTTAAGTTCGAACAGATTTTAATTGAATTCCTCCTTGGAGTCCCACAGGATCTACTATCTCTTAAAGGCAACTGAAATGAGAGCTTTGTGGTTCATGAATCACCTTGTCACTATGGTCTAAGAACAACCTGGTTTGTTACTATGTAACCAGATGGCGGTATGGTCACTCTCAAATGTTCTATCGGATTCGTTTTGTTTGGTGAATCACCAACCAACTTGTCTTGTCACCAGTCATCTACCTAGTCTCTCCTGGTGTGGCCATGGCCTTATGGCTTATGAAAAAATATTGTGTTGAATATTCGGAAACATGACGTGCATCTGGTAAATATAATCAAAGTATTAGTGGTGATTAAGTAAATAAGTATTGGAGACTTTTCATTCCATATTATTTTTTAAATACTTTCCATTGTTGGTTATCTGCACATACTCTAATAGTCAGGATTAAAAAAATATTTTATATAGTTGTCTTATAAAACTTGAAGGGGATTTCCAGCACACATATTAACTAAAATCAACTTCCATTTAAAATATATACTTTTATATATGTTTGAAATCGTAACAGAATCATATTGAAGTATCTATAAATGTGTAACGTTGAAAATTATATTCACATGCTTTTATTATATTTCATTGCAAAGGAGCAATGCTAGTGAAGAGTCGGGCTCCAGTTTCCGAGAATAGTTCTGGCACAACAGAATGTCTTTAGACAGTGCTGGCTATTTGTTTAATCTCTGTCCATATTTTTTTATATATAATTCCTGTCTTTTCATTTATTGATGTATTTAACATTTGTTTTTGTTAAGTTTTGTTTGTTGGTTATGCTTAATATTGTTTGATTTCTGGAGTGCTTCCACCTCACTACTACATCACTACTATCACTACTATATATTATTACGGTAGTACAGATCCCTTTTCCGGCTCTCAGGAGCGATGGATTTTGACGAATGAGGTATCAAAAGAAAGGGAATTTCACGGAGAAGTGACGAATCCTGATTTTGTTTCTGAAATTCTTACTAGGGCTTAAATAAAAGTGATGAAAAAACTGGGAGGTTTCAAAGATTCGACGACTGAGAGTCGGCGGATCGAGACAGGATGGATTGGGTTTTAATGATTTTGACGCGGGCATCAAGACCATATACGCTCCTTAAGGAGCGTATTGGTCCAGCGTTTTAAAGCTTAAAAACCTACCGTTTTCGAGATAAGGCACGATATAGGTATGCACGGGCCTCATGCCATCTTGCGTACGTGCCGTTGTCATGCAACTTTATATCAATTTGAGTCTGTTTACAAACACTTTTAATGAGTGAGAAATCATATATTGTTTCCCATGTCCAACCCTAAAGGGCACTGCTAAATATGAATACTATACATAGAAAATGTTATAGCTGGATCTAATTCCTAACTGCTAAATTGAAGTTGTTTTCATACTTATTATGAGTATGAACTGTAACTTCAACATATTCATTACAAACTATATAGCTTCACCAAATCTGTATGTTAAATAAACTTTTTTGGTAATATTATATTATAGGAATAAATATGGTTCCCTAATATCGCTTATACTTCTAATGTATTAGGGATTACAAGAAGGATTGATATCTAATGCGAGAGTTCTCGCTCGGGTATACTAGTTTATCTTATTTACGGAAAATTAAAAACAAGGAATATGACAGAAATGAAAAAAATAGCATATGTGGAGCTAAGTAAGATAATGTGGGGTAAGTGCGTAATTGTCTTGTTAAATCCAAATCCTGATATTATAAGTACTACCCTTTGGGAGCCTGGAGTCTAAGCAATGACATATCTTAAATTGGTCACAAGAGTTCGCTAAGGTGAAGTATAACGAGTTGTAAAGATATCAATTCCAACCTGTGGATTAAGTTGAATCTTTCAACTTCTGCTGTACAGCTGTATCGGTGTTTATCCTCCTCTAGGCCTTATTTGTTTTAAAAAATTTGCTGTAAGTGGAACCTTCTGAAGCTGATCTTCAAAATATTTAGTGATTAACATTTCTCGTTGACAGTTTTCTAGTTTTTAAGTGCTAGTCAGCAGTTGCCCCGACGTAACATAGTATGGTTTAGTGTAGATCTCTTTTGTGCTAGAAGTGCGTGTGGTATACACTTATCCCTATCATACTTTGCTAGGGCAACTCCAGACAAGCGCATTTAAATAAAACTTGTTTTTTTTTCTTACATTTATTCAATCATGTTCCATCTTCCACTTTCATTACAGTCACTGAAGGTTTAAAATGTGAATCTTGGATGTTTTAACCTTTTTTGAATTTTTTTCAAGGAACCTTCATGCTAGATATATAGTTGGAACAGGACAAGAGGAACAAAAACTAGGAATTAAATTGAAAAATGTATAAGTCCTATCCTGTGTACCAGGCTTAAGATTTTTATAATCATTCAATTATAGTTTTGATTATCTTTTAGTTTAATAAAACATGCATAATTTATAATTGATTTATGATGATGATATGTAGTAAGGTCTGTAAGTTTCGGCCTGAGGGAGAAGGAAAGGTGAAAGCATAAAACTGGTGTTATTGTTTTTCAATATATTCTCCTATAAGTTCTACACACTTAATACAACATTTCTATACCATGAAAAAAATAATTTTCTTCTTTGTTAGAAAAATGTTCTTCCACCGCAGCTTGGACCTCTTCTTTGGTATTAAATCTACTACCACGAAGGCCAAATTTTAACTTTGAGAAAAGGTAGAAGTCGCTAGGGTCCAAGTCTGGGCTGTAGGATATATGGGAGGTTTCTTGGAATCCGCAGTTCTTCACAGCTGCCTTGGAAATCAATGCTGTGTGGACAGGAGTATTGTCGTGAAGAAGCTGAATACCTCTGCAAAACTTCCCCCGCCTTTTCTCTTCGATAGCGTCTCGTAAGCGGTGAAGTAGGGCTGCATAATACTCGGCATTCACTGTGGTGTTCCTTTCCTTAAAATCAATCAGCAGTATTCCTCTACAATCCCAAAAAATGATGGCCATTACCTTTTTTGTCGACTGCATGACTTTTGCCTTTAGCGGAGGTGCTTCTCTTGGCCTTCTGCATTTCATGGACTCCCTGTTGCTTAGTGGATCAAAGCGTAGAATCATTGTCTCATCCCCAGTTACAATTGAATCCAAGAAATTTTTTGGGTCGGCATTATACCCACGTAAAAATTCATTGCGGTAGCAAACACGGTACTCTTTGCGCAGCTGAAATAATTTTTTAAATCCATCTTGCACTCACCTTACTCATATGCTATGTTCTTTAATGATCCTCAAAAGACTTGTTTTTGAAAGCCCCAACCTTGCTGCTATTTCTTTGGTCTTCAGCCTCCGATCAGACAGCAATTCAGCTTCTACAAGTTGGATTGTTTCAGAAGTGACAACTTCCAAAGGGCGACCAGCACGGGTCGTCATACAAACTTTCTCTCCCTAACTTAAATAATTTTGTCCATTCTTTTATAGTGGGGGAGGACTCCATATACACCTACACACCATCCAAGCGCTCTTTAATTTGCACAGGAGTAAGGCCCTCTTTACATAAGAATTTATAATTTAATTCGATCTTAAACATTGTTAAAATGCACAGATTCCTTCAAGGTTAGATATGGACGGACAGGACTGAGGAAGTGAGGTTGATGGGTACGGAGAGTGCAGGCATAGATAGGTGCAGGCATGGTGGATAAGTTCAAGCCTGCTTTAACGAAATTCCATCGTTTGATATCTGACCAAGGCAATTGCTGTCTGATGACCTACCAAAGCAATTGCTGCCTAATCGGTCTGTAGGAGTGGGGATGTTTGTTTATGATGCTTCGTCAGGTTTAATTTCTCACTGCCTTAATTTAGATGTTATTGACGGGGCTCCTATTTCACTATTCATTATTTAAATATGGACTATATTATCGTAGGCGAGGATCTAGTAGGCTTTGCCATTATTTTTTTTTTTTTTTGTTATTAATGCTCTAGTTAGTATAAAAATAAAATAAAATAATTTTAAAACTTACTAAGCAATATTGTGTTCTGGAGATGCCTTGCATAGTTTTATATTGACAAGTAGGCTGTAGTATTTGTAAATTAAAAAAAAAAATATAACTTATATTTTATTTATATTTCCACAGTCATGTAATCTATATATTAACTTTGTGAAGCCATGTATTATTGAGTCCCTTCTGAAAATTTATGCTCAATGGAGATGAAGTGGACTTAAATATTATTTAAAAAAAAAAAAAATATTGTGTGTTCTGTCACATTTTATACAATAGAACATGTTTCTCCAGAAGAGAGGAACTTCCACTTATGGAAACTGCGGTTCAGTCCTAAACCGCCGTCTCTCGTCATCAAAGGTAAGGGAATACGTTCATTTAGTTAATTATAATGAGTAGTTGTTTTCTTGTGTTTTTGTCATTTGTTTTGTCAAACTACTGTGCATGTTGACCGTTGAATTACAAAGAAATATTTGACGTTGCATTTCAAAATTTGGAATTTGCTGCCTTGTTTCTTGGAGAAAGTAAATTTCATTGTGTGCATCGTTTTTATACATGTTAAAAAGAATGATATGATTTGACTTAAAATATAAATCAAGAAAAGTTTGTAATTGTTTAAAAAAAAATTAAAAAATTTGGTCTGTTTAATAACTGAATGTTATTGCCAGAATTTTAATATTTTGCTTCAATGTTTGTGTAGAATAATTGTAAATATGTTTATATTAGTTTAAGGATAGGAAGAATACTGTCTTAGTGCATTTTTGAAAATAAAGGGTTAGATTCTTAGACAACTAACATAAAGGTTCTTTCAATTTTAAATATTCTGCATTATCATTTAAATGTTAATAATATTAGTTACTTAATTATCAAAATTTGGAAGTTATTCTTATTGTAAATATTGTTATTTGATATGAATATTTTTAAAATGTGGTTTAATTACAGCATGATCAATTAATACGATACATTTATATATGCTTTAGATTATAAAGCATTAGTAATTGCTATTATTAATTTATTAATATTTATGTTAATTACTGAAATGAAAGTAGGTATATTATTAGGTACAATTGAACCTGTATAAGTGGAATATATCTTTAAAGAATACAGAACATGTTGAATTAATATTTTCGGCTTTAAAACTATTTAAAATTGTAATATTTTCAACCTGATCAGTTTTCGTGGATTTTGTCTCTTTTAAGAAAATGGTTTCCAAATTTTTGTTATTGTTATTATTAGATTAGTTAGCTTTCTGCCATGTTTGAACTGCTATTTTATTAAGCAGTTAATGTTGACTGTTAAATTAATTATGGAAAAATAAAAATTAGTGAATCCCTACTTCAACGTTTCAGAAATGGAGATCAGTGGACAATGACTAAGGGGTCCACGAGATGTCATTGGGAAATTATTTTTTCTAAATCTAATGTTTAATAACTGAATGTTATTGCCAGAATTTTATATTTCGCTTCAATGTTTGTGTAGAATAATTGTAAATATGTTTTTTGACAACACACATTACACCTTTCTGCCAAATTTGTAGTTCCTGCCTTTTTTTAGTTTTTAATTTAAAATGTTTTATTAAACAACATAAGGCCATGCTTATATCTAGTGAAATATATTTGTTTCGATCCATGGAATAATTTTTACTAAATTATATACCAAATACCAGAGAGGCGGGAGGGCTTGTCATACAATATCAGAAGGTACTTATGGCGATCCTTGCCATTATAGTGATTGTATGAGGGGATCCCTGAAAAAAAATTGTTAGGAACCACTCTGCTATTTAATAATTTAGGTAGTAATTACTATCTTTTAAACGATGTTACTAACTTTGTTTGAAGATTAATTTATCTGTTTTTAAAAAAAAATGTCATACGATAATGGTGTTGATTTACCTGTTTTTCAAAAAAAGATGTTCACACGACAATGGTGTTGCAAATCTGCCACATTTCTATCCCACTATTTTGATGGAATATGAAAAATAATGATAATTTTGATTTAATTAATTTGTGAAGAACAACTTTCCATTGATATTTAACTTTATTTTATATTTTTATAATATTGTTATCGATGTTTCAAAGTACTTCTTCGTCTTCGGGATCTT